>OX421448.1:42477813-42500313 GCA_949126865.1 Montipora capitata | reverse complement strand
AATTTTACAAATTACTTTGCTGGTGCCAGCGTATGCAGAGGTATTATTGGAAATCAATCGTGTAAATTTTTTCGGCAATAGAATATTTGTCCATAGGTCGATGTTTTTCGTTCGGTCGACAACTGACCCGCCGCGCGATAACCATCTATAAAAGCTATCTGTCACATTTAACGGAATACTTCGGGTCGTGAACGGTTTGAGCAACAAAGCTGGTAATGGGTTTTTCTGGGCGGAGTATCTAGAAGGGAAGTCCTGCATTTCATGGAACGGAAGTGAAAAGTCCAGAAGTCCATCAGATAAATAAGTTAGTTTGTTACAACTTGAATATAGCAATCGACAACTACGGTTAGGAAAAGTTGTATGAAGCATATTATGCGTTAATTTTTCATTTTAACGGAGGGATAAAAACAGAATTTAATGGAATTATGTAGCAACTCCTTTCTATTAAACAGGAATTATGTTGTGGCTCGTACGGGGCAATTGATAATGCAGCCCTTGAATGGAAGGAATCGTCCTTTGTTGAATTTGATATTAAAATCAAGGTTGTGGAAATCATACGTATTTCCTTTTATCACTTGCATTTATGTGTATCCTCCACTCACTGTGCGATAAATGCATTTAGTCTTTAACTGGAATTTACTTGAACCGCAGTGCAAGATTTAAGGACGTACGTAACGTAAGGATTTGTGATGTAATCGTCTGTCAAGTCCAAAGGGTAGAAGATTAAGATTTTCAAGTGAAATATCGAGATGGAAAAAGGATTGGCAGAAAGAAACCATTCCATTTAATCTTAGAATGATATTAAAGTACTGTTCCATGGTTAATTTCTGGTAGAGGCTGCTACTGTAGTTCCAATCAACCGAGGAGAATATATTTGTTTCTCGACGCATGGAAGTCGCGCGAATGACTCGCGTCTTTTTGTAAAAAGAATAACAATTATTGCTTCCATTCAGGGCATGAAGTCCGTTAGAAGTTTGTTTATACTGTATGTGCAAGGGAATGGGTTCCTTTTGATAGGTTTAAGATATAAAGATAACTACTACTGCAGCATGCAAAGACAAAATGTCTTTGTTTACACACAATTAGTTTTGTTTGTGTTTCTTAGGATTGTAGGATGTAAATTTCATCGAAGTTGTCAAATTTTAAAAATGTTCACTACTGTTCTTTGAAGTAGATATCAACGACTTCGTCGTGTGATATTTTCAAGAATCGACAAGTTTCACCGTGCTTTTCTGCAGCACATGATGAGACGTGATTAAAACCATAACTTAGGCAGAAAATGCAATGAAACGAATACTAAAGAGTATTAAAAGCGAAATTTAATGTTGTTTTTTTCTAAACTAAAACAGGACTGTTCATGGTTAAACCACTGGAGGTAGCCAGGGAATAACTTTAACCTTAATTTGAGAAAAGCTTTTCATATTTTATTTGTGATTTGACGGCTGCATGAGAGGAACTGATTTTTTAACAATCCAACATTGATTAGTGATTATAATTGATTCTGCATTTCAGTGTAAACATTCCCAGTATTCATTTGAAAAGTGTTTGATCCAATATATCTGTAGACAGTATTAAAAGATAAATTTTTGTTTCCTTGATATGTGTATAATAAATGTTATCAGAAGGGTCACCTTGTGAAAAGGGTTTCGTTTTGTGTAAGGAAACTTCCACTCAGTGTTTGTACAATCATTCAAAACTGTGAGCTGAATTCCATTGTTGCTGTGAGAGTCTCAGGCTAAAATTATGTAAAGTATTAAACTGTTGCTTTCTATAAAGCACAGCAGAGAGAGAGAGAGAGGAACTGTGCACGGGAATCATTTAAAAATAGTTACACTTGACTATTTGGTGCTCAGGAGTCCAAAGTTATGAGGAAAATCTTTAAAGAGGGCATAGTTTTGGAGTAGAGGGGTTTACCAGTAAGAAGTTTTAGAAAGTGTAAAATCTATTCAAGACATGGCTGTTTCTGAAAGGAAAGGAAAAAGTTCCTGTAATTAGGATTGACAGTGCTTTCAGTTGCATTGAAAGAAGCTGTACAATGACTTGTATCAGACTGTAAATTAAATTCAAAACTGAAACTTCTGTGACAAGATAAAACTTTTCTATTTATGATTTAGAGAGGAATATAATAATATTATTACAGTGGTCTGTAAGAAACCACAAAACAGGAAGTAACATTTGCCAAATACAGGGATAAAAAGGACACAGGATTTTTGTAAGGTAAAGCTTAGAACCACGGAACGTAATATTATTATACATGTATTTAAAATCTTCGAAACATTTTTAGACTTTTAAACACATAATCAGCTCAGTCTTGAATCTCTTTTCAGTTATCACACTGAGTATACCTTTATTTTAACCCAGTGAAAGCAAATCTAATTTTGTTGATCTAATGCTTTGAGTCCACAGGTAGCATGATGTACAAGTACCTTGTGGAACTGTTTTTTGCTGTTTTATTTACTGCTTTAAGCTGTGCAGACATTTTTTCATACAGCAATTGCAGAGGTAAAATTTACAATTAATGCAGTTAAATGCAATTTAACAGAGTTAACAACTAGGAGTACAAGTTTTACCTTTGCGGTCAGCGGTTTGTTAGATCTGCGCATGCGCCAGGATTCTTCGTGTTCTTGGTCATAGGGCGTTGTAGCAGTTTTGTTGGCGTTTTTACATATGTATAGCAGGGCGCGGCGAAAGTGCTGTCCGATAGCCCGGGGCTAGTGGAATGACTTGTAGTGCTACAACAAGTTGCAAAAGTAGTGGAGACACTTCACCCTCTTGGGGCGTTATTAATTTCCCTATTATCTCTCACACTGCATTCCCCCTCCCCCCCTTATCAGTGTTGCTAGCAAGACAAAAAAATGTTGGGAACTTAAGCAGTCAACATTGAAAGGGGGAGAGGGGAGAGGAAGTTGGAAAGGTTTAAATTCTAGATACGGCGGGCAGTGGAAGCTAGAAAAGGTGTTTTTTAATGAAAGTGTCTCAACAATTTTGCAACTTGTTGTCTGAGTTGGTTGTAACTGTATTGGCGTACGGTCACTTTGTTTATTGGAACGGGAAGGCGTCTATCATTTGCGTTTAATATGGTGTTTCCAAAAAAAAGGGTTTAATTCTCTGATCTGCTGTGAATGGAAATTGGCCAGCGATAAACTGGATTTTGGCGGGGTTTCAGTATGACATAATTTGAAGGCATTTCAGTGCTTTCTGTGAGCCAAGTCGAAAATACACATAATTTGGTACATGAAAAGGTGTGATTTCCATCCTTTCGCTTTTTAAAGTACGCTAGAAATATCCTGGAACTGATTTCGAAATAATTTGCCTGAAACATCTATATTTCGGTGGACACATGACATCTAAAGCACGCGCAACATGTACGAAATTAGCTGTTGTTTACGAATGAGAAACAGGCATAACCTCTCCTTTAACTGTGATCGCATGCCATTTAAAGGGAACATCCACTTTCCGAAAAATCAATTCTTAGCAAACATTCTTATACAAAGATACATTTTCATAGAGGTCCATTTGTAACATTACTTATTGCTTTCAGGCTAGTCTGCTTCCAGAGAAAGGATTGGTAACGCTTACTAGCAAGTCTTCTAAGTGACGTGTCGGGTACAGGCTAATTCCATGTTCTTTGGAATGACTGACTGAGCACAATGATCAAAAGAAAGCACCCGATTGTGCTAAATCCTTTGCAAGATTTGTTTTACAATGAGATACATAAGTGAACAAATTTGTACCGGCTACACATTATGACATTTATATGAAACGGTCTACACGGTCTACCACAACTTTTCACTGAGAAAATAATATGATATCATATTTCTTGCTGTTGCGATGGTAGACCGTGCTTGGATGGTAGACCGTTGGTAAATGGAATAGACGATATGTACAGGATTTCTAACTGTGTGAGCTTTATTACGAATCGCCTGGTAGTGTATTGGATTGATTAGAAAAGAAAGTACTAGTTGAATTGTGCTGTTTCCTTGAAGATACGATTTTCAACTGTAACGCCACTATCCCGCTTGACGTCACCATGAAACACAATAAATGGTATTGTGTTACATAATACGAGCCATGTGTAACTTTCGGAGCATCAGATCTGCAGTGCAAAATACTTTGCTCGCTTTAGTATTTGGTACGGAGTCTTCTGTTAGCGATGATAAGTCCAAACACTATGTCAATAATTAATATCCTTTCGTGTTTGGTACAATGTGCTTTGCACTTCGCGTGCAAACTTCTGAAATGTTTCAGAGCTTATACGATATTTAATGATTGTTTCCTTAGTTCCTGCTTTTCTACGTTGAAACGTTTCCCTATAAGATTCAAATCCGGACTGGCAAAATTATTGCAATCAATCAGACAACAAGTTGCAAAAATAGTGGAGACACTTCACCCTCCTGGGGCGTTATTAATTTCCCTATTATCTCTCACACTGCAGCCCCCTCCCCCCCTTATCAGTGTTGCTAGCAAGACAAAAAAATGTTGGGAACTTAAGCAGTCAACATTGAAAGGGGGAGAGGGGAGAGGAAGTTGGAAAGGTTTAAATTCTAGATACGGCGGGCATTGGAAGCTAGAAAAGGTGTTTTTTAATGAAAGTGTCTCAACAATTTTGCAACTTGTTGTAGCGTTTTCTTATCGTAGCTTGCCCGATGGGCAAGCACCATTGGTTCCTCTTATCTGATGATTAATTGAGCTTTTATACCAAAAAGTGTGTAGCAGAAAGCTCCTGAGAGAAAATGATAATGTTATGAGGCCAAATTATCGTAGCGTGACCACGTTTTGCGCCGCATTTTAGTTGTGTCCATAAATAATGTCATAACTTTTTCTGCTTACATAAGCGACCGAAGTATCGTAGGGAGCAATGATGGCACAGTCCGTTAGTGTGCGGCCTTGGTGCAAGAGGTCCTGAGTTCGATTCCCGGATCTCGCATCCTTGTTTCGACTCCTTTCCTTTCCGTGTAGCTACAGTAGGTAGCTTTAAATACCTGTAAAACGGAGCACTGATGGAGAGGGGGGAGTAAAATGAGCGCACCGTCGACCTCAGGTTTGTCAGTTAAACGGTTACTTTACTTTTCAGTAAATTTTTTGAAATGACAATATTGCCGACTGACAGCGTGCAGTGGGAGACATTCCACGAAGGGGGTAATTTCTAAAGAAACTGTGGTGCTGCGTCGGTGGGGAAGTAGTACACAAAAATGTGGTTTTATCAACGGAGTTGATAATTTAAATTGGCCACTGTACAGAGATTCTAAAAGCTGACATTTCGAGCGTTAGCCCTTCGTCAGAGTGAATCCCGAATTAAATTCCAGCCAAGTCATGGTGCAGTGGATTTTCTCGGAAATTTAGGTGCGTTTTGTTGGAAAAATCCAAATCTGAACGAACCCATTCAAATTCAGAGGTTATTTTTCCTTTACTATTTCACCCATGTTTGAATAAAATGTTACTCTGAAACAGTCATTTGCGATTTATAAAAATTTTCTGGTCTTACAAAGCGAAACGATTTTCATACATGTGCGTTAACTGCGTTGATTATGTGCAAATTGCAATCGGGCCAACGACAAAGAGACACATTCTGTAGATATTGAATTCAATTGACTATAGGCATTCCCAAACTTTCATCAAATTTGTGGATGATGTTCATTCCGAGAACCTCGTACATGTTAGCAGTACAAACAAGGAACTGAAATATTTCCTATAGCTCACTGTTCAACTGTTTTATAGTTAATACACTAGGCAAACTGTTGAAAGCCTTAAGCGATATCAATTGATCATGTTTTGCATCACAAGGTTAGATCACATGACTGTATTTGGAATTCTTGTCCACAAAATCTTGATGTAAGTTGTAACTGCAACTTCTAGTGGCCAGGTGTAAAAACTGGTCATTTCTGTTACATTAATTGTTTAATTGAGATCGAAGTTAAAATGAAAATCACATATTTCAAGAATCAAAATACTACCAAGAATTAGTATTATATTAGAATTATATGCTTGGTATCATTACTTGTATTTTGCATAATTAATAAATCTGATTATTCTTTATAAACAATTTAATTTCGGGTTAGCTCCTCAGACCTTCGGGCTAGTAGCCTCAAGTAAAAGCTTTGCCGAAGGGCAACTTCATCTTTTCATTTTCGTCTCACCCTGGTATAGTCAGCGTTTTCTGAGCATTAGAGTTTTCCTGAGTGTAGGGACTCATACATGTATTCCGGGGCGTTCTACAAACAACAATGTGGCCGCCATGTTGGATTCTGACCAACCTTCATCTTCGGCTCCATCTTCGGGTACAAACTCATTATTGACTCCTGCAGTTCCAGTGACCATGGCTCCTACACCTACTTTCACCCTGTCACAGCAGGATCTTACTCAGGCCTTTTCACAGGCTTTAGGAGAATTGTTATCTCAGATTTTGGCGGCTTTGCAAAGTCACTCTACGTCTTCTGACTCGACAACACGCTTTTTGGTGGGAATCTTGGTTTCAAGCGCGACTTCATCTACTTCCATCGCCAGTTCTCCACCGCTGTCTTTTCCATCAGGTTTATCCACAGGTAACGTCTTCTTTTGTCTCCACTTATTGCACGTTAGGTAATTCTGCATTGTCCACCCCGGCTATCGTTGGGGCGCCATCTTTGTTGGATGCATGTGGTGCCGCAAGCGGATCACTGTCCACCTCTACCCAGCGTTTAACATCATCGTTTTCGTTGGGTTCTTCAGTCCCCTCCGCGGCAGTGCATTTAGGGCCGCGTCATCGCTTCATAGGCCGTTTGTAGTTGGTCCAGGATTAGTGCTCGACCTTAACTTTTTAAATTGCTTGTCCTGGGACTACTTGAACTGAAAATCTACTAGTCCTGAGTAAATCTGTGGTAGTCCTTCCTGATTGCAGCATGGCAATATTCTTTGCAATATCTTTTTACAATTAAATTTTATTGATGTCATCATGAAACTTCGTAATATTATTATTTACCACTGGCAGAGAGCCAATGAAAGAAGAGTGACAGACACTGACCAGGCTAACCCACAATTTAATTAAAGTAAAATACGAGTCAGACATTAATGTACAGTGCAGATACACTTGAAAAAAATGTGTTACATTTTTTGTGTCAACTTTCACCATCATGACAACCCTGCTGGCAATAGAGCAAGCAGTGAGGTTATTGGTTAGCCACGGGGGGTTCCCTGGCGTTTAACATTCAGGAACAGGACGTACATCAGATCATCCGAGGATGATTCATAGGCTACCACCTAATAACAAATTGTATTTGAATCAACAAGGCTGGAAATCCAACAATAGTCATAGTAGTATGTATATATATGTATAAGTAAGTGTGACATAGAACAGTGCTCAATACATAGAAGTAGAGCGAAGTATATATTGTGGAAGAAAAAAAAAACCAAATAAACTACAAGTTCATCCCTACAAGCCTGTTTTTTGTTTTTGTTTCTAGGCCTCTAATCTCTTCATGATAATAACACGGGCAGTCGAGACAAAGATGGTGGGCTGGGAGTTCCTTAGTGCCCAGTCCCAACCTCAGCTTTGTTTAGTCTTCTCGCCTTAGTCCTCGCATTGGACTATCTGTTTTCGCCATCGAAACGTTGCGAGGAACACATGGAAACAACATTTACAAGACGCTAAGGTCGAGCACTGCCCAAACTTATCTGGATGGGAAACTTCTTGTAACTTGCTCCAAAAAACAAATCCAAGAGATCACCAAGATAGTAACATGGGTTAAAGCTTTCACTGTCTACTCGTGGATTCTCTGCAGTGCTCATCCTTCCAGGTGGCAGGACATGACACAGTATAAACTCCTCATCCTGAAGTATAAACCTGCATATAGATGGGACTAACATACATGTAGAACAATTGAAATCCATGCATCAAATTGTTCGGTGTACTCCTGGACTCTGAACTTAATGTTTACAGTGAGCATATTACAGCTGTAGTTTCATTTGTAAAAAGGCTAGCCAACAGATGGGAGTTTTAAGACATCTAAGAAAGCTTATACCCACTCATGCTAAATTACTACTTTACAAAGCTGCCATCTTGCCTCACCTGACCTACTTCAGAACTATCTGGCACTTCTGCAGAGCCTCAGACAAACGTAAAGTTGAAAGATTACAAGAGAGAGCCCTCAAAGTAGTTTTCAACAATGAATCAGCCTCCTATGACGAGCTGCTGAGTCTGGCTGAACTCCCTTCACTGATCAACAGAAGGCTTCAGGAAATTGCAATCCTCATGTTCAAGGCAAAAAAGAACCTACTCCCAAGTCAAATACAAGAACTTTTTATAGTGAATGCAAACTGTGATCATAGGAGATATTCTTTAAGAAACTCGGATTTCAAAATGCCTCCTTTTAATACGATTAAATATGGAAAGCATTCGATAAGATACTATGGCCCTTTCCTCTGGTTGAAACTTATACAAAAGAATTGCGTACTGAAGATAGTCTGCACAAACTTAAGACTAAAATCAGAAGAACTGACGTGACTGTCGGAACGGATGATGGCTGCAGCAATTGTATGCTTAGTAATAGACTAGTTAACTTTGAGACTCTTATGTCATTAAGCAAAATTTTATTTGTAAATAGGTTTTAGATTTCTTTTTAGTTTCCCTAGCTTTTACTATTTTTAGCATTGTTATCCTAGATTATTTTATTTTTGTGTCACCTATTAGTGCTACAATGTATGCGCTAGAGATTCTCGACACATTAATAAAGTTCATCATCATCATGAAGTGGCGGGGGAAGTACTTCATTGATTTAGCGCTCCCTTTTGATGCCGCAGGTGCACTGGGATATGGTGCCATTTTTTATAATGAGTGGTTTGTTGGTGAATGGTCCTCTAGTCAGAAGCCTTTGTCGAATGCGTACAAGGGGTTGTTTCCTGTGGTTGTTGCATCCCATTTATGGGGCCACTGTTGGGCTGCAAAACGCGTGGAGTTTTGTTCTGACAATATGGCGGTGGTCAACGTGCTACGTTCGGGCACCTCTAAGGATCCAAACATGATGGTTCTTCTTCGTTACCTTTCTCTCAGTGCAACATTCCTTTGCCTTTACTGCCTCCCATAGGGCTGGTAGAGACAATTGCATTGCTGATGCCTTATCCCATTTTGACTTTCAACGTTTCCATCATCTCGCACCACATGCAGCACCGGCGGCAACCCCCATCCCACCATCACTGCTGGCTCAGCTTCCTGTAATTTGACGGGCAAATGCCATTTTCTACTTTATAGCTAATAGCTTGGCTCCATCCACTCGTCAAGTATAATTATGGCTTGGCACAATGCCAGTTCTTAGAATTCTGTAGCCAGGACTCGCCCTCTAATTGGAATCAGCTGCTGCTACCCGCTAATGAACAAACTTTGATGCGCTTCTGTGCCCACTTGGCTGATCGGCTTCACCATACTTCCATTAAAGTCTACTTGTCAGCAGTCCGGTCTTTACACATTGACTACGGCTTCCCAGACCCACTCACCAATTGTCTTCAACTCCAACATCTCTTTCAGGGGATCAAACGACACCAGGGTTCTAATCTGCCTCAGCGCCAGCCAGTCACAGCAGATCTTATGTCAGTGCTACACCAGTCATTAGATTTTACTAATCCCGATAATGTAAGTTATGCTTTGGGCTGCCTGCTGCCTTGGCTTCTTCGGATTCCTCAGAGCTGGTGAATTTACAGTGAATGGAACTTTTGATCCTACTTTGCACTTGACAATGGCTGATGTCCAAGTAGATTCCTCCACAAATCCTCAGAGTTTCAGGGTCTTTATCAAGTGTTCAAAGACTGACCCCTTCCGTAAGGGCTGTTTTATCTTCCTGGGTTGTGGTTCCTTCCCTCTCTGTCCAGTGGTTTCCTTCACAAACTACCTTCATCTCCGTGGGCCAGGCACCGGACGTCTCTTTATTTACCAGAATGGCACTCCTCTCTCCACGCCTCAGGTGTCTTCCTTTCTTCAAACTACCCTACAATCAGCAGGTATCCCTGGAAAGTTCTCAGGCCATAGTTTTAGAATTGGAGCTGCAACTTCTGCTGCCAGGAAGGGCCTTCCTGACCATCTCATTAAGACTATGGGGCGTTGGTCTAGTGAAGCTTACTTGTTTTATGTGCGTACTCCAGTGGAAACCATCCTTTCTGTCGCAGGACAACTTGCTTAGCAGGTATGAGCTCCTCTACCCTTCATTTGGGCTGCTCTTCTGGGTGCCGTCAGATTTGGGCATTTTTCTTTGGGGCTCTGGCATCCCCGGTCATGAGCCCCCCTTTTCTCCAAGCAATGCTAAGCCTGCTCGGAGGTCCTCCGGCTTGGAGTGGGGGCTCATGGCTGGGTTGCCTGGATTTGCCAGCCATGGGAGCGGTTTCCATCTGGGAGCTGGCTGCCAATAATGGAAGCTCCTGTCTCAGGCACCCAACCTCCACTTTGCAAGGCAGTTGTTAAATGCAGTTAAATGCAATTTAACGGAGTTAGCAACTAGGAGTACAAGTTTTACCTTCGCGGTCAGCGGTTTGTTAGATCTGCGCATGCGCCAGGATTCTTAGTGTTCTTGGTCCATAGGGCATTGTAGCAGTTTTGTTGGCATTTTAGTCAGCGTTTTCTGAGCGTTAGCGTTTTCCTGAGCGTGGGGACTCCTTGGACGCTGTCTCCCCTCCCCTGTCCGTCCCTTTTTTTGCATTGTTTTATCAGTGTGACGGGTGCCTGTTTTTCTCCTTCTGTGTGGGGGCTCAATTGGCTGGGTTGCCTGGATTTGCCAGCCATGGGAGCGCTCTCCATCTCGCAGCTGGCTGCCAATAGTGGAAGCTCCTGGATGTCTCAGGCACCCAACCTCCACTTTGCGAGGCAGTTGTTAACAGCTGAAAAAACGTATTTATTGATTCATGTGGTTGATAAGGTTGTGCATTGTAGAATTATAATACTAAAAGTATTGAGCATGCAAAGTTTCATTGATGCTCTGTTTAGGGCATAACATGTACATTGTTGTATCTTGCACTTCACTGTTGACTACCTGTTGTCTTGCAAGGCTTATGTTTTAAAACCTGGACTGCATGTTTGTAGTTTTCAAGATACAGTCTGTTATGTCTGCATGTGTCACGTTTGATGTTGTGTTTAATGCTTTATACAATCACATGGAGAGTAATAATATACAGTTGTACTTATTTAAGTTAACTTCTGGTTTTTTTTTTTTAGATTGTCTTAGATTTCCCTCCAATGGAACAAAATTATCACGAGTAGAAAGAATCCTTATTGATAAAACAAATGACAGACTAATTGCTGGTGCTATGTGAGTTGTTATTTTTTAAATTATTAATAATTAACATTTAACTGTCCATTTTCTATTTCATTTTACTGTGGAGCTGACTGGATCACAGATTTTATCTGAATAAGTACCCTTGAAGCAAAGGTTGCTAAGATTGTTGCATCATTTGTAAGTTTAAAAGAAAGAAAATGAAAAAAAATCTCAGATTGAGAAGGATGGGAGGCTGTGCTCTAGGAAAATTTCAGGGTGCAATTCGGGCTGCCAAGTAATTCAGCTGGGGTGCCCAGCCCTCTAAGTTTGTCGCCCAAAGTAAAGATCTTCATCCATCTCTCTGTCAACAAAACATTGTGTAATAGATCAATTTTTATGACTTAATTCTTTAATTCAACAAATTGAATTTGTTCAGATTTCAAAACTGACTTCTACACTTCACACAGAGATGTGGGCAGGATCCAAAACAATTTTTTATACACTCCATTCCGGGAACACACAGCGATTTTTGGTGGATGAATTCTGCATAATGTTTGGCTTTCTATAATCTTCCCATGCACTCAGCTAGATGTGTGGCTATGGCCATTATGGCTTGATGACAATCATATTAAATTTTGCACTCTCATTGGCAGTGTAATTATTGCACGTGGATAGTGTTTCAGAGTGCAGAATGTAATATGATTGCCATTAAGCTATAACGGCCGTAGCCACACATCTAGCATGGGAAGATTATAGAAAGCCAAACATTTAGAACGGACGACTCATCATCTATCAAAAAATCAGTGAGGTCAGAATACAGAGCTTGTTCTGCAGAAGAGATGACTCAATACTTGTTTGAAGCCATGTCCTTCTTCTCGAAGGCAACTACCCATAAATAATTGTTTGACCGAATCTGGTCTTCGGTGATGATGCGACAAGGAACTATTTACCAGGATAGATGGCGTGTGATTTGGGTCACTTGTATCCTTTAAGATTACAAAACTCTCATAAAAAATGGTCTTGCCAAAACCAGTTGGTAGCACAGCGATAACATACTTGCCCGATAGGAGAGCTTTGACAGAAAGTTTCTGTTCTTGTTTGGGTTCAATGTGATAGCCATTTGATCGAAACCGAAAAAGCAATATCGTGGTTCTCTTTTCCCAGGGAAAATCGAAGACAGATTGGGGTCATAATCTGACAAGAAGTACTGTAATTAACTCATCAAAAAAATCTGGAAGTGGTCCATTTTCAACGGACCAATCTGAATTTTCTGCTGCTGGTGCAACGGGAGATTCTGAATGCGTCGGTTACAGAAGATCGTGCAGTCTCTGTATCTATATATGTTCAATCACCATTCTCCCCTCGGCTCGCTTGTGTGACCAAAGCGGGTGGTATGACTGTGACTCAGAAGGGACTGCAAGCAGTCTAATCAGCGAGGTTGGCATACCCGTATTAAAAAAAGGAAGACTTTAATTTGTTTTGTTTGGTTTTGAATGAATTGACAAAAACAGCTTGCAAGCTCAGTGCAAAAAAATCTTGTTGTGTTATATTATATTGATTTCCAAATGTTTCTAGGAATGTCCTCTTCAGACTTGAAATATCCAGTATGAAGTTGCCATCAATTCAAAATGATGTGAGTATTTTAAAACAGTTCCTTTGAAATTAGTGTAACAGGTTTCTTATAAGTTTGATGACCTGGTATTTATATTAATAAAAGCTATTTGAAATTTATACCATGCAAAACAAATTTTGTAATCAAGCAATTAACCAGAACTTAGTCTAAGAATAATGAGCATTATGTTCCTAGACAAGTCTTGTCTCTAGAGATGAGACACTTGTCTCATGAGACGAGAATCTCACCCATGCCTAGAAACAAGTCAGACTCTCATCTCTCAAGAGGGTGGGAACTACATGTAAGTTACACTTTTCTGGGCTTGTGATAGGATGTGGAAAAAAATTAAAGATTATGCGGAAATTTTGGTCATATTATGCGTAAACATGCATTGATTATACGGAAATTTAAACACTTTATAAAACTAATAAGTACATGTAGGCCCATCCACATGCTTATGGTACAAATCAGGACTCGAAATTGCAACCATTGAATTTTTTCCCTTTGCAATTAATTAAAATAAAAAATTATCTGGAGAAGCACAGGCAGCCCAAGGTCGGTATACTATTTATAGCCTTTGTATGGGAAAATTAACTTTGAACTTATAAATGCTAAAATAAGCTGTTAATGTAGAAACAAACTTCACTCCTCTACGTACGGAAGAGTGTGCAATCGCAGGGAAAACTTTTGTCCGTTTTAGACAGGTTTGTGGCTTTCGAATTTAGTTATCATTTTCGCTCATAAAGAGAAGAAAAGCTGGTGACTCGCTGACATCTTGTCCCACAAATTGCTCTTGTATCACAAAGCAAGGGTCCGAATCGCCATCAAAACACCACAGCCTTAAGGCCAGATAAATTTCCTGTCACATCAACTCCACTCCGGGACCACACAACGATTTATGGCCAATAAATTCCAAATAATGTTCTGCTTTCTGTAATCTTCCCATGCATTCAGCTAGATTTGTGGCTTGGCCGTTATAGCTTGATGGCGATCGTATTACATTCTGCACCCTCATTGGCCAAGTGTTTCAATTGTGGGACGAGATGGCCGCAAGTCACCAGCCTTTCTTCTCTTTATGAGAGAAAATGACAACTAACAGCATCGTAAATATTCAAAAGCACAAACCCGTCTAAACGCGGACACAAGTTTGTCGTCCAATTGCACAGAAAAGATGAGGACAACTGTACGTAGAGGTAAGGGAAGTTTATTTCTATATTTAAAGCTTATTTTAGCATTAATAAGCTCAAAGTTTATAATTTTCCCATACAAAGGCTATAAATAGGATACTGAGCGTGGGCTGCCTGTGGTGGAGTTGCCAATTTGCAACCAGCTTTCACCGTTGAAATAAAAGGGTGAACTTAGCAGATGGCATTTTGCCAAAACTTTTGCTAAAGTAAATAAAGCTCGACTAAAAAATTGTTAATTTGTTTATTGTGACAGTCATGAATTTTGTTTCAATTTGGAGATGTGGAGCAAAATTGTGATGTGATTGAACCACGATCCATTACCGCCATTATTCACCATTTAATTTCAGCGGTTTTTTACACACATGGATTGTGGGTTCTATTATTTTTGTTTTGTTAAAGCACTGGTGACACAATTCAGCGCAATGATTGTCCCTACGATTACAAATGATGCAATTTAATTTGTGACTATATCTTGCGGCTAAATTTTCATATCTTGTTGCATTCTTTTTTTTAAAATCTCGAGCATGTGGTTAGAAAGGACTGTAAAATACTTAACATTATTCTGGTACCAGATTTTTGTCCACTATAAACTGAAATTGCTCGATTTTCTATCGGATTTTGTCTAATCTCTTTCAATTGGCTTTTGTGTTTTTGAGGATGGTAAGCGGCTGCTTTATCACTAATATCAGGCATTTCTTCTGTTTTATGCGGAAAATATCGTGATTTATATGGGGAGGATACAGATTTTAGGGAATTATGCGGATCTGCATTGCCGAATCCTGTCAGATGCCATGACTTTTGAAGGGTACTATAATAATGCTCACTTTAAGTTACAGCTCCTAAATGTGTTTTCCAGTTTAATTTTATTATAAAATGTTCTCATTTTGTGTAGTCTGTGGCGTTACCACCAAGCCAGACAGCATTACAGGATTGTTTACAGAGAGGAATTTCAGAAGTAAGTCATGATCAATAAGTGAAGTTTTTGTAATAACTATTGAACATGTAAAATGGACATGTATGGTAAGTTGATAATAAGTTGAAATGCAAGTGACAAAATACTCCATCACCATGCAAAACAACTTCTAAGGTTCAGGGAAATAATATTCCATTTCTTTTTTCATAATTACAGTTTTGGAAATTATTAGCTTGAACATCAACCCTTTTTTGTGGACTCATACACGTAATACCAGACTTCTCTAGCTAATTACAAAATTTGTCTTGTTTTGTTTTCAGGTTATTTGCCGAAATTACATCGCTAGCTAATTACAAAATTTGTCTCTGTTTTGTTTGGTTTTTTAATAGGTTAATTGCCAAAATTACATCAAGACACTACTGTTTGACAATAGTGGGTATATTTTTGCATGTGGAACCTATGCAAGAGTCACAAGGTGCTGGCAGTTTCAGGTAAATAATTTTATTATATTCTAGACTTATTGTTGCCCTTATAAATTTATATAATTACTACAACATTAATTTTAATTTTCAGGTTGTATTGAGTGCACATTTTAGCACAGGCGCCCCAAGCTCATTGTGAGGGAAAGCCAACAAAAATATAAGGATTTGTATGGGAATCCCGATGAAAGACCTGAAAAGATAATTTTACGAAAAATTCTCAATTAAAAAGCCCAACCTTATTGCCATTGTGGTCTCATTATCTGAGAGTTTTTAAAAAAAATCACTTTGTCTACAACAAGCTAATTAAGCTGCCTACTGTGTATGTTTTTAAATTTGCAAGGATCTTGTCATTCAACTTTGTAAATTTACTCTTCATCCATCTTTGGACTCCCTGAAGTTAGTATTAGGCATGACATAACATCATTTACATGTATTTTGTATCATAATTTATTGCATTATTAGACAATTAATTCAAGTCATTTGACCCAATTTAGGGGAAAAATGGACCAAAATAATAAAATGATGTTGTTTTTAATTAATGAAGATGATGTAAGTTTAGTAATTTAAACTTGAGAAATACATGTAATATATTATTTTGAGGGCATGATTATTATTTTGAATATTAATTTTTTGCAATCAATTTAATTCTGATTTTGATAGAGAGCAAGTGCACTGAGACCGTTACCATCTATTGATGGTGTAAAAATTGATGGAACAACTCCATTGCATGGCCATTTGCAGAATGTCACTGCTACCTTCACAAGTAAGGATCCGAAAAGACTTTAGGTTAAATTAAATCAAACCTGTTTCCCCAAGAATGCAATTTTTTTTAAACCTTTCCCCCTTAACCACTGGCAGCTCCCATTGACGTAACAACATTAAAGCCCACAAGGGCTATGGGTCAATAGCCCATGAGGCGAATTTTACAAAAAAGTCATCTCACTGGCATTTGCTTTTGCTGTTCCAGGAGGGAATGACGTAATTAAAGGGGATAGTTTTTGTGTGGACGTAGATTTTTGGTAACCTGAATTTTCCACCTGAAGGGGCTTCCACTGACGAGTAAAATCATCTGGTGTTAAACAAAGTAAAATCTGTAAGATTCACTCTTAGAAGGGAATCAATGGGTAATAATTAATTAATGACTGTAATCCTGCATGGTTTACATGTATGTAAATTAAGGCTGTAAAGTTATAAATTATTAAACTCATCACCAATATTATTGATGAGCTTGGGAACTGTTGCCTTAAAAGTTAGAGGGAAGGAGCCTGTTGTGATGCAGGCATCCCTGGAAACCCAAAAGCAGGAACCACCCTGAAGCAACCACTAATTAACCGGCATTGTCATATTGGAACGTGGTCTGGTGGAAAGACTACGTACCTGTTACTTACTTCCACAACCAAGTAGCCTTGGGACAGGAAGGGTGGGGCTCAATGAATCTGCAAATCTGCTGATTTGCAAAAATGCATAATATTATTATTGTTTAGCATAGGTACCCCAAGCTCACGGAGAATCATTTTTGCGTTAAACTGTTTATGAGGGATTGTATGGGAAATCAAGCGATCGTTATGTAGGGCTTTAAAATTAAAATAAAAATACATTAGAATTTCTTACCTTGCCTCCTTGTCTTATTAATTTTATAGTGTATGGTCATAGCATTTCTGGCTGTTTCAGTGTGATTAGGGAGTTTTAGTTCTGCCATTGCTCTCTCATATATCAATTCCCCAAGCTTTGTTACTTGCTGGCGGCAGTCTAGCATATCTGCTGAAGGAAATTAGCCGTAAATTCACTCCGAACGCTCTCAGGTAGCCTCCAGATTTAGCCCAGTGCATGTTAAAATCATCCTCTACCTAATGCCTTTCTCTATCAGACAAAAACAGCCACGGTGCGGGAATTTCGACTCGCTAATCTAACAACTTCCTTCCATCGAAGATCATCGACGATGCTTTAATCTGGCACGAAGTTCCATGCACGGCAGTTGGAAAACACCACACTGACCGGGCCCATGGTTCGAATTTGTTACACAATGAGTGGGCGACGATGTCAGTGACCGGTACACTGTAAAACAAACTGAATGTTTATGTTTTGTTTGCAAAACATCTTTAACGCATCAGCATTTCCCAGAGCTTTGTCTGTATCTGTGTGACAGCTCAGTAGTTTCCTAAGAAGGGCCTCACGTTGTACCTGTCACTGAGACTAAAGCCTCATCGCCCTTCCTTTGTGTAACAAAATAATTTGAACCTTGTGCTTGGCCGGTAAGGTGTTTTTCAACGGTTTCGTGCACGGGTTACTTCCGAACCAAGCATGTTGCTAAGGGCAAAATCAGCCCACTTTGGCGATTTTCAATTCCTTTCCGTGAAATTTGTCTGATATGAGGATTGAAATATGTAGCAGCACTATCATCCTTGGTCTCAGTGGAATTTTGGGTCGATTTGAGCTTTTTGAGAGAATTTACAGCAGCTTGTGTTTCCGACTGCTTCGTCAAGAGTTTCCAACCTTGAAGATAAAATTAATATAGCAGATCTCTTGAGTCTTAAAGTTTCCAAAGCGTGAGATGCTTGCTGGAGATTGCGCCAAAGGCGCAAGTATCCTGTGTTTCTTGTGCCGGAGGCACCAAACAATTCTAGGGGGTCCAGGGGCATGCTCCCCCGGAAATTTTTTGAAATAATTGCACTTCTCAGATCACTGGAAATGCATCGTCGAGTCCATCATTTTGTTTCTTTCGTGCTACTTGCTAAGAGAGCCCATGTTATTATGGTCAGGCTTAGCTAACATATTGACCTATAATTCATATATTAACGGGTGAAAGTCCTGAAGAAACAAGAAAATTGGTCGCACACGAACAGATTGAACATTGGCCAAAGTTCAGTGCCAGTGAAGGAGCGAATTCAGAATTCATGAGCACTTCTGAAAGCTTAAAAGGTATAGTTAACCTTTGAGAAAAGTGCCAATGCGTGAGAAATGCTTGTGTCGGCTTGAAAGCGTGAGATTGCATTGAAATGCGCGAGAGTCACGCTCAATTCGTAAGACTTGAGAGCTCTGATATAGAGAAAAAACAGCGAACCTACATTAACCCACTGGAATAGCACTGAAATGGCCAAAGTACGCCACAAAAAGACTGATAAGGTGTCGAGAAGACAAGGTATTAAGGCATTTTTGTTCGATTTATGTTCTTTATTTTGGACTCCTAAACATGTTTGCAAATTCCCATACAAACGCTTATAATTTTAGCTGATCGTGATGCTCAAATTACATCCTTAGCTTGGGGTACCTGTGGGTCATTAGGTGTCCCATACTGCTCATTTTTAAGCAAGCAACCATGAAACTCTGCCATTAACCCTGCCAGTGGAAGTTGGATCAACTGGCTTGAAGAAGTTGTACATGTACCTGAAGAATTAAGGCTGGTACACTACTACATGTAAATAATCAAAGCTATGTTGTGTCCGCTCTTGCTCAGAACTTTTAATTTAGGTGTACACTTCGTACCTGAATGTGCATGGTTTGTCTCTCCAATTAATTTCTCTGGAGGAAGCTCATTATTTCCTCAACTCAACTTGAAACTATAATCATGGAAGATTGTCTTGGAACTCGACTCAATCCTCCAAGTTTTTGAGTATTAAAAATCAAATCTTCAAATGGCAAGACATTTCCACAGGGTGCCCATTACCTGCACTATTAATTTTCAAATGGTCAAGTGTCAGGTGATTCTTGTAGTGTTTACTCCTGCAGTCAGGTTCATATAACAACAATGATAATAATAATAATAATAATGATAATAATAATAATAATAATAATAATAATAATAATAATAATAATAATAATAATAATAATAATAATAATAATGAACTATGCTTGTTTGTGTGTCAAGTCTATTTACCACAACGGCATGCATCAATTCGAAATGCTGTGCAGAAATCAAAATTAATCAACTCAACTCGTATCAAAACATTAATGACTTGGGCGATCATTGAACTAATCTGATTGAAATTTTGTCTGTTTTATTCTGGTTTTCGGTCTTGCCTTTGCATTTTGACTAATTGTTATTCATTTGAAATTAAAAGGGACAGTACGTTGTCAAACATTCTGACGTGTTCTAATTCTACCTTCAGTTGTGTGTGGAAGCAAACCCCATTCCTGTGTGAAATCTTTCTTTTCAGTCATAATTACTGTATTAGAAAATTTTAATTTTGCAACTAGGGATAGCATTTATTGAATGTGCCAAGTACATGTATTTCTTTGCTGAAAACATTTCAGTTATTTTTATGGTCTGTGGAGATTTTCCAGTCTATTGCCAGTTTCAATGTCACACGATCATCAAAACTATTCGAGAAATAAAGTCATTAATGTCGCAGTTCCTGCGGGTATTTATAGTTAAGACACACTACAATAACAAAACGCAAGAGACAATGTTGGCGTAAAGGGGGGACACCACTCCACGATCGGCGTGACAGACGACTTCCGTAGCGTGACTAAAAGCCTGAACTTATCTCCCCGACGCACGAGGCGAACCGCGCCGGATCGGACAAGTTGTAGGCCGGTAAAAGCCAAATAATGATATACAAGCCTAACTTTCCACGGCACTACGAGCTAAACCTCCGGCCAGCATCGTGCTATAATGGAAAGAGTGTAGGCGGTAAAAATAGCTCAAGCCTCCTTATCTCCCCAGCACTACGAGCCGACTCCGCCGGCACGTGCTGGATCGGACAAGAACAAAGGCAGATAGAGAGCGTAAAATGGCATAGCATGAAAAACACCGAAGCTTGGGGAAGTCGCTGCGAGACTTAACCGAAGCGTGTACCGAGAGGTGAACCCGAATTTATTAAACTTGACCTTAACAAAACCTCCGAAGGGAGGGAGGGTGGGAATAAAATTCGTAAATGGTAAAGGTACTCCTTACAGTTAACTATAGAGCTCACAGAGTGATACTTTGGACTTTACTAGACCTTTTATACTGAGACTAATGTCTAGGACTAAACCAATGGTGACTAACGTACCATCTAATACAAACAACTTCTGTAGCGCTCAACGCGACATGAATGGGGATAGTTGTTGCTTTTCGCCAATCCAGATAAAGGATATAACTGTAGGCAGACAGTATTAAAGACAAGGATAAAGGAACACGGTTCGAATTGTTAGAATATAGGAATCCATTCATGTCTCGTTTGCGTTGCGTAATGTTTACGAAATAACGTGACGTGGAGGATAGCTCTACGAGTCACGCTCCATTAACTACGTTTTACAACGCTGTTGTAAAGCTTTAATTATCAAAGAGATAAAAAAAGATGAATATTCAAACAGTCTCACAAAGGTTCAGGTCTGTGCGATGTTTCATGCGGAAGATATTTGAAGAAATGTTTTACTCAAATTTATGAGGCTTTGTATGGAGTCGCCATATTTGTGTCTCCGAGGGGCACAAATGTGGTGATCGGAAGCTAAAAAAAAACCATGGCATTGAGTTTTGCTATAAAAAGCCTGTAGTCATCTTCTGAGGGCTCATAAACATCTATAATTATGAGTACTTAATATGAGGACTGTTCAAACTGCAAAATCTCAGCGGATGTCACTTTTTTATTAAGTTAACCTATGTGACAGCATTCTTGGCCTCCATTTTGATATTGTGTCGTGCCAAAGCTTTGAAATACAACCTTGCTTTATCGCAAGATGAAAAACCCCATCAAACTGAAAATTTGTGAAAAGTCTTCAGCTGTTCTAATAACTAAATAAATTAAACTGAAATCTCAAAAGGATTGATAATTCCTTATTTTTTACATGTAAGTGTGATGACGTCACATGAAAACCAATAATCGTTTCATGCCAGCAAAATGTTTGAGCAAGAAATACACACATGAATAATTCTAGCATTGATTATTGCTGTTCATATACCCCTTTTATTATGATTATGATTATGATTATTATCATGATGATGATGATAATAATAATAATAATAATTATAATTATATTATTATTATTATTATTATTATTATTATTATTAGGTAAAGTCTGCTACGAGCCTAGTGGCCCATCAGACCGGCGCTTATTTCCGATTACTGTAGCATGAAGCGACTAGGAGTATTTCTACTCCCCCCTGGATGGGATGCTAGTCCATCGCAGGGTTACCCCCAGCATTATCTGCCGGTACCCATTTATACACCTGGGTGAAGAGAGGCACTGTGGGAGTAAAGTGTCTTGCCCAAGAACGCAGCACTATGACCAAGCCAAGAGTCGAACCTGGACGGCTCAATCCAGAGTCCAGTGCCTCCAGTATTATTGTTATTATTATTAGTAGTAGTATTATTAATGTCAGAGTAAATTCATTGTGAGTGTTATTGCAGGTAACTTTTTGTTCACTGGACTCAACCTTGGGGTTGGTACAAGTAGATCAGTGGTTTATAGGAACAATGCAGATCCCAGCAACCCTGGAGGTGTTTTGATATCAGATTTTACTGAGTTGGTCTTGAAAGGTATATTGTCATCCCTCATTCTGTAACTGTCACATAGCAAATAAGGAAAATATTAAATTATTGATATCCCTCTCCCTCATAAATGCACAAAGTGAGGGCCATTATGAGAGATTAAAAGGGAGTGCATAAAAATGAAAAAAAGAGGTTTCTTGCAAAACACATCCTAGAGTGGTGGGCCAGAGGGGTGCTATGGCATCTCTATGGAACTGTTTCATGTGTAATACAAGAACTGGATGAAAACACATACCGGTACATGTAGACTGAAAAAGACAGTGTTATATATACTCCAGACCTTTTTTAAAATATTATGATTCCTTTTTCTTGGTTCTCATGTGATACAGTTCTTTCAATACGCCCATTTTTGGCTCAAACCTACAAAAAAGTCCCTTACATGTTTGCACAGTTTGGGGGTGGGGCATTCATCCCTTCAATTTTTGCCCACCATTCGTCCATAAAGCTGGGTTGCTGAAACATTTCGGTGTGGTGGTGACAAATATGATATTGAGTCAAAGGAGAATCGAAATGATTATTCTTTTAATCACAGTTGAACCTCCACTAATGGACACCTCCTGTAAGTGGAGTCGACACCTCCTGAATTTGGACACCAAACCGCTTCTCCTCTAAAACACTACATATTA
>OX421448.1:42465313-42472813 GCA_949126865.1 Montipora capitata | reverse complement strand
CCAATGAACTGTAAGGGAGTATTCAGAGCTCACCTTTCCAACAATCAAGAGTCCGTCAATGAAGATATTTACCGGTATGTAGTAGAAAGCCTTGCTTGACCATTCTTAGGTAGGACCGCGGTAGAAAAGTTGAAGCTCATAAGTAGGGGGTGAGTGAAGCAACCAGTGGTGATTTCAAAGCAAGGTCATGCACGATTACCCAAATCTGTTCACTGGCTTGGGGAAAATGGATGAAGAATACATCATCAAGTTCAAAGACAGATATCAAAACCTTTTGCTTTGTCTGTACCAAGGAAAACCAAGGGTGAAATTCAGAGCATGCTCAAAAGTCATAGCACCTGTAGATCAATCAACAGAATGGTGTGCACCAACGATGGTCACACCTAAACCTAATGGCAAAGTCAGAGAGTGTGCTTATTATGGTGCTTACCCGGTAACAAGTATGTTCAGTGTGAGAATCACCCACTCCCTGTGTTGAAGTCACTCTGGGAAAACTGGCTGGATGCAATTATTTTTCTGGCTTCTGGCAAATAAAGTTGTCAGGGAGTTCAAGATAACTCACCACATTCATCACACCTTGGGTTCATTATTGCTTTTAATTAATGTCCTTCCCTGCAGAATAAGCTCAGGCTCTGAGAAATTCCAAAAGATCATGATCAGGATCCTTAAGGAGCTAGATGGAGTTGAGTGCAATATTGATGATGTCCTTTGTCATGGTCCTATATACTCAGGAGCTACATTGTACATGACAGAAGACTGAAAGTAGTAGAAGTTAGAGTGCCTATCAACTGCTGGTGTGATGCTCAACTTAGGCAAATGCATATTTAGTGTACCAAAAATCAAGTTTCTTGGTAATGTGGTCAGTGCAAGTGGAAATGAGATAGACCCAGACAAAGTAGCTGGCCACCGATCTCAAGTGGTGATTTTCACTGGCAGCCAGTGGTTAGCAACATCCCTGGACTCTATCGTGGGCAAAGAAGAAGAAATGAACATCTATCTTGACAGCATTCTAGATGCTTTTTTTGTCTATATCAGATGTCAAACTAACAGAAATCAGGGAGGCTCAAGATGATGATCCGGTCTGCAAAAAGATATTACTAAAAAAGGGTTATGGCATTGAAGGCTGGCTGCATAGGTTCCACCTTCCACCTTCCACCTTCCTGATGCAGTGAAACCAGTATTGGTCAGAGAAAGTTGAGCATATCATTCATGGAACTTTGTTGAAGTCTTCAAGAATTGTTATTCCCTCAGCTCTCAGCTATGAGATTAGAGGTTCTTGACAAAGTACACGAAAGACACCAAGGGATAACCAAATGTACAGAACACCCTAAGAATAATCTATTTGGTGGCCGGGTTTAACTCATCAAATGTAAGACATGGTAGATAACTGCAAGATTTGGGCTTAACACTGAATGAACAGACCAGAACCACTTGTCTAATTCCATTTCCTGAGCATCTGTGGCAAGTGATGCAGCTGATTTGTTTGTTCTAGAACAAATGACTGTATTACATCAAGACCAAAAAATATTGGCTTGAGTTGAAAATTTTTCTGACAAGTAGCTAGGTGACAGTCCTTTGAGAAGTTTTTAAATCATAACTGCATCATTGATGTCACCATAAGTCTTTGTTTGACATTTAACAATCAAAGTGATCTTAGACCTACAAAAGAAAGCCATTAGAATCATAACTTTTTCTAGATTCTTTGAACATACAAGTCCTCTTTTCAAGGATTTAAATGTTATCAAATTATTTGATGAAGTAACTGTTCACATCGCTGTTTTTATGTATAAATTTAAAAGCCAACTTCTTCCTACTAACTTTAAAGTTTTTTTCACTTCGATTAAAGAAACCCATAATTACAACACAAGGCTCTCCTCTAGAATGACTTAGGCACAGTTAACAAATCATTTAAATAAATAGTAAACAGAACGGGGCCAAGAATGGATCCCTGTGGAATGCCATAATCAACTGGAAGAGACTGTGAAACTACATCCCTGATACGAAAGTGTTGGTACCTTCCTTTGAGGTAACTTTTGAACCATTCCAGTGCCATGATGGTGATTATACTCACCTGCAAGGCTGCGAAGTTTAAATAACAACATGTCATGGTTCATACTGTCAAAGACTTTTGACGTCCATCAACACCAGTATTGAAATTTTCTTTTCATCCATAGCTTTTAATAGTTCATCAGTGACAGACAGGAGAGCCGTTTCAGTGGAATTATAAATAGGATTGCAACTTTGAAATTGTGATAGCTTGTTTTTATAGTCTAAGAACGTACGTGACAAATTGTCTGTGAGCCAACCGTTCATTTATACTATGGATAATACCGGTAGCAGTGATATGGGCCAATTGTTGCATGGGTTTCCAACATGTCCATCTTTATGAACACAAATTACTTCAGTCTGCGATTTTCTACACATGTGCAAACATATCCTGATCTAAAGGAATTATTCATCAGAGACCTGATTATAAATATGCAAAGTAGCTGGTAAACTATCCTTAAGTATTCTTCCTGGAATTTTGTCAAAGCCAGGTGCTTTATTAATAGAGGGCAAATTTAGGATAACATTTAATGCCACATCCTTCTCTGATACAGGCTGAAATTCAAACTACTCACTTATGCCTTAATGCAGGCGTTCCCTTTTCCGTGTGCAAAAACTCATAATTTCCAGATTCTGCTCCAGCCATATTGGCTGAGTTATGAATAGAGCCTTCTATATTGTTATATGCTTGCGCTTATGTTTTCACTTGGCACAAAACAATTATTGTGCCTGGGCTTGAGCTTGCATTACTCGTGAAAACCAGGAATAAATGTGTCAATCTTCGTCACAAGTTGTCGATGCACCTTGATACCTTAGTGATAGAAACCTTTTTCTACACTTAGTCTATTGGCATGATGTCAATGATTTATGACCCCACACTCTTCCAATTCAATGTGGACTTAGTGGGGGAATTTGTCAGCAAGAAAACAACAGCAACAACACTGTCAGGGGAAGTGAGGGGGACAGGACTTGGCCATGCAGTAGAATGGAGGGATGACTGATCAATAAGGAATGCACAAAATTAAAATTGTAACAACACTTCTGATGAAAAGGGTGTAGATCACTCACTCCAACAGGTGGTGGTACAGGCAATAATAATATTATCATCTTTGTAGTATCTACATGTATCACAAGTAATAATGTTATTTTCAGGTACCGGTAGATTTTTCCCATACATCTGAGAGCAAATTATCTTAGTTTGATTAACATTTACCTTATCACATGAAGAGTAATGCTGCAATAACCTGATGACTTCTTGAACAAAGCTTGAATAAAACTACAGTAACTGTGTTCGATTTGTAGCTAGTCAACTGCACTAAGTATTTGCACCACCTTCCCTGAGAAATGCTTCTGTAGCTTGTTTACTTAATTAGTATTATTTCAATTAAACAAAAACTTACCGTGAATTGTTGCTTCAATTGTTAGGGTATAATTTATGCAAGGGTCGCAAGAGTCTGCCAGGTATGGTATATACCATTGTCATTTTTTTTGTCAAAGATTAGGATTTAAAATTGCCAGTTTTACCCCTAAATGTATGTCATCAGATGCACACCCTTTCTCAGTCTATAATTTAACTGTTACTTTGACAGTTTATGGCAAAGCTATTGACAAAATTGTGATAAAAATGATTATAATTGTATTTAGGGAAATGGCTGCTTTGAAAAAAAAGCCTTTGTGAGCACTACATGTAAGCTTTTCGGAAGTCACAGTTTTCCACAGGTAACAGTAGGTTTCCAATGGAAAAGGATTACAAGATTCTTTCAGTGGGGAAATGTTTTGGTATTTTAATAATTTAAAAATACTTTATTGTCAGGCAATTTTGAAGGGAGTCTGCAAGTCCTTTTAAAACTCTTTCTATGGTAATGGTACACACTTTGTCTGGTAAAGAACTCTCTAAATTTCAGATTTTGGAAAAATTAATATCTTACTAGAAACTAATTTCATTGCAGTTTGAACTTCAAATTTCAAAATCCATATTATATTCTCTATAATCAAATTTTATTTTGTAGTATTAGTTCTAAAAATTATCTAGTAGAACTTCAAGTTATTTATGAAAATGCTTTTGGAAGATGGGTGTAGGTCACATTCAACATTTTGAACAAAATTTATTCCCTGTCAACCTTTAATCTTCATGAGCTGACACAAGCAGCGTGATTATTGTGTGTGCGGAATATGCTCGTGCGTAGCTGGAAACCCTTTTAAGCCTCCTTAAGAGAAAAGGATTTTTTCACCTTTTTCTGAAATGTCAGTGAAACATCTTGGACCACAATGTAATTAATTTGTTAGGGCTCACAGATTGTCAAAACCTGAATGTAAGTAGGGGAATGGGTTTTTCTTTGGAGTAACACATTTACATGTATGACTGAAACGGGTTCTGAATTACCTGAACTGATATGATTCCTCTGCAGTACGACCAAGGAGCTGATAAATATTCTTTGAAAGGCAAATTCACATCATTTGTAAAGACTAGAGTATTATGCTCAGTTCCTGGAGATATACCATTTGATTATAATCAAATCCGTAAGTTGTTTCACTTTATCTGCTGATTCTAAGGAGTTTTAATTCCTGTGTTACACTGTTCTTATCCATTTTACACAGTACCACAGACAGTAATTCAATGTAATTAAGAATGTTACTGAAAATTAATTAAATGTTGCTCAAAATTCAGAATAATGCTGTTGTTTTAACAATGAGACGAATACTTTTTATTCAAACAAATTGCATTAATAAAGAAATGTTAATCATCAATAAACCATACACTTCAATACAGTTTATTTCATACTTATACCCACAATAATTTTAGTTGCTGTAATAGTGATATTTACACATACATTATTGTGGTTAAGTTTTGTTGAATTTGCTGTAATAATAATAATAATAATAATAATAATAATAATAATAATAATAATAATAATAATAATAATAATAATAATAATAATAATAATAATAATAATAATTTGCAATACCATATGATAGCCGTATTGAGGAGAAAGAAGTCGAGAAGGTAGTGAAATACCAGGATCTAGCAAGAGAATTGAAGAAGTTATGGAAAATGAAAACAATGGTAATTCCTATTGTAATTGGAACATTTGGAACAGTTCCAAAAGATCTAAAGAAGAGATTA
The DNA here is from genome assembly GCA_949126865.1 of Montipora capitata. Lineage (NCBI taxonomy): Eukaryota > Metazoa > Cnidaria > Anthozoa > Scleractinia > Acroporidae > Montipora > Montipora capitata. The sequence goes on along the minus strand of OX421448.1, from coordinate 42,467,643 downwards.
GAGAATATTGGTATAGAGACCAAGATAGACGAGCTTCAGAAAAGTTATTCTGAACACGGCAAGGATTCTTAGGAAGGTCCTAGAAGTTTGAGGAGACTTGTTGTCACCAAGCTTCCTGGAGTACGGAAGTTCCATTGGAAGTCCAATGTGTGAAAACAAGATGATAATAATAATAATAATAATAATAATAATAATAATAATAATAATAACTTTACTTAAGTGTCAATGGATTTGGCACAAGAGCAATAATTGGGGACACTAACGAAATTAACTCAAATCAAATCAAATAAAATTATTTGTTTTTCGGAGAGGGGAAAACTGGAGTACCTGGAGAAAAACCTGTTGGAGCAGAGAAGAGAACCAATAAGCTCAACCCACATAATATGAGTCTGGGAATGGATCCCGGGGCACTCTGGTAGGAGGCGAGTGCTCTCACCTCTGCCCCCCTGCTCCCTAAATGGTTGACTCTCAACTCTCAGATGCTGAAAGTTTGAGTTACAGCCTGTTGATTTTACATATTAAGGAGATTTCAGTCACACACTAAAGTTGATCAGGGAGAGTTAATAGTGTGGGTGTTAATAAGAATCATAGGGTGTGGGGCAAAATGCTTTACACACTCAGGCTCTTGGCCCAATTTTTACCAGGCGCAGAGTGCATAACTCGATTTTGGGAACAGAATGTTCATTATATGCAGGCTTGGCCTTGTTTTTGACCAGTTTATTTCAATTTGCAGAGGCTACAGTTCAATATACTGATCCTGTCACAAATGAAGACTTTGTTTATGGAGTTTTTACCACACCACGGTTAGTTGAATTTTTTTAAAAGTTACTGGCTTTTTGTTACATGGTTGATATTACAGTCATATGAAAGAAAGAGTTAAAAATATATTATAATTATTTTGAAAGAATTTGTGGTAAATCGAGGTTCGACTGTATGACCTGATCATCAGAGTGCTTAGCATATTGCAGCCATGCCTATGGAGTGAGTAGTACGTGCTTGGATGGTAAACTGCAATGAAATATTCCTCAATTTAGAGGGCATCAAAATTGGCAGGTTACACACAATGCATTTTGGTTTAAGGGGCTGGACCTTTGAAATTTAACAAATTAAAGGCTGTATGATGATAATAATTAATCACAGGAAAGGTTGACCCATTTAATTAATATGGCCACAAGAGGTATAAAGATGTTTTAGACTTAATGAAATGCATCCATGGTTAGGATGAAGTCTTAGCTTACCCCATGCAAGCATCAAAGGAAATTAAGCCGGTTTACTAATCCCTAAGATATTCTTAAGATCTACAAATTTGTTGTTAGCACAAACACCAATTCACTCAAGCTCGTGATCTCATCAGGGAATAGCTAGGTCTCTGCCATTTTATATTGAAGAAGGGGACTGGCAGCTTTTAGAATCTCTGTACGGTGGCCAATTTACATTATCAACTCTGTTGATAAAACCAAATTTTTGTGGCATTGTATTACTTTACCCATCAAGGCCCTCATGCTTAAAGTTGACAAGATGCTTCAGTATTGTGATTTTCTGTCTTGTCCATTATTAGACTTGGAGTGCTTGGCTCAGCTGTTTGCAGGTACAGCATGAAATCTATTGTGGACGTATTTGATGAAAGCCAGTACTTGCAAAAGACAAATGTGAAAGGGCATGATGGTGTTAATGTCCTGAAAGCAGTGTCACCAGTAAACTTGACCTTTGTTCCAGGTAGACCTAAGGTAGGAAATATTAATTTTAGCTAGGGCTACATGTATACCATAGAGTACATGTACATGCTAATTAATTCTTAAAACTATTTATGGCCACATTTGCTTGTTATTTTGAGAAAATATGTCACTGGCCAGTTTTTGGCCACCTTTAAACTACAGCTGTACTGAAACTCAGTAACCTCTTTTCACATAAAGTGAAGTGTCTTGCTGGTCTTTAATTAACACTCTTTTGCTCAAAATGTACAGAAGTTTCCTTTCCTGTCACAACTCACAAATTTAAAACAGGGATCAAAGCTTGGTTGCAAAAAGAATAGAAATGTGCACGGATATTGAAAAAACTGAGAACAGAATTTTAAAACAAAAGGGAACATTTTAGACTTGCTAAGGGATAGAGAATGGAAAGCAGTCCCAACTGTAGGAGGGGAAGACACAAACTGGAACTTTTGATCAATGTTTACCCATTGACTCCTGGGGGTTCCCCATTGACGAGTAAAATACCAAGTATGGCCGGTTCAGGGGTTAAAGGGTGAAAACTGTTGTTTTTTTCCAATGGTAGATTCTGTTTTCTTCTTTATATACAGTGTGATAGCAGTCTTGACACCAAGAGTTATA
>OX421448.1:42457813-42460313 GCA_949126865.1 Montipora capitata | reverse complement strand
TCTAGCATTTCTGATACAAATTGGCTGGGATATCTTTTTCCAACATATTTGATCATAATTCGGTTGAGTTTATGACGTCATAACTTGGCTAATTTGCATATTTTGAAAACTTGAATATCTCTGGAAAAAAAAGAGACCTTTGAAAATAGTAAACAGCGTTCTTCTTCATACTCTGTAAAAATGTAGTCTTTTTTCATAAGAAAGACTTATTTACAAATACATTTTGTGGGTTCTGCAGTACTTTAAGTCCCAGCAAAGTCATTCATGTCTTGACTTTTATAAAAACACCTGCCATTTGTTATGTAACGAAGTTAAATGAACTTTAATTGAAATAGAAACGAAGTTACTTTCGAACTCAAACGTTTCTCTTGAATATCGAACGGTTCCATTTATACATTATTTCCTGCGTCTTTCAAACGTTTGTGTTTATTATTAGGGTGCTGTGTTCATTGGAAGTGAATCAAGTGTCGTCAAGCTTCCCGTAGAACATTGCAGTCAATACCAGGCCTGCAGGTATGTCACAATAGAGCGCAAGAAAAGTTACCATAATTTATGTACTCAATTAAATCATGGCCGAGGCAGTTCTTAATTTTTTTTGAGCTGCGGGCGCGGCTATTGTTACGAACTGATTTAAATTAAAAGCCTCGAGAAAAACATGTCCATTTGTGTTAAGCTCCTCAATGATCAGTACAGTACATGAAAACAAGCAAAGAGGAGAGCAAAACAAAATAATAATAATAATAATAATGATAATAATAATTAATAATTATTATAATGATAATAATAATAATAATAACAATCTTTATTAACAAATTCTCAAACAATCTTAAATTTATAACATATAATCTATTGAAATGCTAAAAGAGACATTCACAACAATTCTATCAATTACTATACGTGGAGAATGGTGTTTGTATCTTTTTTTTTTTTTTGCTGAAGACATTAAAATCTGAACAAATTCCAAATCTAATAATCTGATACATCTAAAAGTCGCTAAAACTATCTAGAAAGCGAAAGGCGAATGTCAAATCTAAAATACTGTATACAAGGCTGCTAAGAAACACTAGACAATGTCAATGGCTCCTTCGGCCAGCTGCGATTTCAATATCGCAATTGTTGTAGTCCAACGCGGCACGGCGCTTCACCCGCGATCCTCGAAGGCAAACCAGGGCCGACCGAAGGAGAGTGCAAAGAAGGATGTCCTTGCTTGGATCCAGGAAATTGTTTGCGAGTATTGTTTTCCTTTCTTGGTGGCTATCAGCTCAGCCAGTCGACTATGGTATCTTATGCATTCCTTCCCCATCCCTCCAGAAGTTGTAAATACAAGCGGCGTGAACGAGCCATGCTCAACATCCAACACTCTCCTTGCATACAACCGCTTCTTGTCGTTTTCATGGATGCAATAGATCTGCTGTGGCTCTTGGTCCCTGTAAGACTCGGCATTAGGGTGGCAAACCCACACATCAGAGAATGCCGAGCTCTGGGGATCCCAGAAGCCACGCGCCCGAATGTCCAATCTTGCGTCTTGTGCTCTATTGGACCCTCTACTGAGCTGTTCTTCGGTGATGTCTTGGAGAATTGGCTCGACCTCGACATCGCTACACACCATACTCAAAAGGTCGGCCTCGAGGTCTCTCAACTCGTTATGACGTTGGATTACAAAGCCCCCTCGTTTGCAAATCATTGCGTGGTCTATTGTGAAGTTTTCTCCACACGCACATACTGATGGAATATCATGGATGCCACAGATACGCCAGACTATGAATATCAGGAGACTGAAACTACGGAGCTTCTTACCACAGATGCACCAGACCATGCAACAACATCTGATACCCAAGAAGAAACACCAACGTGAAGAGGAACCCAGAGTTTTCACTGCTGAAGAATTACAAGAAGAGATCAGCCCAGAACTGGAAGCCCTTTGCGACAGGATCCTAGAAATTATACAACTAGAACAGAGAATAGAATTACCATCACTGAAGTCATGCGAAAGAACGAAGCTGAAAGCAGAAGTTGGAAAAATCAACGAAGTCGTCAATGGATTCAGACGCACAACATCACTGAACTGAATTCTTTAATGTATGCAGCTGCATATGTTACTACAGAAAGAATGGAATGATAAAAGGGAGGAAAAAAAGGGAGGAAAGGGAGAAGAACTGAAGGAGCCATTCTGGAAGAGAAAGATTAAGGGGAATATAGAAACTTGGCGAAAATACCTGAGCAAGATTGAGGAAGTCCGAAGAGGAAACATGAGACTGAAACAAAGAGAGAGGGAAAGGTTGAACAGCAAATATCATCTTGAGGAAAGGGGCACTTTGTATGTCTCAGGCATGTTGAAACAGAAGATCAAGGCAGATGGAGTTAAGATCAAAAGATACGACGAGAGATGTCAACAGTTCCAACAGAACCACCTGTTTAGAACCAACCAGAAGCTGTTCTACAGAACACTAGATGGAAAGGAACGAGGAGAAACGGTGTGACCTGATCCCACAGAAGCAAC
>OX421448.1:42437813-42452813 GCA_949126865.1 Montipora capitata | reverse complement strand
TACTATGCAAACTACTTGTTGTGTCGCTCACAAACGCCTAGTAGGGCGGCGGACAAAATGAGAAAAAATGTGGCGACGAGCTGGTATTCAGGTACCTCCCTTTCGGTTTTTGCAAACTTTAGAAAGGCTAATTCTTACTCCAGCTGAAATTTCACCATGTAAACTGCAGGAAAATCCCAAGCGCCAGGATATTACTTACTTCTTCGGGAAGCTGACTGCGCTGTGCCTGGAAGTACAAACTCTAGTCATATTTTCATTTGCTTGATAAGTACAGTGGTTGAAAGCAAATATTGTTGGGTAGAAATTTAAAAATTCCCTTCAATGATTAAATTTAAATGCTAAATGCGTGTTTTTCTCCTTGACACAGCGAGTGGGCACAGGATATAATTCATGGCAACTTCACCAAAGTTTGTTCTGAAGGTGAGTTTAAACTCTGAATTCCAGACCAACTTCGTACATTAATGATACAGGTCAACTAGAGAGTATTACGTCAGACGATTAAGAGCGCAAGCTTAATTTGACGTCCAACATATCCTTACTCTTCGATGGACCGGGCCCAAGAAATCAAATTGTCACTGTTTCCTTTTAACATAGATAAATTGAATCACCCAATAGTTTTCGTCTCACATATCAAGTTAGGTGTGACCCTTAGCTTGTCAGCTTACTCGCTGAACGCAATGCTTACCATATTACAGACTTAATGCGCTACTGAATATTAAATAACTTCATTGCCATTGGTACAGTATAAGTCACTTTTAAAACTGAGAAAGCTGATTGATTGTACTGTGTTAGAACCTCCAACGTGTTCGCTGATTATGCTCAAGAAGCAAGTGGGAGGTACCTCTACGCTGGCTTGTCAAGTGGACCGTGGAATACCGCTTCCAAAAGTGACTAAATGGACAAGAGACTCCAAAGCTGTGACTTCCGCCAGTGCAGATTTCCAAATCAAAGCAGGAAAAGACCAATATCAAGGATTACTAGAAATATACAACTTTAACTTCAATCTTCTTGGTGTTTATGAGTGTTTCGTATCCAATAAAATGGGATCGTCCTCTTGCGCTGTGGACGTAAATGGTAAGTTGTGTACGACTGGAAGGGCGGGCGTGAACGTAAGTAAGTAAGTAAGAACTTTATTATTGTGTCAAATCGCTAGAGTACGATGTAGTCGTCGCGTATGAAGTGTTGGTAGTCTCGCTCTTTGCAGGAGTTCCTCATACGTCGATTTCTTGTCACAATAAACAGGCCGAAGTGCTCGTTCTTGAATTCGTTCTAGTTTTCTGGCATCAGAAGAACGACTGAAATGCCAGACAGTCTGACAATATGTGAGGTAGTATAGCAAATTTAACAATATGTAATTTAGCAGCTGTCGGAATAAGGTTACGTAATCGCAGAAGAACACCAGTTTGACAGGAGACTTTTCTACAAACATGTTTACATGACTTGAAAATGATAGTTCATCGTCGAAATGTAGGTACTTTGTTTATAGTGGACGTGCACTTAGCTATCAAGCCAGTTTACAGGCACTCCACTTTTACAATCTGAAAGAAACAAATTCATACGTAACAGAAACATTGTTAAGAGCCCCAGCTGGCAGGAGGCAACCAGTTGGCTATTTTCAAAGCGTGGTAAAGTTGAATCCGGGACAACTGGAAACAAATCCAAACCAAAGGTTAGAACGTGATTTGCACCCGGAGCAGCCGCATGCAAACCCAACGTCCTAACCACTGGACCCCGCTGCCTCCTAAGGGAACCCCTAGGAGTGTTATCTATGATTTCTGATCCATAGACCTTTTTCGATATATTAAAATTTAGGTCAAAACAGAGGTTTAGAGGACAAAGACAAAGGAAAGTGGATGATATGCAAATATTTTTCACCTTCATTCCAACGTATTTTTATTGGTTTTGTCCTCACTGACTCACTATCAAGCTGAATATTTGATATTTCGAAAATGGCCTATTTCAGTGTCATTAATAACGATGTGTAAATCCTTGTGATAATTCCTCGCGCTCAGACACATCACCTGATACATAGAAAAACTTCCTTGAAAAAGATTGCTGTTGTACCACTCAGAGATGTTGTTTCCTCCCTCAGTTAAAATACTTTCCGCTTCGTTAGTTGTCTTCGCCACTTAAAGCAGTTGGTGGTCATCAGCGTACATAAATAACCTGTTTTCATCAGTGGAGAAGTGTAGATCGTTTTGGAAAACATTTTAATGAAGAGGCCCGAAGGCCGATCTCTGGGAACAACCTCTCGCCGTGGTCGTGTACCAACCACTTGTTGTATCTTGACTGACTCTGACTCTGTTCAGTGATTCATCTTAATGTTGTCGATGCTTAGAGATAAAAAAACGTTTCAACACAGTGCCTAGTAAAAAACGAATCAAGTCAATCTTTACGTCGTAATCAGAGTAAGTGTTCCTTGGCAAACGCTAAGCTACTGGAGCGGTTTTCAATTGAGTGTCGAAAGTAATTAGCGAATTCCTTTGGTTTATGATTACTTCACTCAGTGATTGGTTCAAAGTTCTCGCGCCACTTTTTCAACCAATCAGAAGTGAAAACCAATCGTGGCTCGCGCGTGCACATTTTCCCGCGCTTTGTGTCGGCTACGTGCAATTACTTCGAGTTTTTATTGGTTTACCGGATTGTCTCCGTCCTTTTTGATTGGCCAAAGTAATTACTTTTGTTTTGGTTGTACGACACTCGATTGAAACTCGCTCTAATATGTTTCTAATCTCTAATCTGTGTTTGCGTCATCGCGTAAAAACTAGTAGATTGGTAGTCGAATTGGCGGTTGTTAACTACTTCCTTGAGATAAAGGAATCGGTTTGTACTACTGATGACGTAGTCTCAATTGTAACTTTTGAACAGAATTTAAATTGTAGGACGCAAGATATCTTTGTGAGCGTGACCGATCAGAATTGATGTTTCCGTCTACCCATGCATTCCAAATTATTTACAGACACCTCCTCGTTTGGATTTTAACTTGTATTCAGTGGATTATTGTAGTTAGAGGAAGTCGTTTCTTTTCGAAAAGGAAGTTTTTAGCAACACGCTTTCAGATTTTTGAAGAAAATCGGTTTTCGTCGTAAAAATAAAATCCGAAGTTATGACCCCTACCAGTCGTAGCGTGGGACCACGTTTCGCCGTCCCGTTCTCTTTAACTGCAGAGCTTGATCCCAAGCCAGGCCAATCGCAACAGTGACAAATAGCGCTGTGAATCAAGCAGAGTTCCAAGCAATTGCAGAGAACTTTCTAGAAGCGCGGGAAAATGTTTGCGCACAACTCGGAATTGGCCGGTTTTAACTTTGATTCGGTGGGGAAGGGATCACTATGCATGCGCATCCTATTTTTTTAGGTTTTTAAACACTTGATTGAAATCGCTCTTTTTGGTTACATGCTTTCAGGTACATTACCAGTTCTGTCATCAGGTCTTGTGAAGATCAATGGTTCATCTTTGTTTGTTTGCAATGCCTCTGGTCTGCCTACTCCTCGTGTTGCTATACACAAAGTGATTGGTGGCACCACACGCGTCGTCAACTCGCATCAAGTTTTAATCACCGCAGACTCTGGTCAACGCTCATACTATTGCACGGCACAAAATCAGTTCGGATCATCCTTTAGCAAGGCTCTCAATTTAGATGGTTGGTGGACATGGCATAATCCCAAAGATAGAAGTCATCCTCGCACTTATTTGCCAGTTGTCCCTTTTTGACCTCTGAAAAATTCATGTGGCTTCAAAGGGATTCGAACCCAACAAATTGTCTTCATAGCTTAATTATTGGTTGAGCATTGTACAGAGGTCATAGAATTTTGCAGGTGTCTATAACCTTAGAGACAATAGACCATTTTCGAAATCTCACAGCTGGACTGGATCTAGCATGAAATGGAGGCTGATGCGGGCAAATGAATTTGCATTTGAAAAGATTTGCCCGCATTAGCCTCCATTTCATGCTAGATCCAGTCCAGCCGTGAGAATTTGAAAATGGTCTATTGCTCAAATTGTCCAGATAAGTGCGTGAATCACATGTATCTTTTGTCTATAACCTGCACTTCATTCATTTTATTCATGGCATAATCCGCTGGTCAAAGCTAGCATGCGATTCGTTCTCCTGGGCTTTCAGGAATCCAGGCTGCAGAGAGCGGAGCGATTTGGGGTCGTTTATCTTAAAACGTGTCTTCCGAGAATGTTTGTGCTCTTGAACTGTATTTTGATGTGGTTTTTTTTGGAGGGGCAGGGGGGTACGGTGGGGTTGAGGAGAATGAACAAAATCTTTGTTGCCCACCAGGAAACCCCCTACGATTAAATGCACGACTAGCGGGGATATAATCAAACGGCGATCAAGCTTGGATATCCCATAGTTCTTAGAGTACGCCTTTGATTTTCTTGGAAGTGTGGGTTTTTGCACTTTCAAAATGTTGTCTAGTCACTAACGTTTGTGATATTGTCTCTTGCATTTACCTATCTGAAAATGTTTTTGTAAAAGCTACTCAAAACACGGGAAATGGCTCAGTTGCGGAAAATGAATTAACTAATTATCGTTAACTATTAAGAATGACGTCATGCGTACTTTTTATTACATTCACAAGAAATTGTAGAATTCATTTACCACTCCGGGAGTTGGGGCAAGATGTACCAATTTCCTTGCTCCTGAAGCTCGTTTTTGTCAACCAACCGCAATTCCACTCGGGACGCCATTTTGACTTATTCTTCTGACTTTGTGGAAACAGGACTTCTTGGGAAACAGACTTCAGTTTCGTGACATCTTAAAATAACTGAAATAAATATATCTCAAGGGCTAGACTTGGCGACTTCCTCTCTGTGTCCTTAATTTTCTCTTGGCATGGCTCACTGGGCTCATATTTTTGTTTCCTCTTCACCCACACACATCCCACGGCTCTCTAATACTCTTCTCCCTTTGCATAGAAATGTTGTTGTAAAGATTTATGTAAGTGCATATCTTCTCCGCTTTTGCTTTTTGTCGATCGTCTTTATCGTTAACCTGTTGCTCGAGAGACTGCTGAGCGACCACTGTTCACGTTTGGACAAAAAAATAACTCAATGAGCCAGTTATATGTCATGAAACATAAAGATTTTAAAATAATTTATGTGGATTTTAATTCTCAAGCTAACCCATACACCAACCATGTTTATCAAAGGTCTCATACACCATGAAGGCCACGAAACCATGAAATTACCATGAAATTATTCCAAGTTTTCATAAATGATAATTTGTATGGACGTGGTGCGGAATTCGTCGGAAGATTTGTCATTTTAGCCTTTGCGGGTGTTGTTTCCATAGCCGTTGTCTTTATTTTTTTTTTCATCAGATAAGCAAGTTAAAGCGGAATTAAGACTCACGAATGAAGAATGGAGCGCAGAGCTTTTGGATGAGAAGTCGGAAAAATACAAAACCCTGACGGATAAAGTCAGAAGCGCGGTATGTTTGCTAGTAGTGGTTTGCATGTTTTTGATCTCAACTATGTGTGCATATGTACATTTCGTCTTTTAGGTTGCCCTTTGTAAAGTAAACTTTAAGGCGTGGAGCTTTTTAGCTCTCCATTTTTTAAAGTGGAATTGTTGAGAAGGTACTCCTGACAAGAAGCTTTATACGAAATTTCTCTGCGTCATCTTGTTCGTATTTATTTATTGGTACTTTAAACTATCGTCTATTATTCAATTCATGGACATCCCATTTTTACTATTTCTCTCGCCTTGTCCCTCAGGTGAGAGAGACTTATTCTACAAACCCATCCTTTATTGGATTTCAAGAGGTTACCTTTAGGTATGGTAAATTTACTGTCATAATGTATCTCCTGAAAAATGTGACAAGTGGTAGCAACCAAAAAGTTGTCGAGACGAGTATGTACAAGGAAGCTTATTGATGTAATTAGGTTAGAGGAGAAAGAAGAGAAAAATTGGCCAGTTTCCAACCTTGCGACCATCTCCACATGTCCAGCTTTGGTACATTAAGTTGCAGAAGATTACTGAACACAGCATACGCGTTAGTTAAATCTAAGTGTCATTTATATTTGTATGAGGAGAAAATGTCACTGACTAAAAGTGACGTCTGTAAAGGACTCCATCGATATCAGGAATAGTTTGGTGCAACCCTTGTTTGAATACAAAAATGTATTGTAGCGTAAAAGTTTTAAGCTGCATTCAAATTTTCTTCGAATCAGAGTAGTATGGAACTACCGGTATGTCATATTGTCAACCTCAGTGGTTTCACTGGTATTCTTTAATACGTGTAATCGGCATTGTTTGCAAGTTTAGGAAGAGATAGCTATGATCAATTATTAATATTTCGCGATAGTCTATAATACACCTTATTCTAAAATGGCCACCATTTTATTATTCTTTTGTTTGTTTGCAAATTAGCCCTTAGCTTAAGAACGAGGCAACAAGGGCTAATCTGCAAGCAAACAAAAGATTACTAAAATGGCGCGCGTTGGATATGAGTTGGCTATAACCAGTCTCATATCCAACAAGCGCGAATGGAATAATTGTTTTATTAAATTCCTTAAAGTCCCAAAATTTGGAAGTACGAAATACGAACGAAAAAAGCGAGAAATTTCGAGCGAAATCGAGAAAACTTGATGAAGATGCGATGTTGTGTACATGTAATACCAGACAGACGAAGGCTCATCGCAAAAGCATTTCTTGCCTTTTCGCGTACTATACATCTAAACGTCGGAATTGATCCAAACTTTCCTCAAGAAAGAGTTTTTTTTTTTTTTTTGGCTTTATTCAAAGAGAATTTTCGCTTTCCGGCCAAAAAAAATTTAGTTTAGCAACGCTTAACGCAATCATTTACCATATAAGGTCAAACTAAGGTATATGAGCTGATAACCGAGATTGAGTGAACCAATCAGAGCACGCGAAATCAAATGCATTATCCGAGGTTGAGAATTTAATAAGGTGTATTATTTCTCATTATGGTAATCAAAAATGTTGACTTGCGAATAGACAATTTTTCGAATTTCCTCCGTTCTTAATTTGTTTTTGTTCTTTATTCACAGTAAAGGGAGTGTAATTTGTAAACTGACGCTAATCTTTGCTGCTTATCCAACAAGCACAAACGCTAAGCTGTTGGGAGACTTGCAAGAGGAAGTATCCACTGGTAAAGTGGGATATTTCACGGTGGATATGTCTCATCCACTTTATGTCGAGCCCAAAAATGGTAAGATCATTTATTGCATGGCAATCCAAAACACTTTCAAAACCCCAACACAGAAATGCAACTGGATAGAATAATGTAAAACAGAAGACCATTCATTTGTCATATTCGAGGACAAATGATGGACTACTTAATTCGCGGGATAGACTGACCTAAAAAATGGCAGGCAATGAATTGTGATTTTTTTTTGTTAAGTATCAAGAGAGAGGTTTTTTATAAATTTCAGAAAAGTCTTTGCAAATTTAGCATAAAGATGAAGTAAATGTTAAAAGGCCGTCATTCCCACGGTAAAACATCCGTTTTACGTAAAGGCGATGCTAATTCTCTCTGTTGGGCTGCATGCTTCTTGTACAACACGCGCTTCTCAGTTACTGCACTTACTGCTTTAACTTAGTGTTTCTTTTGGGTGCTGTGGTTGTTCCTAAAGCTGCGAGCTGAAGCAAGGACGACCGCTACAGCAACAAACACACCAAAAATCTGTGTATTTGTTGAGCAATCACAACAGGTTTGCACAGGTCCGTTTTACATTTTCATCATACATTTTTTTCCGGCGTCCCCTGCAAAACGGCAAAGATGAGTGACCAATTGAAGTTTGGGGAAAACGTCAGTACTTGATGGTAAATGTTTCATCTTGTCTCCTTACTTGAGGGTTGTTCATGCCAGCTCTTTACTGGTTAACGAGCGCTTTTTTCATATTACTAAACGAGGGTTTGCTGGAATAGTCGCGGAATGATCAAAATGATGCGGATTTATGTTTTGAGATGACGTTCTCTTTGCTGTTGTTGTCGTCCTTGCTTAAATTGCTCAGTGTGTTTCTAGGGTTTGCCATCTTCTAGGCGAGGTTTCTTCCTTGATGGGGTTCAGAGGACACAATTTTCGACAGTCAGAATATGTGGGAAGACGTCCATTTTTCCGACTCAGTTTGCACGACTAAATATTAAGATCAGGGAAAGCTTTAGCGGGAGTTACGCGTTAACGGAGTAGTTTTATTACAACAAAACAATGTGAAAGTAACAAAGAAACGTTCAAAAGTTCATTTGATTAATACTTATGGTCCTTCTTTAGTGGGTGCGAACGTTCTTTGTCCAGGTTACTTCGGAACCCAGCCTTCGATCGCATTTATTATAAGAGGCGATCGTGGACAGAAATCGTGAAATTTTCCAAATGGTGATTTGCAATCATCTTCCAGGAACATAGATAACAATGATGAAATATGAAAATGCTGAACAACAAACGTCTATCTCTAGCCTGCGCCATCCATTATGGCGGCGATAACATAACTGTGTAAACTTACCGATTGGGACATAGATATTACTGTGTTCTTTTGTGCGAGCATGACTTGAGTAATGGTAACTGTTCGAGGGAGTCTATCAGGATGGTCAGCTCGCCTGACGCAATCCTACTTAATTCTTGATGCCTTTTTTACGGAGGATTGCGCGGTGATTCAAAGTGGATAGTGACCATGCTTGTGGCTCAGAAACAGCTCTTCATTTATTTTCTTTTTATCTATGTCACGCAGCTTCCATCCATCTCTTGCGCGTTAATGTTGTGTTCTGTCATTTCTCTCCTTGCTTTGCTAGATTACTCTCGTTCAGCTGAAAAATCGATGTTGTTGTTGACCACGTTCCGTTGGAATATTTCGCTGATAGTGTTTTCTTACGATACCAAACTGCATGCATAAGTTTGAGAGGGCAACAGATTTCTCCCATTTCAAATCTGCTCTCTGCCCGTTTTCTAAGCACTGACTGTAACATGCGAATACATTGGTTTCAGAACAACCAACAACCCAGCCGGTTTTTAGTACTGTTCAGGTGACAAGCAATAGTTCCCCAACTACTCCTCAAATTCAAGGTAATTCGAGCACCGCACGAGCTATGGAAGTTGCGTGTGAAACTGTATTTTATTTTATTTTCATTTTGTTTTTGGCCTTGTGTTCGGACAACGCGGCAACCAGAAGATTGAGTTGAGTTAACGACATCTCCGTCTTCTGGCCTTGTAGCTTCTTGGAAGTCGTTGAGGCCTATGGAAAGGAAAGTAAGACCCTTCTTGGGTTTGCTTAGGAGTCTGTTTGCCTTTCGCTGTGGAAGGCTAGTAAGTAGTTCACTTGCACACTTTGCCACGCCCTTCAAAAAGAACCTTTTTAAAAATGGCTACAGGTAGTAATAGAAAAATGAGGGACAAATGAAACGGGTAACAAGAAAGAAAATGGAGCGCAAATCTTGTTTAGAAAACGTAAAAAGAGAGAGGAATGATGGAGAAATTATAAATTATTTGCACCATTTAATTCAGTTCCCGTGTTTTCGGCGAAAGGGAAGACGTTAAGAAATGCAACCTTTTAAAGTGGGACAACTGAGATGAAATAATTTAGATGTGCTAGTACATTTCCTGGTATCGTAATTTGAAGCATTTCACATCTATGATAGCCATTTTAGAGAAGGTTTTCTTTGTTGTGATGTGATGCGTTGTAGGTCAGCAAATCAGCAATTGCTTTAACGTACTAGTTTCTAAGGCTAATTGCTGAATCGATAGTGAATTTGAATATTATTTAACTCCCCTAATTAACGATATCTAACTTAACAACCTAACCTACTTTGATTTTTTTCCTGCCGAGAAAAAGCACCTGGGACAACGTACTGTGTTTCCATGAACCTCTTTGCCAATATGACTTCTAGTCTGTAAAGCTAACAACGTAATTTTCTTTCAGAATCCCCTTCGTCACAACAAACTCAAGGTAGGTCACGGCGTGTGTACATCTGTTTTCTCCGCTGTTGGTATGGTTCGCTGTTAAGGTCAAGTTACTGAAGAAGGCACAGTTCTTCGTGGCAAGGCTTTTGATGGAACGTTTTTCCAGATGGCCTTCATGTATACCCCAGTAGGCATTGGTGTTTCTTTAGTGCATCGTTGTTGTGGTTTTCATTAGGGAGTGCTCGTAATTTGCAATTACCTAAACCTTGTCGGTTACATTTCGCTTCTCACCATTTCTATGCAAATATACTTTAGGGCCCTTTTTGGCGTGATGTCGTCATGTTCTCTTTATTTGCTATAATGTTGTTTTTCTTTCCTTGCCAAAGTTTCCTGTGTTGATTGTTGTTTGTAATTTTTATTTACTTTTCTCTTTCTTGTTTTGTAATTTAATCTTCGTCTTTTCTTTATTTAGGATCTTTAGATGGCGGCCTATTTGCTGTGGCTGTGGTAACCGCAGTCTTGTTGAGCCTTCTTCTAGGATTTGGGTTTGGAGTTAAGTTTCACCGTCAGGTCATAGCTCAGTGCAGGCGGCCTTTTGGTGATTCAGACCTCTCTGATGGAACCAAAAACAATACAGTTGAAGCAATAAAGTACATGAAGTCCCCGTCAAGAGAAGAAGAGCAAAGCATAAGAAATCTGTTAAAGAAAAAACGAAGTGTGACCGAAGAGGACGATGGAAGTGAAAGTGATGATTCCACTGCTGGCAAGATCGCTGCAAAGAAAGCTATCACACCCTCGTCTACTAAATCGATGTCACTATCTGAATCTATTGCGGTGAAAGTGGAAAATACGAAACCTATTCTAACAAATGGGAAGGTATCGAATGTGTGTTAAAGTTACTTGAAGAGGATTCGCCTGTTGGGAAGCGTTAAACCCAGCCCTGCTACCATCAGCGTTACTTTACCGCATAAGGGACGGCTTAAAAAGGGTTGGAATGCTATTACGGTTGATAATTTAGAGAAGGAACACTGGCATGAACTAGGTATGCAGTGTTCGAATCCATAAAATCGTCGTGCCACGTGAAGTGGAGGACAAGCTAAGTATAGGCAACGTTATCCTGCCGGATCACTGCGTGTTACTCATGCATAGCAGATGCGATAGATTGCAGTTTAGTTGCAAAAAGAACCCCTGCTGACCTAAACTGGACAAACGGAACCGAATTATACAGAAGGTTAGTAAATATTTAAATTAAACCCTTTATGCCAAACTTTCCATTTATAAAGCTATTGTGTGTTTCACTGCAAATCAGTTATACAAGTCATCTGGCAATATTTATACTCTAGTAATATTTTATAATTTTGTATATATATCTTTGCTCACGTGTTCTCTCTGTATCAGAGACGAGAAGCGGATTAAGCATTTTAAAGGGGCTAGGTCACGCTATTTTAGGTAATTTTATTTAATTTTGTTATTAATGAGCTCTAAACGTCAAATTGGCAAAGCAAGAGTCTTTCATTTGCAAAATCACGGCCACATAACAACTGAGAATGATTTTCCAGCTTTGTAAATGAAATTTTGATATAGACTGATATAAATTTGAAAAAAGGTGGGCCGACGTTTTTCAAATTTACCCAAATTCAATCAATTTCAGTCCTCTCCAGTTTTGTCCACCCATGTCCCTTCTTGGCTTCCCTGTGTTTTGTTAGAGTTCTTCTATAGTTTTGAACAGTTATTTTGATATTTTAGTTAATTCTATGACCATTCGATCAGTGCTGAAATTGCCTAAATTTGCGTGACCTTGCCCCTTTAAGCTAATATATCTTTCCGCCGAATTCCCTTCTCGATCTGTCCACAATAATTATGGGGAAGAAAAGAGGAATTAATTCCTTGTGCAGCATTATTCTCTCCATTCAGCATGGTCATATTTAAACATAGGACATACTTTAATCTGTGAAACTGATAGACTGCCATTAACAAGCTTTGGGTGAAACACGCAAACGCTCTAAGTGTAAATTGACCATGTTGATTGCAGATTAAGGTCGGTAGTTCATATATAGTTCTATTTATTAAGCCACGTGACAAACGTTTTTAAGAAAAAAATTATGTGGGAAAACTTCTTTTGGTACCTTCTTTATATCTAGTACTTAAAACACGTAGGAATTTTAAAAAAAATCATTATAATGACAAAAGTTATGAGAATTGTTAAGGGGACAATTTACAGTATCGAGTGGGTGAGGAGCGCGCTACCACAGATGTTTATTGTATTTTCTTCAGGAAATCCATAGTAGGGACCTTAAGTTCTGTGACGGTGACGGCGACGCCAACGAAATCATCAAGGAAAGCTGCATGTTTACGTTTTTCAACTTTCGTAAGTTGAATGACCTATGAACTCATTTGAGAGGAACGGTTTAAAAGAAACTGAGCGCGGAGAAAATCCATCTTCACCCTTGTGCATTCACGTTTCCCATAAGACTTGAGATGTAGTCATTTCACGTCGCAGATTTGAAGAGAACAGAAGAGAAACGTATAAAAGTTGAAAACGCACGTTATAAAGAACCATTGTTTTCTTTATTAAATGCTGTTGTTTGTGTCGTTGGCGTCGCCGTCGTAGGTCTTAAGATTCTTTAAAGGAAACCTCCACTCTTACTACAGAATAAGTTTAAACCGAAGGAAATTATGTTTACAAACCAATTTGTTCGAAATTTGTTTTTAAAAGTGTTTATATCAGGAAAAGTGAATTTTAAAAAAGCTCAATTCGCGGGTACTGCCATCTTGAATAATTGTGGCGTGTTACAGTTGCCCTGTTGTTGACACAAAGAGCTTTAAGGCAACCGTAACACGTCACAATTATTCAAGATGGGGGCGCCCGCAAAATTTCAAAACAAAAATAGGCGATTCTAAAACTTGTTTCTTTTGGATACAAACGCTTTCTTTGAAAATATTGTAGATTGACTTGACTGTAACAGTTACTTCCTGTGATTTAAAGTTATTTTTTGTTGAAGTGGAGGTTCCCTTAAACAACACAATCCATGGTCAGCCTATAACGAATGAATTTTGTTCATTTTGTGTTAACTGTGATCGGTACTTTTGCATTCCATTGATAACAATTTTATTTTATAAAAGGTCGCTTGAATATGCAAGAATATGCTAAATTAATAGGTCACAGGTACATAAGTTCGGCTTACATAGTCTTTGCCGAGGGATTCGCCACTCGCTCTTATCTCCAACCTCCTTGCAAGGCTCTTTGTCGCAGCTGGCAAGAAAGTAGGCTCGATTACCAGCCGCTGATTTGGGAAATACGCGGACCCGAGTAGCGGCGTAAATTGAGCCTAGCAAGACAGGAGGGGCGGAGAAAAGAGAGCACCTGGGGTCAAGGTATTATTTTGCTTTTTTCGATATCAGTTCAGCTCGTGTCGTTGTTGCTGTTTTTCTTTTTTTGTTTTAAACTCGCATAACCAACCTTTCGGTAATGATTTACCTTTCGAAGCTCACCTATTACTGGGGTGATTTTATAATTGTCACGCCCTCTGGTGCTATCTTCAGCAACCCGTTCACACACTCTGGAAGAAATCGAGTTTTGTACAAAATCAATGGCGTCGAAACGACGCACTTAACAGACGGCTTAGTCGTCTGAGGCGTCTAAGCCGTCTAGTATAAAGACGACGAGACGCACTAAACTGGGACGCACTTAGCAATGAAGTGCACACAGTCTCTTTGGTGATTAAATCTCAGTATCTTTTGAAGAAAATTGTGAATTTAATTTCTAGCCGTCGAAGTTAAGTGCGTCCCGTATTTATATTAGTCGCACTTACGGCCAGACGTTTAATGCGTCTGGACGTCTTAGACGTCCTCTAGTTTAAATACGGCCAATGTTTGACTTCACAACAGCAGTGTTCGTTGCGTTGATTCGTTTTTCTAATATGGTTAATATGGTTAACATGCCATGAGCATCATTGCCTTACGTTCGGTTTCTGTTTTACTTTGGATACGTTATAACAAACTTCAAAATGCTCGTACTTTCTACGTTGGTGAGTGGATCTGGCGCGATCGATTGACAGAAAATTAATTGCCACTCCACGTTTTACAACGAGTACTTCATTTTGGCTTTCGGGAAAACAAAACTAACTGTTTCCACGGGATCATACATTCAGTGTATATTGTTCGAATGTCCAATTTTATTACTTGATTAAATAGGTCAAAGAAAGTGAGTTGTTAAACAGCAACATCAAGGTTTTATGAAGTGACGTTCCGTGGCAGGTTAGAATTTTCTTCTAAAGGTCAAGAAGAGTGACTTCAGTTCGTAGTTACCTCTCGTTCAACGAAACATGGTAACTGGACAATTTGAGGCCAGCGAGCAAAGCCACCTTCGATCTTAGACAGATCAGTAAGAGCGCAAAGCTGGCAGGCAGGCAGAAAGAAACTGATTTTTGTCTTTTTCTAGCCAGGATTTGGTTTACTTGTCACGAAAACCCATTTCTTGCTTCCCGTTGTAGAATGTCAATTTAACCTAGCGAGCCTGAAATGACAAGGACAATTTATATACGCACACGCAGAGACAAATGGGTTGTCGTTAAATGTAAACACTGGCCCATCTTTATCTCCGCAATTTACTATTTCGCAGGAAATAAGGCTGTAGCTTGCGAGAGGATTCGGTTTTTCGTGTCCTTTGTCACCCGCAGAGAAAAGAACAGCGGTTAAACAAGAGCCCAAAAAACCGGATGCTCTCGCAGGGGAAATATGCAGTCCTCGCAAAGATCTTTCAGAAGAAATCAGAAGTAAGGCCATCCCCTTTTTTTTCTCCGTTTAGCGTCGTCCGACCGACCCAAATTTTTGGCATTTTCAAAAAAAATAGATTAAAAAAAAAGTAACGACGTTTTTAAACCATTTTTATATCGCATAGTAGTTTCGGTGGTTGATCCCTTTTCCGCCATATTGATTTCGGGTTCACGCCTTGTTGTTTTCCTGGCTCCACAGCTATGATGCTGGGGTACCAGACCTCCGATTCCGAGACTGCTTATGATTTTTTTTTTCGATCCGACCGACCGACCCAATATCAGGAAACGCATTCGACGCGAAACCAAAAAAACATGGGGTGGCCTAATGGAAAACGAGAAAATGGAGAAAATTAAAGAGACAA
>OX421448.1:42425313-42430313 GCA_949126865.1 Montipora capitata | reverse complement strand
ACGACTTTTCGTTGAATTGCACAGAAGTGAAAAGGAGTTAAACAAAGTAATCCGAACCCAAACAAACAAACGAAGACTGCACTAATTCGGCGCTATTGTAAAATTGGCACTGACACCATGAAACGACTGAAACCGAAAACGAAATTTACATTTACCTTATCCTTTTCTCCATTTTGTGTCCACCATTGCAAACTTTCTGTAAAAACACATCAGAGGCTTTAAAGTTCATATTCAGATCCATTTGTGGCGCTTCGAAATGCGTGCATGCTTGGCGCACAGCGCCAGTGAGTTGAGCCGAAACTCCGAGCGAGAGAACACGTTTATTCACCGAAGGCAAGATGCAAATACGACCCAAACTAAGCAGGCAAAAGTGGTAACAAAGGTACCAAGCTAATTATGCGCGAACTGTGACAATGAGGTAACTAAGCGTGCATGCAAAGCGAAACAATAACCCGAACTAAACGATGGCGTGTACAATGGGTTACGCTATGTGACCTAGTGGCGGGAATTACACAACAATGCGAAATATGGCGCAGGAAATTTACCAGAGAGTCACGCAACCGTGCGCACGAGCACACCCGTCACTATTGTGCAACAACATTTCGCAAGAGGTTGAAAATACAGCGTTGGTCATATATCCTTGTTTAACTCGGTCTCATCTTTTCTTGAATGGCTCACTGTAGCTACAAAGCGCTTCTAGGTAAGGTCACCCCTTCCCAGGGCACACCTTGCGGTCAGTCCACAGATTATCCTGGTCAGCTGGAATGTATTGCGCTCAAAGACTGTACAAAAGATGTAACTGGCCATTTAAAGACCTTAAACCTCAGCGCAGATGAGGGTTTAGGATCTGAAATAAAGTTGCTGTTAGCCAGAGCAGGTAAATACCACCCTAAAATATAATATTTTGGTCTTTTTATCAGCTATATTATTATTATACGTTTTACTTTTTATCATCGTGCACTTGAGAGTAGTTATTCTCAACAAATTCTCATTCTAGGGGTTTTCTCTGTGGAAGAACATCACTATGCCTTGAGCATTTGTCCAAGGCACAGGGCTGATTTCGGCATCCGCTGGAGGACAGGGAAGACCATGTGTACAGTGCCCAAAGAATTAGCAGTACATAAAACTACAACTGCTAAAGGGAGCCACCGAGTGGATAGCTTGAAGTCGGCGTTTATTTTCAAAACCACGAACACATGTATTCCAGTTGGATCACGTAAGTTGCAAACTTTTCTGCGAAGATTGGTTAGATAATGGTAATTTTTCACGGTTAAGAATCACATATAAGGTGGCACACAAGGCGAGGAGTTTGCTAGCACTCTATTAAAGAAACAGTAAGAAATTTCCACGAGACAGTGACAAGAGAGGAGAGAGCGTGCAAGGAGAGGGAAAGGCGCTTTTAAGATGTATTAATTATCACGTGTCGCTTGTTTGTATTACGCAGGGGTCACTTTTGCCTTGGGGGTGCGGGTAATCCAAGCACACCTTGCAGTCCTCATTCAAAATTATTGGTCTTGCGGGCAGGAAGTTCTCTTCTTTCTATGTATGTTTTAAATGTATTGTTTATACAGTATATTGACATTAATTTCTGTTCGTCTGTTCATTTTGTGTTGCTTTTGTTTCTCCATTTAAAGCAATTTGTAAACAATGCAACGAGTATATCAGCAAACAGGCCATGCCCAACCAAACTCTAGTGTTTGCTTCAGGTGGGGTGGAGCCCGTCCCCGGGGTCTCGCACCTGCAAGAGTTACCCGAGCCCCATTTGTTGGTAAGTAGTAATAAGAAACACTAGTGTAAATGGTTCGCTTAAGTGGCTCCTTTAACGATGGTATGAAATGTTTTCCTTCCAAAAAGAAATTCATCATTCATTCTTTCATTTCCTTTTTAATCCTTTTTTACTTTAGGGGATTTCTTTTCATTTCTTTCTTTCTTTCTTAACGGGTTTGTGTGGGTGTTGGCTTATGAATAAAATAAAACAAAATAAACATTTTATCATGCTTTATAGTAATTACACAATATATTTGTTTGAACTGTTTCAGGTAGAGGGGGAAACAGGCCGTTCAAGTGCAGAAACAACTAGTAGTGAGTTATCGTCTGATGACCTTGCAACTGAACTGAAGAGGCTGGAGATATCGTCAAGAGGGCGGGATGATGAGACGTTCCTCAGTCCGGATACCGGAAGTCTTGTTTCTTCGACGAGTGACGAGGCCCCAACCACTATGCAAGAACCTCGTAAAAAGTTGAACGAATATCTGGTTTCGAAGAACATCCCGCCAATAACTCAGCCCTGGATGGAATGGGATAAAGCTGGAGAGAGCACTAAGAAGAGATACACCAAAAGGACAGTGGAGATCTTTTCTTCAGTCCTACAAGATCTTACACCTAATTATGCAGGTTCTCTTTGGCAAGCGGTCGTCTCGTCCCCTGCCATGAACAAAGCTCTTAAACTCGATGAATTATCACAAACGTCCAAGAATTATCTTCAGGCCTTAGCAGAGGCATACGGTAAAGCTCAAGGGTGAGAGACAAGAAGGCAGATCTTGTCTATCATGTCAGGCGTTGCCAGCTTCAATGATATTTCAAGATTTATACCAGGCTTAACTAGATATCGCTATAGCTTGGCCAACCTGCATCGCTTACAGTATGGTAGCGGGGCTCCCACAACGCACCACCCTTCGCCGAGGATAAAGGTTGATCTGAAGCAACTTGACCATTTTTTATCGTATATAACAAGTCCGCATTTGGTGCAGGATCTACCATTTGGGCAGAAAACGTTGAAACTCTCTTCTGGCCACCTGGTTGAGATACCAAACGTCATAAGGACGATGATACCCCAAAGAATAGCACGTCAGTACGCTCAGTACTGCCACGAAACTGGCTTTAAACCATTCAGTGAGCGTACTATGCTTCGTGTATTGGAGGAATGCAAGGCCTCGGTCCGAAAATCTCTCCAAGGACTTGACTACGTGGCCGCAGACGGTGCGCGTGCCTTTGAAGACTTATAGAATTTAGTCCGCCGACTTGGAGAGCTCGGTCTCGGGAAAGAGTGGGAGTTGCAGTACGTGGAATTGCTCAAGGGTTCAAAATTATACCTTAAAAGTGATTTTAAGGTAAGGCTTAATTAAAAATAATAATACCGTATTTTTTTCGAAAAGCGCCCAACCTCGAAAAAGCGCCCACCTCGATTAGGTGCCCAGCCTCGAAAAAGTGCCCACCCCCTTTTCCTCCCACGCAAACTAAAATAAGCGCCCACCACCACCCCACCCCCTCCCCCCTCTAACCCCCCGAAAAATATTGAATAAGTACTCAAGAGACTTCCTCGAAGGCGGAGTTTTCTTCAGAGTATTTTACAGAAACCTTTTGTTACATCTTCGCGTTTGGTACTACCATTTATTGTTTTGTTACAAAATAAACATACTACTTTTGCTGAAAATGGCGAAAATTTAATAAGCGCCCAGCCTCGAATAAGCGCCCACTCTCAAGGTCCAAAAATTTAATAAGCGCCCAGGGCGGTTGATCGAATAAATACAGCAATTGGAAAGAATTTAATCATTCTTTACAAAGACTTTAAGTATAAAATTTAAAGAATGATTTTAATTGTCACTATTTGTCACAATAAATGCTGTGTGTTTTAAACATCTTACAGGTCCACGTGTGTTCTTCATCTGAGATTGCGAGTCATTGCAGTGTGTTTGCCTTAAGTGACTCCACCAGTCCTGATCTGCAGCAGCAGTGTAGCCACAAACACGAAGAATGCTGTGAGCAATGTGAGATCCTGCACTCAACTCTTCAGAACATTTCCTCTGCAGTAGAAAGAGCATCGTTTGCTACGCAAGATGACAAAGAAGAGGCCCTGTTCTTAGTCAACGCTTCTGTGCTTGCCATCCAGTCATGGAAATGTCATCTGCTGAGGTCGGCTCACCAGGACCAGGCTCGTTTGGACGCTATCGACGCTCTTGATCAGGAGACAGTTTTTATCGTCAACGACTGGGCGATGAAGTTTCTTCCTCATAGATACCGTGAGTCCCAAACGGACTGGTTTGGCAAGCGTGGGTTATCATGGCACATATCGGTGGTGTACAGACGGAAGGAGGAGGAACTACAGTGGCAAGCCTTTATCCACGCAGTTCAGTCCTGCAGCCAGGGGAGTTCAGCTGTGGCATCCATAATGCATCATGTCTTGGAAACACTCAAGCACGAGCACCCTGAGATAAACAAAGCCTACTTCAGACAAGACAACGCAGGCTGTTACCACTCCACTCGCACGATACTAGCTTGCAGAGAGATGGCAGCAAGCACTGGAGTAAAAGTAGTCCGCGTAGATTTTAGCGATCCCCAAGGCGGAAAAGGGGCAGCAGACCGGCTGGCTGCAAGCTGTAAAAGACATATCAGGGCGTTTATTGATGAAGGAATGATGTTTGCACTGCCGATGAGCTTAAAGACGCATTATTATCGCATGGTGGATTGAAAGGTGTAAGAGTTGTTTCCCTTGATACGATCATCGAAACACCTGACAGTGGGCAAACTATTACTGGCATTACAAAACTGAACAATTTTGAGTTTAGCTCTACAGAGTCTGTTACCTGTTGGCGTGCGTATTGTGTTGGTCGCGGAAAAATCATCAATCCAGGATCTTCATCAAGTAAGTATGGGAATTAAAACTAAAAGTGAGCTACTGAGAATTAATGGATGAGTTGCCGCTAAATTTAAGTTCTGTATTAAAATGCAAAAGTGTAAGACCCTTACTTTATTGGAGAACCTTACCATACAATAATTACCTGCAAGTACATGTATCAGATACCTTTGGAGTCCCACGCAATATTCTTGGTTCTGATAAATGAAGCGGCAGCGCTCTACTAACCGAGCTATGAATACCCATGTATTGGGAACATACGTTTATTTCTGTCATGTTTGCTTTAAAAACTTATAAATGATTTGAAAAAGAAATCAGAAAACAACTCTTTATTGGTATTAATTTATTTACCCAAGGTCCTCGATAC
>OX421448.1:42402813-42417813 GCA_949126865.1 Montipora capitata | reverse complement strand
TTGCCGTGGCAGATGTGGGCCACCGTAGGAAATACTTTTCCCGACACGGAAAATTAAAAAAAAAACTCGACTACATTCCACCCATTTTCCGACTGGGATTGCCATACTGGCAACCCAGTTAAATTTTTTTGGAGCAGATTTTAGAGCCACCCTAAAAGCTTCCAATTGTGAAGTTGGCTCTGAGCCTGCTCCAGAGAAATTTTTAAAACTTTGCTTAGAGTTTTCCAAATTTCTGCTCACTTTATTTTCCAAAATAATGTATTTAATTTATAACTAAAACACCACAATGTACCTTCCCATTCATCAATATCCCGATCTTTCATTTAGTGTCTTGCGAAAGAGCTTTTGAAACGCAAAGGGGGAAACTACAGTAGAAGTAAGACAATCCGTAGATGATAGTTTTTGTGGTTGACACGCGCTTGCTTCGTTTTTTGGAAATCTTAACTGTAGATAAATACAGTGTAAGTAATGCCATAAGCCCTCATCATCTTTAAAATCTACCTATCAGTGGCTTTTACCGCACCAGTTTGGTAATCTATTGAAAGTTTCAGTTAAAGTTATACATCGAAAATCGATATCATTAAGGGAATTCGACTCTGGGATACCGTGCCACATACTTCTTCGCATACGACGAAAGCTATTTATGTTCAGATTAAGGTTCAAGATTGTGGAAAAATGCTATTCCTAAATTCACGTCTTTCATACTAATTTTTTACTCCATATCATAATTAAGTTCTAACTACTGTAACTTGAGTACATCACGGCTCTAAACGTATGCTAAAACGAGTAGTAATCTCACATTAATGAAGTGCGTTCGACAGTCGCTTAGGAAGCAAAGGATTCTGGCCTCTTCTCTTGTCTTGGTATTATGTACTAAGAATTAGCCAGTATAAAAATTACCATAATACTCTTTGATTTTGCAATTATTTTCTCTTGGGACTTATAATGGTCCAAAGAAAAACTGGAAACAATGCTTATGCAAAATTTGGGAGGGACAAACAAAGAAAATTATGGTATAATGTATTTTTTATACCGGCTAATTTTTTTTTGCCAGGTTGATGTAGCATGAGAAGCGTATCAAAATGTTTTTTCGCCAGTTTTCTGAGAAACGAACTGAATGTCCATATTGAGGATCAAGTAAGATAAAGCGTCCACTGATGTTTGCCCGCAAACATGTTCAACGATTGAGCACATTTAGTAATCGGACAGTAAACATTTGGTTTGGACTAAAACTTAGATTTTCAAGCTGCCTTAAGCCAAAGAAACTATTTAATGTTAAGATTTCCCGCCTGAAAAAGCACTGGGTTTCTTTCTTTTAAAACTGCTTGTATTAGTGGTACTTCTCTTGAAAATCTCGAAGACTTTGCCACGACACTGAGTTTAAAGCAGAACAACACCCCAAAAACAACCCACAGCAGAAATCCACTTCCAACCAACAACTGAAAAGTGCTGCTAACTGCGGAGGGAATCAAGCTGACTCTGAATTGTTTCCAACTGAAACAGAAAAACAACATTGATCAGATCTCTCACAAAGCTAAGCTGATGCACTAAGTTTACAGAGTGACCTGGACCAACTCGTAGCTTGGTTTCAAATTTGGCAAATGAATTTCCATCCCTCTAAGTGCCTTGTTGTGTATTCATCGATCGAAAAACCCCATTGCATGCCCATCAATTTACTCTGCTCTGAGAGGTTTTCTCCGGATATTTTCCTCAAAAAACTAATATGACTTGATGTGGATTAGTTTTATTTGATTTCATTTGTGCACGACCCCACACGCTATTCAGCTTAAAACTTGTGAAAATAAAGTTCTATGTTTACCATGCTAAACCAGATTCTAGAAGTGATGGACCAATTCAATTCCATCCACTTAAATTTATTCCACTCCAAGCAACATGTGATGCATACAAGTTCAGCTTTTTGCCAAGAACGATTAAAGATTGGAACAGTTTACATGTGGGCATTACACAATTGAACTCGATTCACTGTTTCAAAAGAGCTCTGGGCTCCTCCCTAATGAACGAGGTAAACTGACTTTAATTATTTATATACTGGTTTTTTTTTTTCATTACGTTTATTTATTTATTTATTCGTATGACACTTGCAAAATGCCCTTATTCAGGATCTTGCAAGTTATGAATGTGGATGTACATGAAAAAACAGAGAAGAATGAATGGGGGAAATTCTTAATGAATATAAGGCCCTGTTTATATGGTTGTCCCGGTTAGAAGGGTCACACGCATACCAGAGCTTACCCTGGGCGATTTTCCTGCATTTCCTTAGAAAACGCAGGGAACCGTTTACATGACAAAAAAAGTTGGCTAGGCTAGAAGCGGGTCACCCTTTTTCGATGGTAGGGTCACCCTCCTAGCCGGGCGAACCTTTTTCCCATGTAAACACTTTGGCTCGCCAAGCCGGGTCAACTCTGTCAAGGGAAGATAATGAGAGCATGCGTGAGCGCTGTCTTCTCAGTCTCCTGATGATTGAAACTGATACGGGCATCTCTTGACTCTGGCAAATGGGTCAATTATTTTCTCATACAAATGCTCCCCAAAGTTGACTCGGCTGGGAGGGTGACCCTCTTACACGGGACAACTTTTCTCCATATGAACGGGCCCTACGTTTAGAACGAGTGGGGAAAAATAGGATGACGTAATGACGGATTAAAAATCAATATTCCCTGAAAGCTAAAAAAATGGTGATCTGATGGAATTGGCCATGAAAATGAGTACATAATGTCAGTTTCTGTCACAGTCATTAACTTCTGTAAGCAGAAGACAATACATGTAACTGGAGATGGCAGCAATGATAATGACCCTTGGCTTCAATTCATGTAGCAGCATGAGGGAGAAATGGCCAATTGAATAGGATTTGCAGGGTGCAAAGAAAGTCAGTTTTAGAGATTGGCATTCGGGCAAGCTGTAGCTAGCATGTAGTAGCCCAAAAGTCATTCCAATTAGCCCGAAAAAAAAAAGTTGACGAGCAGGATTGATTACAGTTCTTCTGTAGTTTGAATTCCCACCAAAAAAATCACTTTCCCCTGAGGCAAGTTAAATATAGTTAAATGGAATTTAACATAGTTAACGACTAGGAGCTAGTCTGGTCAGGAGTGTTTTTGCAGGCGGTTGTTAATGTCTTGGCCGTCTGGTAGCGTTGTTTAGCGTTTTGGGTGCGTTCTGTAGCGTTTGTTATAGTTACATGGTTCACGACCGGGAGTCAGTCCGGTCAGTAGTGTTTTTACAGGCGTCTGTTAGCGTTTTTTTATGCGTTTTTGTAGTGTTTGCACCACTCTTTAGGTTGTAGGAGCCCTGGGGCTGACATGGTTCAGCGGTATTCCTGCTGAGTGCATGCGTTGTTGTCCAATGTGTTTGCAGCGTGTTTGTTGCTCTGTTGGCGTGGCGTTGTGAGTGGGATTAGGAGTTTAGTGGTTCTCGGCGTTCCCTTCCTATCCCCCCCTTTTTTTTTTGTATTTCTTTTTTTTTTGTGTTCTTTTTTTTTGTGTGTTCTTTTTTTTTTTGTGTTCTTTTTTTTTGTGCTCTCTTTTTTTTTGTATTCTTTTTTTTGTGTCCTTTTTTTTTTTGTGCTCTCTTTTTTTTTGTATTCTTTTTTTTTTGTGTTCTTTTTTTTTTTTTTTTTGTATTCTTTTTTTTTTGTGTGTTGTTCTTTTTTTGTGTGTGTTCTTTTTTTTTTGTATTTTCTTTTTATTTATTTTTGTTTCCACTGAGCTATCTGGCTCAAGTGTGACGGGTGCCTTAGGGGGCCTGGCGCGGGGGGCTCGTGGCTTGGTTGCGGGTTGGGCAGGCCAGTCGGGTGTTCTAGCGCCTTGGGGATGTGACTGCGGTTGCAGCCCCCAGGCTTCCTGGGCACCTACCCTCCACTGGCGACATGGGCGTTAACAACAGAATTCACTTGCCCGGCAGCAAATCCTCTAGCGCCAGGCTATCGGACACCACTTTCTTTGCACGCTGATTTGGCAGTGTTTCAACAAGTACTGACAGCCGATGGAAAGCGTTGACTACTTCACTTAGAGAAGTTGGCTACCTACCTTTTTCGCTAAGTTGAAAATATATATGCAGATTCTTTCAAATGTAAGACTAGAACTCATTTGGACAATGAAAACATAAAGTCAGTTTAAATGTAATCATCGATTTTGCTTTTGAAATGTGGTGTTTGGGAGTATTCTTTTAAAAAATGGCATGTCCATAGAAACCCCAAGAGAAAGGGGCCATCAGCCCCCTCATGGATACTCTACTAAAACCATAATAAGTAAATTACAATCATCCTGGTGAGTGTAGTCCTAAGAAGGACTGTTTGAGATGACATTGGCTGACGTTCAACAACCTGAGAGGAAGTCATCTTCAGAGTCAAGTGATTTGTGTAACGTCAGTAGATACTAGACGAACTCCGGTCGTAGATGTCATTGGTCAAGTTCTGTACGTCTACGACCAGAGTTCTTATTGTATCTACTGACATTACACAAACCACTTGACTCTGAAGTTGATTATTTTCTGCTCATGTTTTCAAAATGTCAGTCAATGTCATCTCAAACAGTCCATTGGTGGAATAGGGTAAATCAAATGCCTTTACTCTGTACATGCAGAATTTAAGGATGTGCTGTATGCACAACTAAACAGTTTTCATTAATAACGTTTAAAGTCACGGTGGCAATAATCAACTGTACCATGCTAAAAGAATAAGCTAAACCTGTGGTTGCCACAAATCATCACAGGTTCCTGTATAACTCACTAATTTATTCACCCTTTCCAGAAGTTACAAAAAGCAGTTACCTGATTATAAAAGGAGTAAAGTTCTTCATGAGTAAATTCCAGATAAATGTTGTCCTTGACACCCTGCCATAAAAAGGAAGGCTGAGATTTGCGAAAGATGTAAATTCAAAGCAACATGTTCAAGAGTTCATTCTACAGCTGTGTTGGGGCAAACCCATATTACCTGGCTTCCTGAGGAAACCCTTAGTTCAAACAAAGCATTTGGTAGTTTCATCTTTGCCATATTACTCTGAGCCATCTGTAGGTTCAATCTCCAATTGACCGCTTGAAGCTGTATAAAATAGAGAAAAAAAAAGAGAACACGATATAAAGACAACAATTTCGTGCAACTACTAAAAAAGTGAACAAATTCCCCTTTGGAGACTACTAATAATTACTTGTGAACCTTCCCATGTGAATTCAATGAAAAATGTTTTCTTGACGTTGTTATTTTGCTGCTAAAAGTTTGGATATCCACACAAGGAAGCTAAACAAAAAAACTACAACAACAAGGAAGCTGAACAGGAGCTGAGTTGTCACGCAAGTGATTGCACTACCCTTCCACCATGTCCAAGCTCGACTTCGCTCGATGCTGAGATCAGCTGCACGATCACCAAAGCAGCTGCTGTCATGGCCAAACTCAACAAGCGAGTGTGGGGCAATGACCTGTTGAGCGAAAGGACCAAGATGTGCGTCTACCAAGCTTGTGTCCTGTCGACTCTCCTTTATCATGCAGGCCTTCTGATATTACGCGATGGTGCGATTTCGCACAATCGACCTCAAATCGCATCCGATCGCACAATTCACGAAAAATCGCATAATTCACAAAAGGAAGCACAAAATTCATAAAATGAAACATAAATCAACACGTTTCTTAGAGATTCCTGCATAAACACGCCATTTTTAAGATGATTTATCTTGGAAACAGGCTAAAAAACCTTCGATTTCGTAAACATTCGAAGTTCAAGGCTTTATTTTTCATGTCGGGGACCTGGTGCGAGTCTCCTTCTATTGGTGCAACACAAACACGCCTTTATATACACACCACTGAAATGACACAGTTGCCTTCTCTTGGGGAAGAGATTTGTGAAAAATAAGCGGAGTTGTAAATTTTTCGGCAAAATGTAGTTTCTTTCGTTGAAAACTGATAAAAACTTACTCATGGATAAGTTTGTTGTGAAAACGCTCGCTTTTTCTTCGACGAAGAAGGAAGTTCCCACCTTCCGCCCAATCTGACAGCTCACGATCGAGCAAGAAAGTACCTCACAGGTACGCTCCACGTGGACGATGGACTGATGTTTTTCTCGTCGTGCAATATTAGGGCCTTTTATACGAGAGAAAATAAGCCGCGGCTTACTCTAGCCACGGTGTACAAAATACGCAAATGGAACTACTTATACGAATATATATTCCTAGGTCAATATAAGCCGCGAAAAAGACGTGAACGTAGATTTTGTATTCGAGTCTTCTGTAAGCCGCGGCCAGAGAAAGCCATGGCTTATTTTCTCTCGTATAAATGGGGGTATGGCCCTATTGTGATTGACCATCTTCGGAAGTTCATGGTTGACAAGCACCTTGCTCATTCATTTGGCATGTTAGCTGTGTCCTTTCAACTTTTAACGTTGGTGCACCGGTAGTGCAGAAGACCTCATTTTTTTTATTTATCCCAACTAATGTCGATCGAGATACATGTATACTGTTCCTTTGTGTTCAAAATGTCTTTAGGGCAGCAAAAAAGTGTTTTTCTTAACCTGAAACCTTATAAAACAAGCTTAAAATTGCTGAGGAAAAAATCGCATAATTTACATTATTTATCGCATAATTGGCCTTTCTAATCGCACAATCTGCCCTAAAAAAATCGCATAATTTGCATTTTTTAATCGCACCCTATCAGAAGGCCTGTTTATGGCAGCGAGTCGTGGATGACCTATGCCAGACAAGAGCGGCGACTCAACGGATTCCACCTCCGCTGCCTTCGGCGCCTGCTGCACATCAGGTAGAAGGACAGAGTCACCAACACTGAGGTCCTGGAGCGCACTGGCTCACTGAGCATGCAATCACTGCTCATTCAGCGACACCTTCAATGGTTCGGCCATGCACATCGCATGGAGCCTGACCGCCTGCCAAGAACTGCGGGAGGGTGTCCGTCCCGTGGGTCAACCGCTGCTGCGCTACAAGGACGTCATCAAGCGAGACTTGCGATCTGCACTAATCGACACCAGTGCATGGGAGGACATTTCCAATAACTGAGATACATGGCGGCAAAGTGTCAAAGTGGGGGTTTCAAAGGCGGAAGCGAACACTAGAGTTCAGGCCACATGCAAGAGAGCGGCGAGGAAAGAATGTGCAGCCTCTGCGCGCGTTTCCACAAGGCACGTCTGTGCCACCTGCAACAGAGACTGCCACTCCAGGATCGGGCTGCACAGTCATTCAAGATCCTGCCCAAATCCCCAGCGCTAACCATCCCCTCTTCGAGATGAGGATGCCACTACTTTTGGCTGCACAAGTAAATTGCAAAAATCTAAAGTGACATCGATTTCAGCGGCCGCCTGTGATCAAGTTACCTTGTGTGTTACTACCAACTCAAGAAACAAAGGATAAATCGGTGACAAAATGACGGCAAGACACCAGGGTTTACGTTTTTGTTAGTTTGTTTTTCGTTTTTTTTTTTTCTCTCTCAAGTGTAATACAGTTCAACAAAAAATGTGCGAATTCAACACAAAGATCACAATCATCGAACTCTCAACATTCCCCTGTAAAAGAGAGAGGGTTTTTTGGTAACAATTCTTAATTACTGTACTATAATACTGGGGATTTCAAATAAAGGGAACAATAAATGATATGGCAGTCCTTTGGTTTGGTTTGGTGAATCTCTGGATTTGCATTAAGAACTTGGTGATCTGCACACTTTCTGAAAGAAACTATTTGAAGCTGGAAATGTTTACATGTAAGAGAAATTGCCTCGCTTTCTTCATGGCCTTCATGACAGCCCTGGCAAACAGAAATCATGCAAGTGAATTACACTAAGGAACGATTTCCTTGCTTCTTTCATTGCTGATGTGCTGGATAATTGAATTCCATCATCACCAACTAAAAATCTTTATTGGATTAGACAACTGCTTCCTACCTGTTTTGGAGCGAGGCTTCGTTGTTTCAATTTCTCCACAACTGGCTTTCCATTTGAAGTCCAAAGTTCCACAAGGGCTTGAATCTATGCAAAAAATTTGAACAACACAATAATTAACTACTTCACTATGTCACCTTGACTTTTGCAAAGAGATCACCATAACATTGTCATTATTAATAATAATAATAATAATAATAATAATAAGTCTAGATCTTGTGATAAAATTGATTAAAAAGACAAACGCAACTAGATTCATTTTGACAACGTTTCGACATCGTCCGATGTCATCGTCAGGCAATGAATTTTAATCGGATGAAGCATAACTTATAGTACAAGAACAATAGAACAATAGAATAATATATACAATAGTACGCTAACAATAAATGTGAAATCTAAGTAAATAGTTTTGCCCTGACAGAGTCTGACTGCACATTAAGTGATGGTTTTAATTCTTTGATGTAGAACATCTCATGAATTAAGCAATCAAATTTCGATGCGCATTTCTTTAAGACACTAAAACTCGCCGCTGGGGGTGCTGTTGTTTGGCCATGATCTGCTAGGCGATGCCTCCCGATAGCTGAGTATCTATGTTCCTCAATTCGTTGATGCAAGTGCAATACATCAGATGTCGAATCACAATCTACCAGCAATAATAATAAGAAAAACACCATTAGAATCGTCTTGCCATTTATTGACCAAAAACCAGCCGATATTGTGAAGCGCCAACTTACTCAGCTAAATAAGAAACTGGATATAGATCTACAGCCAGTTTTTGTCAGCCGCAAGCTCGAGGATGTCCTTAAATTCCGTGAGCCCAAACCATCTTTAGTCAGCCAACAACTAGTCGTCTACAAATTTCAATGTGGCTCGTGTGATGCGAGCTATGTTGGCTATACAGCTCGTCACTTGCATCAACGAATTGAGGAACATAGATACTCAGCTATCGGGAGGCATCGCCTAGCAGATCATGGCCAAACAACAGCACCCCCAGCGGCGAGTTTTAGTGTCTTAAAGAAATGCGCATCGAAATTTGATTGCTTAATTCATGAGATGTTCTACATCAAAGAATTAAAACCATCACTTAATGTGCAGTCAGACTCTGTCAGGGCAAAACTATTTACTTAGATTTCACATTTATTGTTAGCGTACTATTGTATATATTATTCTATTGTTCTATTGTTCTTGTACTATAAGTTATGCTTCATCCGATTAAAATTCATTGCCTGACGATGACATCGGACGATGTCGAAACGTTGTCAAAATGAATCTAGTTGCGTTTGTCTTTTTAATCAATAATAATAATAATAATAATAATTATTATTATTATTATAATTATAATAATATTGTTATTATTATTATTATCATCATCATCATCAGTATTATCGACATATATGTTCAACATTATTACTGGGGGGGGGGGGGGGGTGCTCCCATATAAAAAGGGGAGGCCCAAGCTATTTTTTCCAGAAATTCCTCGAAGAACAGTGATTCAGTGCTCTTGTTATCAACTTTCTGCGGGCGATAAACAACAACAATACAGACTGGAAGAACCTTGTTTCACCAATAAATCCATGAACTCAAACAACTTAAATTTGGCTTTAATACAAGACTGCTTTTGAAAGCAAATCACCTTCTTGTATAATAAACCAATGCCACCTCCTCTACTCACATGAAAAAATTCATAGCCAGTAGGACAAACCTTGCGTATAATGTATTCGTCTGATTCAATTGACAACCAAATCTCAGTTAAAGCCAAAATGTCAACATGAGAATCAACAATTAAGTCCTTGTATTGGCTTAATTTGATAACAGTTCGAGGCATTATGCCCTCCTTGGTTTCCTATGGTAGGTCTGGCCAGTCCAAGACCCTTGATAGTATTCCAGCCAGAAGGAGGGACCAGTCTTATCCATTGCCATAAAATATGGCATGAAGTGTGGGTTCCAGGCACAGTACATTTCCACCAGAATTTTAGCAAAAGAAAAACATTCCTGGAGTAGAGGAACATATCCTGATGATCCTTGACTATACTCCAGTCAGTAATAGCCTTCTTGCCGATGTATCAACCGTGGATGAGATTTTGAAAAATAAAAAATATACGAAGCTAAAAACAAGCAGCCTGTAGGCACTAATTACATGCATGGAAACATGCATTACGGTAGTCAGAGACAGGTAACCAGTTAATAGAGGGTGACCGCACAGGGCCGCTTCATACAGGTTTGACTGTAAATACCTTTTCATCAGCTAATTCAATATTCTGTAGCTGTTGCTCTAGGACCTGTGGCTTGGCATTGTGATAAGCAGCCTGTGGATAGGAGAGTCAAAATATTGCAAAACGATTGAAAATTTTGTAAAATTCAGGAGCAAGCTTGAATATATTCAGAAAGGTCCCCTTCAACCAAGAGAACTTTTAAAGGAATGCTTCTCCATTGAGACTGCATAACTTGGCTGAACTTGTACATTTCTACAACCAAAGTATCTTAACAGGGGATCACCTGCTCAAGGATAAATGCACAAGTCTCTAAAACAATGTGAAGATCGTCAGACTCAAGTCCCAGAGCTATTTGAAGCTTTTCCTCTTCTTCTTCTGAAAATGCTCTGTCATCCTTTAAAAAAAAAAAGGAATAATTTTATGTGAGGAATGAGTCTGCCAAATCAGATACTCGATACAAGTTAAATCAGCACATATATATTACAGTTGTTTCTTCCTTCTTTGCCTTGAACAACCTTGCCTCAGTCTTCATTGAGCTATATTAAAATGTGGTTATTTATATTAAGCAAATTTAACTTGGAAAGGACTTCTGGTCTGCTAGCTGTTATTGACATTGCACATGCGCTGTTACTGTGTACAGTTGTTTGCACTCATGCGTGCCTTTGCTCGGGATTTGCCAGCCTTTTTCTTTTCTCTTTTTCCCCACCCAAGCTCTCCTGAAGGCAAGAAATGGTACTTTAATAAGTACCAGTATATGTTTTTTCCACTGTAAAGACAGTACAACAGGAGCCATGGTTAAACTTTGGTTAGGTTGCCATGATTACCACTTGCCAATCGCCAGTTTTGCCAATAATTGATTTACTTCATTAATACTTTGCTGTTATGGCACATACCCTCCAATCAAGGATTGACAAGTTAATGTACAAAAACATAACAAGTTTGGAATTTTAGTTTTCAATGGTGACTTAACCCATTGACCCCTGAGCGTTACACTTTATGGATTTTACTCTGTCTAACGCTAGATGATTTTACTCGTCAATTTGGAAGGGGGGGGGGGGGGGTCCTAGAGCATTTGAGGTGTGAATGGGTTAAGGTGGCTCCCTAGACTATTTGCGAATACCGGTACCCTCACTACAGGGCACAAAAGGAAGTTACAAAAGGAAAACTAGTTAACTTCTCATATTATTGCATACCCTTAAATGCAGCTTTTGAATAATCCTACTCAGTAAAAGGGGAAACTTCGCTTTATCTAAACTGTTTATCAGTTGAACTGCTCTCTTCAACCTGCAAAAATATGTGTGTACAAGAAAAAGCAGTGAACACTTCAGATCACTCACTGTTCATGTACTTTACCTTTTAACATGAATAGAATAGCCATAATTAACAGATAAATTAAAGAGTACCCAAGGCTGGTGTCAGTGATTTATTTGTTTGGGAGGACAAGTGAGCAGAAGGAGCTACAGAGCTCTGTATGCTGTGACTGCCTGACAGACCACTTCTGACTAGGAATTCAAATTCTGTTTCACTCACCCAATGGAAAAATCCACAAGTTGAGATCAAAAGGACTTCAGATGTTGTAAATACAGAGAACCCCCATCATTTTACACCAGTACAAGGATCTTATTTCTGACTTAACAATAGCCTGCACAGGTGGTGGTTCATTTTGGAGTGTGACAGATATTTAGCGGCGCAAGAAGGCTGCAGCAGGGAAAAGGAAAACCCAATTGCCTGGATTGGTTGCCTTTGTTTCCACCTTTTCATTTGCATAATTATTATTTGACTACTGTGACAGCTCTTAATAATAATAATAATAAGCTGAAGCTGTACGCAAACTGAAGCTGTATGCAAATGAAGATCGAACGATGAGTTTAGTGCGCGCGTTTGAAGAGAAGTGCGAACGAGCAGGAAGAAGATCACTCGTAAAGGATGCCAAGAAATTTGCTTTGGAAATGGACATTACCCTGGACCTTGCACACCCAGATCCCAAAGCGTTGCAAACTGACTCAGGTGAGGAATCACATGTTAAAGGAGTAGGGAGAACATTACGAGCGAGAGAAGAAGAGAGAAGCATGAGGGAAGTAAGAGAGCAGAGGTGGCAAGGAAAGCTGTTCGGAGAAAGATGGGATGATAACAAAGTTATTGACTGCTTCACTTGGCTTAGTAAGTGGAAGTCTGCACCTGTGCATACTGTTGCTGGAATCTATGAGTTATATCAGCAATTACTCCCCACTAAGCTGTACCACCAGAGCAAGACGAAGACACTGACCACCTCGGATACCACGTGTCGTATGTGTGGAAAAGGGCCTGAATCTATGGCCCACGTGATTAGCGGATGTGGTGCCTTGGCACAAACTAAGTACATGCAGAGACACAATGCAGCCTTGAAAATCCTTTTCTTCCAAGTTGAAAGACTTAGATCTTATCCAGTGTATCCCCCCTTGGTACTCTCCAGTCTCACCTAAACCTGAGTACAAGAATGACCGAGCGTGCGCGTACTGGGATGTGCCAGTATTAGCTGAAAATACGGAAGTTAGGGCTAACAGAATTGATGCGAGAATTGTGGATAGAAAGGAGAAGAAGGTGATCCTTATTGAGATGAGCTGCCCTTGGGTTTCCAACAGAGAACAGAAGGAACAGGAGAAAACTGACAAGTATGCGCCGTTGAGATGGGAGATGCGCCAACAGTTCCCCGGCCACACTATCACACAGTTTAATGTGATAGTTGATGTACTAGGAGGCTACTCCATGGAGATGGCGGAGAAACTTAGGAAGTTTTTAGGTTTGGATAGAGGGAACCAGGTTTTGTTTAATATGCAGAAGGCAGTTTTATCGTACACCCTAAACATAGCAAGGTCATTCAAGGTTTCGACGAGTTATTAAGGAATATAAACTCTTGTTCCTTTCTCAAATGTTGGTTCGTTAGTTATCACCAATTGGTTTGTAAATAGGTTTAACAGTAGGGATTGTTACACAATAGTGCCTTTTCCTACTTATATTTGTAAGCATACTTACGTATAGCACCAGTATCCTAAACATCTAAAACAAAGTAATCATAAAAAGGCTTTTTCAAAACGAAATACTGATAATTATGATATTAAAGGAAGAGCATAATCCATAGTGTTGGGGCTGTCACAAAGAAGGATCTTGTGCCATATGTTTTTAAATTAAAAGACAGCATAAAAAGAATATGTTTGGATGACAAGCATAGTTGACATGATGGCCTGTATGATGTAAGAAGATCACATAATGTACGAAGGTGCCTAATTATTGAGCACCTTATAGGTTATGAGTATTCCATCCAAGTGAGGAAACGTTGAAATCATTTCAGGATAAAACTAAATCAATGAGCAGGAATCCATAAATGAGCCACCAGCTATACAGGCTAACTTAACAAAGACAGGCTTCAGCGATAATTATTATTAATAGAGCTATAATTGCTACTCCAAAGGGACTGGAGGGATGTCAAGTGTTTAGGGCTTATGTGGCAGAGAGGAGCTCAAGACAGGGGTATAATTATAGGGTTGTTTATGGGTATGCAGGGCATGAATCAAGGTATAAGGGGACACATACGTTATGTCCTATGTCAGCTACACTATAATGAGAGGTAAATGGCATAGATAGGCTTCTACTGCTGTCCTGCGCAGAAATGATGTCTGCGTATCCTATGTTGTAAGGTGGATAAGGCCACATTTCTCTAGTTATATCATCACCAACATGCCAGTGGATGAAATCAATACACCTCTCATAATTTGGCTCCTTTTGTTCACCCACCAGCATTTGATCATTACACTCTTATATTTTATTTAATGTAGATGTACAGCGGAGGGGTTGGCGCAGTGGTAAGATCTCTGCCTTCCAACCCTGAGGTCCCAGGTTCCATTCCCGGTTCTGCCGAGACTGGAATATTTGGCGACCTTCTTTCCCGCTAAAGTTCACTCAGCTTTCCATCCTTCCGAGGTCGGTAAAATGAGTACCAGCATGCATAGACTGCTTAGAAGCGGCTGCAATTTGCACCTGTATATGCTTCCAGTCCACTGGGGATAAATTGATCATTGTAAAGCGCCTTTGAGACGTTGTGATAAGGGCGCTCTATAAATGCACCACTTTACTTTTTTTTACTTTATCTCCAGACATAGGTTGCAAACCACCTATGGCTATCTCCATCTAATTAGTAGCTGATAAAATAATGTTGCCTAATGTTGCCTTAATGTTGCAGACCATAACTGGTGGATAGTCTCAGCACTGAGCTGGGATATCTAATACATCTGGTACTGAAAGCCCGTACACTGCTGTACCCTGCCACTTATTTGTACATTGTTTTTGTGACTCGTTCTTTAGAGAAAACAACCGAATGCTCACAAACGTGGTAGGGTATTCAGCAGGTGCTAGCCCGTATATGTAAACAACATTTGTAGTCACTGCTCTACATATTCGTATACAATAATAAATATTATTGACCCTACAGTACCTGGAAGTTGCTTGAAACATGAGCGCCATCTTGATTTATTGGGTCGAGTAGAGTAAAGTAGAGTTGGGTGAGTCGAGTTGGGTTGGGCCGAGTCTCTCGTTTCAGTCCTTCTCTCCTTTTTCAGGACGTGTTGGAAACTGGACAAGAATTGCGTGTTAAAAAACTGTTCATCATGGACGAAGAGAATCCCAAGATAAATGTCGTGGTGAAAACCTCAAAGAACAAGGAGACTATACAGACAGAATCAACTGCAACAATACTAGAGGTATGTTGTTATTAAACGAGGGGAAGAAACGAGTATGTGGTTTTTAAAATGAATCTTTTGGTTTCAGTTTAAACAACTAGTTTCTTCAAAGTTCAACGC
The DNA here is from genome assembly GCA_949126865.1 of Montipora capitata. Lineage (NCBI taxonomy): Eukaryota > Metazoa > Cnidaria > Anthozoa > Scleractinia > Acroporidae > Montipora > Montipora capitata. The sequence continues at coordinate 42,402,880 of OX421448.1, read as the reverse complement.
GCCGGTGCCACAGTTGTGTTTGATATTTGCCGGACGAATTTTAAAAGATGCAGAGACGCTTGAATCT
>OX421448.1:42395313-42397813 GCA_949126865.1 Montipora capitata | reverse complement strand
TAAAACTCGCTCTCGCTGTGGCTATCTTCGTCGCTCATACTAACAAAGTATCTGTATGCTAGTTTTGCTTTCAGTTATTGAAAATATAGTTGTACTTTGTCCATATTTTTTTGTTGTTTTCGCCCACGCACTCGTAGCTTTTAGTCTCTACTCAAAAGAGATGTCAAGCCGAGAAAAATTTTCATAATGCCCGGTCATTACAAGAAAATCTTGCTTGCTCAGCAGCCAATCAGAGTGCACATACTATTGTAGCCATATAATAATGGCATATATTTGAATGAGAGTGTGCAAACATGCTTGTTACATCATGCTCTCTGCTTATCCCAAAGGAAGTTATTTTATAAAATTATTAGAAAATTTTTTCATAGCCTGATTTACACTTGGGGGCTTAGAGAATTCTTGAAAGTTATGCAAACCCAAGACACAGTTGAAGTCTGCTAACCCCTCTTGTGTTTTCGTTTGAGTCTTCTTGCTTAAAGTGCCCCTGTGATTAAGAAAACACTTCCTTTTTTGTTTCATTTCCTAAGAAACGAAACGTATCTATTTTGACTTCAGGGTGAACTATTTGCACAGTGAGATGGAGTGGCCAATCAAAACAGTACTTGTAATTGAAAACTAAACATTTATGAGATGCAAAAACAAACTTTTGAACATGTGAACCTGAAGTATCGCAAATCATAATACTGACAAACAAAAAGCGAAGGAAATGGGTCATAAATATGAAGGTTTGACTATCTGAATGATTTTGGGTTAGATTAAAGCAATATATTGTTGAAAAATTCAAAGCTATCTCTCTTGGTGTTAATGAGTGATGTAAATAATCTTCTCACTGGTGGGTCATAGTAATAAATTGGGTTAATTAGGAACCAGTTATTTTAAAGCTAGTACCAGTAATGGAAGATTCACGGAAAACAGATTTGAAATGTTATGCAATATGGCATTTGAAGGTAAAACAGCTATTTGTAGACCTTGTGCTTCAATGTATTGTGTGCATAAACAAGTATCTGTTCTTCTCTTTAATGGTTAATATACCTTTAATGGTTAATATACCTCCTCACCGTTCAGAGAGTTTGCGTCCACATTTCTATCTTTATTTCTCAAGAGTTGCAACAGACGAAGTGAAATAATAAGTACAGTCTGTATGACAGACTGAGTGACCCACACTACTGTACCGGTATTTTATCTTTTCTCCTACCCTTACCATTCCAGAAACGAAACACAATTTCTTTGTTTGAAATAGTTTCTTGTTTCATCAGATTTTGAAAGTCTGTTTGCGTACATGTAACACTGACTGGCAAAATGTTGAGCTTTGATTTTTTATCCAAAGGCCGTTAATAATTACTTTGAATGTAAGTTTTATATTTCATAGTCTGCCATTACTCATGTTCAGAACTGACCAATTTGACCTCAGTGGGTTGGATCCAGGGAAAAGTGATGTCAAAGGCTCACTAGCTTAAAATTTCAGCGTGTGATTGCAGCTTATTATAATTATAAAATTATGCAAAATGTGAGTTAAAAGTCTTGGAAAGCCCAAAACTCCCATGCTGCATATTAATTCTGAGGCGTCAACACACGCATTGCATTCTTAAACTAGAGAACCTGTGACGTCATTAAATTCTCCTCGATCCAGCTCTTTCAAGAACTTAAATTTAGTAATGGTGGACCATTAAATAGGGAAATTTCAGTTAAAGTAAACGGATGTCTTTTTGAAATGAAGGCTTAAAACTTTGGTCGTTTAGTGTTTAGTTTTAAAACATAATTTTGAAATCCAAAGAAAAATAAGAATTGATGTTTTGGTCACAGGGGCACTTTAAATAAATGTAGCTTCTTGCGTGATTCTGAATTAATTTTGCTTTGTCTCTTATCCTTAGTCATTTGTGTTAATGTTTATGGTAAGAGAATAACGTCTATGATGTTCTATGGTACTTGTGTTTAGAAAGCTGTCTCCTTTTTGTGAAGCATATTTCTCAGATCTTGGTTAATGCTTAATGCCCAAATTGAATGCAATGAGAACATTGTGTCATCACATGTAGCCTTGTCAACTGAATTGAGAGTTGTGTTTGCAGGCCCAACAACAGGCAGCCCAACATGCCACGCATCAGGCAAGTGCTTCTGCCATCATTTGTGTAATTTTATTTTTAGTAATGCAAGGCTTCAAGAAATGCTAGCATGTCTGATCAAACAAAATTAATTGTAGCTGAAAAAGTCTAATTAAATGGATGAAAGGTACACAAGTATTGACAGAGATAATTATTGGTTTATAATCATGATCACTATGGCCAGAGCAGGAAAATAGAAAGTAATCAAGACCTTGCATTATTGTTGAAATAATTATATTAAACAATTATTGGATGAGGTTGAGCATGACATCATGAATTATCAAAACCGAGGTCTGTGTTATCTGCATCAGCCTTCGGCTTCGGCAAATAACACAGACACAAGGTTTTGATAATTCATGATATCATGTGAAAACCGAATTCAATAATTGTTTTATTATACA
>OX421448.1:42352813-42392813 GCA_949126865.1 Montipora capitata | reverse complement strand
TTCCCGGTGTTGTGGCTGTCCTCTGTGAGTATATGGGTGGGTGGGTATAGCAGGTCCACATCAGCTGAATGGCGGCCAAAACTTCAACCTGCTCAAACAAATAAATAACAAACAAACAGGACTGTACGTGTAGGTGTTTAGGACATTTCTCCTGCTCTCCAAAGACTTGAGATGTTCATAATAATTATTAATTTTTACTGTTCTTTAAATTTTTTCATCTTAATTAATTTTGAGAGGTAGTCCTCTGAATCATTTTCTCTACCATTATTAATTGTTACTTTGTTACCATTATTATTACTATTATTACCGTATTTTCTCGTGTTTAAGTCTACCCCCCATTTTCAAGGCCTTAAAAAATTATTTCTCCTCATTTCTGGCTAAAAAGCTGAAATTCAGATCAATATAATTTTTCCTAAAAGTTAGTGTCATGTTCTTGAGAATTCTTTCACAGTTGCAGTGGACAAAAAAGAAACTAGGTGAAGTTTATCGACTCCTGTAACGTGCACGAGTGTTTCACTTACAAACGTACTTAAGGAAGTTTTTTCGTTGTCTTTATGTGAGCCATGTTGAAAATTGAATCTTCCTATTTGAAACTAACCTTTCTCTTAATGTTGAGAATTTTTGTATCTTGTCGCAAGATTTTTTCATTAATTTCGAGCACCAAGCTGCCTGAATTTTTCAGGTGTCTCTAAGACACAATTATTGCTTAAATTGTCCATAAGAAGTTGATGATCACTTGACCATTTTCATCTCTATTACCCACACTTCGATATATACGTATTTCATTGTTATTACTGTTGTCACATCATTATCATTATTATTGGTATAATTTTATCCTGGAGCAAATTACATTTTATGTATTCAAAAATTTGTTACTGCACAGTCTTTGTCACAACCATTGTAATAACAGCTCTGGTGTTAATATTACAGCTTATGTCAAACCCTGATGTGTTAAGACAAGTTATGGACAATCCCATGGTGCAGGTGATTTTTTTCTTGTTTTTTCAGGGTAGTACAGTACCGCCTGAAAGTATTGACCCCTCGGGACGAGGCAATACCTCGTCTTTGCCGCGGGTAGTGGTCGCGCGCCACCGAGGTATGCAAATTTTTTTCCCTCGGTAAAACCGAGGTGCAATTTGCCGCCGGAAATTTGCCGCGAGAGAAAATACGAGGCTTGCCGCGGGAAAGAACAATGATCTGCTGCACGTGTGAAATAAGCGGAAGACTGTCAAATCGTCCACCAAATTGACTCGTCGGACCTTCGAATGAACAGTCCACAAGAAGTCTTCGAAATGATCACTGCAATCAAAATATGTCACAAAGAAGGTTTCAAATGTGGTCGGAAGATTCTGGCTACGGATATCCTATTCGCATGTTAAAGGAAAGTAAGGCAACCAAGGTCCATGACGATCGGCTATGATCCTCGATCTATGTTCGCAATTTTCAACCGAAACTTGTTCAGTTCCTGTTCTTTGGTGGGATTTCAACATTATAATCTGGCTTACCAAAACACAAAGTCAACAGAAACCATTTACAACTCTACCGCGGAATTTTAATTACCGAGGGTTTACCTCGGTTGGCTTTTCCGCAGCAACTTTGGAGCCTAGCCGTAAATTTCCCTCGGCAGAAAAGCGGCCTACCGCGGGAATACCGAGGGAAAGTCGCGACAGGGTGACACAGCAATGATGCGGTAAAGGGGTCAATACTTCCAGGCAGTACTGTATGTCTTTCAAACTATCTTTGTGTGTGTCTAGTATACAGTGTTTTTCTCAATAATTATGGTCCTACGGGGTCTTTTGTCAGCTAAAACTGGCATGAGTCAGAAAGAGGAAAAGTCAATAAAGACTGTAAATTCCTTAAAGTATTGAGCTCATTACTGTAGTAAAAAGTAAAAGACTGTTTGTTTTCATATCATAGAGCATGATGTCCAACCCTGACCTGATCAGACAAATGATCCTTAGTAATCCACAGATGCAGCAACTTATAGAGGTACAGAAAATAATAAGTAATTAGTATTAATATTTTTTTTGGTATACATGTACAGTCAAATAATACATTTAAAAAGCTGGAAAAAACCCAGCTTTGAAAATGACCCCTTTACATTAAGGTGAATCAAGTCACACTGTAGGCCTCTATGCATGCAGATCTGCTAGTCATGTGACCACCTTTTGGGCCACCTACAGTAGTTCCTTTAATGCATACATGCAATTACATTAGGGTTGCATTGTCCATGTGACTCACTTAGTTACAATCATGTTGGAAGATAATACGAAATTCATACATGTACATACAGTACATATTTGTGTTGCGACTTCATATAGAGGAGAAATTTAAAGGAGCCTTAACTTAAGACTACAAAAAGTAACGTATACAGTCAAAATCATTTGAAGAAAGCGTTTGTTTCTGAAATAAATGAATATTGCTGCTTTGTGTGTTCAATTTCCTTGGGCACCACCAAAGCAATATTGCAACACAGGATGCTGTGCCCAGGATATTTTGTAGATTGAAAATAAACGATTCTAAATTCTCTTTTTATTTCTGGCACATGTACAAACAATATTTTTGATTTTTCTGGAAAGTTATTCTTTGAGAGGAGAGGAGAGGAGCTTCCCTTTAGACAGCTGTGAAGAAGCCTGCAAAAATTGTGCATAATAAAATTATGTAGAATGAACTACCATGATCTCTTGCTGAAAAAGGCCTTAAGTTTCTTATTTACTATTATAATTATTGAATATCTCGCAGTATAAAACTTTGGAATGCTGTCCACATTATGAGTAGTACAGTGTGTATAGGGTGCATAACGTAACCTACACCACTTGAGAAACTAGACTTAAAAGTAAAAAAAGAAGTTAGATACAAAACCTAATACAATCCTAATATACATAGTCATTAGTGATATGATTTAAAATATTATTAAATTCTTATGCTCTGTAAAACCTACACAACAACATGGTGATATAATTATCTCTACTAAAAGCCTATTTAGAATCATCAAACTCTTATACTCTATAGAATCTAGTTAAAAACACCAGTAAAATACAGGTTTTGTAACGCCTTGTGTTTTTGGATTTATGTAAAAAAAAGAAAACCTAGAATCTAGTGTCCTTAGCACTAAGTATTTATCTCAAATGTTCTGGCAATGTTCAAAGTGTTTGAGATGGCCAACGTCTGCATCTGTTCAAGTATGCCCCATGCTCTTGCTCCTAGTAGCTTCCTCACCAACTTCTCTAGGTGTTTAGAGTAACCACCCAGTACATCAATTATTACGTTGTACTATTCAACCCTGTAACCATTGTATCTCTGCTTCGGCTCCCACATCACAGGCCCATACTTAAGTGTCTTTTCCTCGTCTTCTTGGCACTACTCTCAATCCATGCAGAGCTTGAAATTGCGACTCACTGGTCACCAATGTGACCAAAAATTGAGTGCTCGCGACTAGATTTTCAGAACTGGTTGCCAGCTGGTGAATCATGTTTTGTCTGATAACCCAGGATAAACAATAGGCAACTGTTGTATTTGAATCTTTATATGAATCTTTCCCCATTAAAATAATGTATAAAGACTACAAGAAAATCAGTTTCTCACATTGTTAATTATTAATAGCTCAAATGTACTTCGATATTTTGATCACGGCATTTACTAGGTGCCATATTGTTTCAGCGGCTTCATGGGATCATGGGCGCACTTAAACACAGTTTGCTTCTTGCCGGTTACGTGAATTTTGCCGGAAGATGAAGATTCAGCAAGAAAGTTAACCCATTGACTCCCAGGGGTTCCCCATTGACGAGTAAAATCGTCTGGCGTTAGACAGAGTAAAATACTAAGTCTGGCCGGTTTCGGCCGGTTTGGACGTCAAAGGGTTAAATTAATTAATTGAAAATTTAAATCCATCGTCAGTTGTGAATGCTGAAAACGTGGATTTAGCCATATTACCGAAGGACCTCCTCGGAATTAGCTTGATATTGATAATATATTGGTAATAAACCTAGACATCGCATAATGAGCTTGAAATTTGCATGGAACCTTCAAAAAGCAACCTGTACCCTTAACATAAAGTGGGTTGGAGAACTTGTCCCCTTTGTTAGAAAACGAACACTGCCCAAGGTGATTAATAAATGGAGATAAAATAATATCAGTAGTAAAGTATGTTAAGAAACCACGTACCTCTGATTCTAGAGGTTACTGAAACTCCCCAGTGATGAGCAAAATCGTCTGGCGTTAGACAGAGTAAAATACTAAGTTTGGCCGGTTTAGGCCGGTTTGGACATCAAAGGGTTAAAGAACGCCATCAACATACTAAGCCAAAACAACAATGGCCGTAGAGATCTTTCTCGTGTTGTTTTTTTTTTTTTTTTTGTGCTATTTAATAAGTACATGTATGACTTTCCTTGCATGCAAAGTTGGCGACCAAATTTTCCCATTAGTCGCCAGCTGGCACCTGAGCAAAAAAATTAATTTCAAGCCCTTCCATGGGCAGCTCATTTCAATTGTGCAGACTTCTTTCCTGTCGTGGCTGACAAGTCGCGCATCAATCCGATTTGCTCTACATGTAACTTGGTTTTGCTCTGCATAGATGGGAATATCCCAAAGGGCCTCACTCGTGGTGTTCTGTTAGGCTGGGTTTGGCATCACTGGTGAGTACCATGGTGGAACCTCTTCTATTAACCCATGCTCTCGCAGGAGCTAAAAAAACAGAATCTTCAAAGCTGCATTATGCCTGTATAGGTACTTGGTTTGTGCCAGGGAGGAACATCCAGCCAGTACATGTGCAACGCTCTCAGCTAACTTCCCACATAACCTGCATAGGACTTCACTGTCCGTGGAGGTTTGCGTCTTTTCCTTTGTGTTGAGCTTCTTATGTAACAAGTGCTCGTACAGTTCATACATGCTCACGATGGTATATGTAGGGCATGTAGCACAGCCTTTTAACCATACGAAGCAGCTGATTATGTTTAGGCTCTCACCTTCCCATCTGATAGATCAGATACGGAATAACTTTACTTGCCACTTTTTGTCTTTAGCAATCTCCAAAAACTGTATCTTTGAGATTCCCATTCCCATTCAACAGATTCCCAGCTCTTGATGCAGTTACCACCTTTCCTTCGGTAGTAATACACACAGGATTTAGGGTATCAAGCTGATGTGTGATGTTGAGTTCTTCAGCGTACATGTACCTAGCTGCTTCCTTTACAAGCGACTGGTGGCCTGATGCCATGACTTGTTCTTCAAATTCTCTAACTGCTTCCACAGTCTGGTCCGAATTCTGATGCAATTTCAGTAGCGATTTGATTTTAGTGATCTTTTAGTCGTGTTTGACTGATCGCAGGCCTCTACCCCCTTTTCCCTCGGTAGATATAACAAAGAAGTTAGGCTAGCTGGGTGCTTGATCTTCCGAGCTGCTCTGTCAACATCTCTTAACTCTGAAAGAGTCCAATGTTGTGTCCACATTAAGTACTGCAGCACCAGTCGTGCATACTAATTAACAATTAGATTATGAGCTTGAGATTTCTTGGCCGAATCAACTATCACCTGATAGAAATCGAGAGCGAATAATCTAATTGTTTTAGTGGAATTCTTACTAAAATTTACGGTCACAATTATTTCTTGACGTATTACTAAACTTTGCGCCTGAAAAAGATCGCTCGGATTGAATTGCCATTTAAAATCTAAGTTGTGTGCGCGAGTGCATCAGCCTTATCAATAATTTCAACTTTTTTGAAAGTCAAGAAACCATAAATGTCCTTTGTTTAGACTTCTCAGACATTTGATTACCCATTTGCATCCAAATTTTCCTCCAAAACTTAGGAAAAAGGAAAAAAACGTTGTTATTTCCAAGACAACCTCCAGCCACTGCACACCAATGGCTGATAGTGTTCAATGGCTCAGCCAATCAGATTACAGCCTTTGCATTAGTATACTAGTAGAATTCAACTAATAACATACTATTAGTTGCCTGTACACAATTACAGTCGGATAGGGGGCTGGACCATATGATACAGTAGATACTCTTAGCCACACACTCTAGGGCCAGCCGTTCATCCTGTCGAACGTTCTCTAGCACCCCCAGGAATTTAGTTGTCTCGTCCATCCTCATACCAGACTCGTCTAGCACTTGGGCTCCCCTCTTCATGTGTACCACTGCACAGTTTTTCTGATTCCAGTGGAGGCCGATATCCTGCATTGCTCCTCTAGTTTCCTTTAGCACTCGGTTAAGCTCACTCTCGGAGGCAGCAAAAACCTTCAGGTCGTTGATATACAGGAGGTCAGTGACTCTGACTCCTACAGGCTTGGATAACCGGTATTATTATTATTATTATTATTATTATTATTATTATTATTATTATTATTATTATTATCATCATCATTATGATTGTGAAGATTGTTTAAGAATTTTAATAAAGTTGTTATTAAAAAATTATTATTATCATTTTTTGTTGTTATTATTATCAGCAAATTCAATTTATGACTAATACTGGTATGTTTACCTTCTATCATACATGTACATGTACTTTCACCTGTCATCTGCTCCCAGATGGCTTGATGTTAAAGCAATAGTGTGTTGTGCAATCAGACAGTCAATTCCATTATAGCCTATATGTTTTTTTTATCAGGCTTCTTCTCAACTTCCTAAGTTTTCATTAACCCATTGATCCCCTGGGAGTCTGTCTAACGCCAGACGATTTTTTCTGGTCAGTGAGGGGTGGTTCAGGAGTTAATTAATGGGTTTAACTTTGATGAGTACCCACAAGCAGAGGTGTCTTTTGTTTTGCCAGGGCTTGACCTTGGCGGTGGTCGACTTCCCAAATACCACTGGGTTGTCAGTTTTGGCTGGTGAAATTCCCTCAGTTACTAGCCATATTGGCTACTAAAATTATGGAGGCAAATTTAGTGCTGTGAAATTTGTGACAATGTTTTAACATGCAGAAAGAAAACAGATGAAGTAATCTTTTGCGTGAATGAAAGTGAACAGCTTCATGACCAAGCCACATTCAGCTAAAGAGACACTTCAATCATAAATGAAAGTGCCTGCCATGTTGTTTGCGCTTCGATGATCTTCAATAGATATCAGAGGTTTTTTGTGCTCTCTGGCTCAAATTCTCATTCTGTAAATTCCCCCAGCTCAAAAAGAAAAGGAATTGAGGAAGGGGAAGCTTCACAGTCCAGTGGAAGCAGCCGGAAAAAGGAGTTTTGTCCTGAGCTGGACAAAAGATTTCCCTTGGTTGGAATAATTATGATGGCGAGAATATGTGATGCAAACTTTCATGCAGCAGGACTACAGAGAGTGACTCATCATCTGTGTTTGTAATTGGTTCTAAAAACTTTAAAATGGAATCGATTCAAAGCTATGAGAAAACAAATGGCCATAACCGAGCAGCTGCAGCCATTAAAGTTACGGAGAACCAGCATTGAGCACCACTGCCACAGGTGCTTTGGACTATTTTATGGCTAGTAGAAGAAGCTCTTTGGCTAGTGAGAACTACCATTTTACTAGCCATTAGCCAAGTCTGGTAACAAAAGTTAAGGTCAAGCCCTGTTTTACATTTGCTGGGATGATGAGTACAGGAAAAAAGACCTCTGTTAAAACTTTGATGTATGTGTAAGCACCGTTCTCAACCTTGGATCGCACTTTTCGAACCTTATGCCACATGATATGTTTGCTGACAGTGACTTGAGCCTGCTGAGCCCTGCGCATTCCTTTATGGCAATTCTGCTGTTGTTAAGTGAGCCCACGCAACTCCATACTCATTAGCCCAGCAAACGTAAAGGAAAAGAGACCTCTGCTAGCCAGGAACTTTGATGAACTTTGGCATAGAAAACTTTAACTTACATACATGTACACTGTAGTGTATGATCACATCATTACATTTTCTGCAATGTACATACAATATCAATGTTTTTCTGTACCTTTGCAGAGGAATCCTGAGATCTCGCACATTTTTAACAACCCAGATTTGATAAGACAGGTATCAAATTATTGATGTTTATAACTGAACACTTTTTCACCTTTCTTTCATGGCAAGTGGGAGTTGGGTTAATTTTTCCAGTAACTGCCAAACAGGTTATATATTCAGGAATATACATGTATCCATGTTTTAAGCATTTATAATATACAGCACCTAACTTGCCCTAAAGGCGGCGGGTTTAATCTGCAGGTCGCAGGTCACTCGTTGCAGGTCATTGTTTCACCAATACAGGAAGTATCCTAAACATTCATAAAAGCTAACCTTAGGCCTAAAAACGTTTGTTTAGGCCTAATTAGGCCTAAGGTTAGCTTTTAAGAATGTTTAGGATACTTTCTGTATTCATTTGGTGAAACAGTGACCTGCAACGAGTGACCTGCGACCTGCAGATTAGACCCGCCGCCCTAAAGGCATGTTAGTTTATGTTCATTGTATTACAGAGGTCTATACTGTACATTAATTTTTTCTCAGTGTGTGAGCAGACAGAATTTAACAAATCCTGCAATCTGATTGGTTCCGGGAGCAGGTGGAATTTTCTAATCTGGCCTGCTCATGGCAGGCGGAATCCTTGCCTGGGTTGCGTGACCTTGTGTGATGACCTTAAATTTCCAGTTTTTTTGACACCGAATCTGTTTACAAACAAAAATACTTTTTATTAGACAAGAGGTTTGGAAAGAGAATACACATTTGAAACGTTCACTTTGTAAGTCACATTAACACTGCATTCGCTATCAAGCGCGATGTGAGTCTTAAAAACAGTAATTTCAGAGAGGAAGGGAGAGAGAGGCAAAAAATAAATAAGTTATTTACCACCTAAGGGTCGGTACGTAAAGCGAAAACTGTGACCTCGGTCTTGAAATTGCTGCCCAAGGCCGCAGGCTGAGTACATCTTTTTCAAGACCATGGTCACAGTTTTTCACTATACAGACCTCCCAGCTGGCAAATAACATATATGTATTTGACTGGCATGTTATAGTAATATTATTTAATATCATTATTTATTGTTCTCTTTAGACAATGGAGATGATGCGTAATCCATCCCTCATGCAAGAAATGATGAGAACACATGACAGAGCACTGAGCAACTTAGAGGTAATGGCAGATTTAACCTTTTATACCCAAGTGTCGTTGACTTGAGTGAACTTGGCATCCATTTCAGGTTACCCTGACCTTGTTAAAAAAACAAGGGGAGAATACATGTATTTTTGACTCTACAGTGTACTTTGTATGCATGTTTTAGTGTGTGCCAGTTTGTTTGAAAGGTTTGTTTCTTTTGTTCAATTATAGAGTTTACCAGGAGGTTTCAATGCATTGCAGAGAATGTATACAGATATACAAGAACCTATGTTAAATGCAACACAAGAGCAGGTAATTGGCACATGCAAATAAAACAGTTAATTTCATCATGAAAATGTGAACAATAGGCCTTTTTTGATATATTAAAATTCAGCTTGAAAGAGATGTTTAGCGGGCAAAGACAAAGGAAATGGATGATATGCAAGTATTTTTCACCTTCATTCCAACATGTTTCTATTATTTTTGTTCTCACTGCCTCACTATCAAGCTGAATATTTAAAATTTTGAAAATGGCCAATTAAAAAAGCTCTTGCATGGTACATGTACACAAAGGTTAAGCGTCAGTAATGTTAAGATGTGGTGATGTTGAATGATCCTAAAAAGTGACAACTTGTTCAATCAGAAACCCATAAGGGTTGAAACGTGTAACGCGCATTCACAGCTTCCGAATATTCAGTGTGAACTGATTGGTTGAATGTTTCAGTGCTAAGTACCATAATTATTTGGAAACCCCTCGCTATATGGTACTTAGCAAATTGAATATTCAGAAGCTTGTTTCCCAGCACACAAAGGGCTGTTACACGTTTCAACCCTTATGGGTGTCTGGTTCAATAAAATATAGGGCTTTTAAATCCTATTACATGTAGATCAGTAACCATCATTAATTTGTTTTGATACATTGTAACTGTAGTGTAACTAACTGAATGCTTTCAGTTCTACTGTTAACTTGATAATTTTTATACATGGACAGTAGATCAATTGAATCATACTATTAATTTTGTGCTAAGGAGGTAGTAAACACTGGGTGCCTCACAGGCCTCAGTTGTACTTAAAGGATGAAAAAATTAATTAATTTTGTTTTCAACTCTGTGAAAACTAAAAGTGGTCTAAATGTAAGTGATGCACAATGAACACCTATTTTTGTGAACTTTACCTTTCTTTAGATGCGACAGGCACAGAACAATCCCTTTGCTGCCCTTTTTGGTGGCACTGGTAAGATGACTTTACATAACTTTGGAGTTTGTGGAGCATTTTTAGTGGTTATTTCTCTTTCCCTCCCCCCATCCCCCTCCTTTTTTTTTTCCACTGTTTTTACCAGTGTGATGGGTGCCTGTCTCCTGTGCTGCATAGGGCTCATGGCTTGGTTGCTGGAATTTGCCAGCCATGGGAGCAGTCTCCATCTACTAAGGAGCTGGCTACTAATAGTGGAAGCTTCTGGATATTTCAAGCATCCAACCTCCACGAACAACAGAGTTGTTCATTTTCTTGCATTATAGTCAAAGCAGCTCAAGCATTCCTCTGACAAGCAGATTAATGAGTTCATTATTGCATATGACATTTGATTTCAGGAATCATTTCACTAATCTGCTCGTCAGAGGAATGATGCAAAATTCAACTAAGCCTCAGTTCAAAACTCAAATTTTGATTAGATTATTGCTTGCTTCCAGTGTGAGGCCGTTGTGAGATTTTGATTGTTGTACCAATTTGCATAATCTTCGAAGGTCATAACAAGCGGGATTTTCCTTTCTTTTAACCTATTGACTCCTGTGGACTCCCCATTGACAAGTAAAATCGTCTGGTGTTAGACAGAGTAGTAAAATATTTACTTGGTAGTTTGGCCGGTTTAGGGGTGAATTCATTTCTCTGTCCAATCTTTCGTATTCGAAAGCATAGTGTCTCAAGGTTGAAGATACTGGTAAGATTACAGAAAGGTAATGTTGCTAGTAAGAGTGAAATGAGCGTTGTTTGACAGATTGACAGATTATGCAAATCAGTAAACCTATGAAATTCTCACTCCGACCTGGCACCGGAAGCCAGCAATATTCCAATCAAAATTCGAGTTTTGAACAGAGGCTTGATTTGAATTTTGCGGTATTCATCCAACAACCAGACTATTGGTACAGAAATGATTACTGAAAACAAATTTGCAATGATGAACTCATTAATCCGCTCTTCAGAGGAATGCTTGAGCTGTTTTGACTGTAAGTCCGATGCATTTATGTACATTGTGTCCTTTAGGCTCTGAAACTTCAGGAACCAATGGTCCAGACTCAAATCCTCAGCAAGGTACTGAGAACACCTCTCCACTTCCTAATCCATGGTCACCGTCAACTCCTGCTTCATCCGACCAACCAACACCCAGGCCAACTCCACAGCCACCATCTCAGTCTGATCAACAACAAACATCCCAGACTGGTGGTTCTACCACATCCTCCACATCTTCAACCACCACCTCTCCAAGCACTGGGTAAGCCCTTTGCTGCAGCTACATTGTTACATGTTGTAATTCAGTACTTCATTTAATCTACTGTGAACTAATTTTTGTTCCACAGATGTACATTATTTTATGTTTCACTATGGCTTATGAATGTAAGAAGTGGTTAATGGACATCAATGTCTGTACATGTATCTAGCTGTCACACAATAATTACTCTTTCCTTCAGTTATTTACATGTACAGCTGTACATGTATCTGCAAATGCATTCATTACTCTTAAAATGAAAGGTGGCTTCTTGCCTGGTTGCAGTGTTGGCTCAAGGAGGCTGGAATTTTCCAAATCTAGCATGCACCCCATAATAAGAGAACAGTTCCTGTAAGAAATTTTATATCTGAACTGAAAAGGTTGACAATGGTAATGGGTTATTGACTAAGTGTGAGGTCAAGATGGCTGAATATTAGCCAAGTTCTTTGTTTGTGTGTGTATGGACTGAGACAAAGTTGAGGTCCATAAACACGCAAGAAAAGAACAAGACCAAGATCCAGCCATGTGACCAAACAAGCTTGGTCAATGAAGGATTTAATACAAATTATGGGATAAAACACCAAACATGTAGCTACATCTTGATTGCTCTGGTAGCCAATCACAGTACGGGATTTGGCTCATCTTGCCTGCTCACAGAGCTAGTCATATAATACATGGAATTATTTTTTAGAGGAACCAGTGGAAATCCAATGAGCAGCATGTTTCAGACACCTGCCATGCAAAACTTGATGCAGCAAATGTCTGGGAATCCAAATATGTTCCAGAATATGATGCACAGCCCCTACATGCAGGACATGATGCAACGCATGGTGCAAAATCCAGAACTCATGGCCTCTGTGAGTTGCTAGTTACATTTAATTGATATGAATGTTGACCTATTAATTTTTGGTCCTGTAAAAGACATTTATTATAATGTTTTACTATAGTTAGAGTCCCTGAGACTGTCTATAATCTCTTTCATTGAATGTGTGGAAAGCATTAGGATTTACTGTTTACTTGGTGTTTTCTGATTTTTGCAACAGATTATTTGAAAACTTAAATATTGTAACTACACATATATGGAGACTTAGAGTAATTTGTGTGTATCCTGACATAAAATTAATTGCCTTCTATCAATCTGGACTTACACTGTAATTCAAGCTTGATGGTGGTTGAAGGAGCAATTTCACAGTTTGGCACATGTCCTAAAGGATTTCAATTTCTCACTAAAAAAGATGTGGTTTGGCATTCATAAAGAAGAACTATTTAAGTAAATTCTCTGAATGATTGATGATTGAAGATACCCAAATTTACATGTACTGTACATGTACATGTATAATTTGGTATTTAATTTTGAACATTGAATTTAATCTTTGCGTCAATAATTATACTTAAACTTTTCATAGGGGAGGAGTGATCTAGATAATGATATAGCTCTCTGGATAAAGAATAACCGTCAAAGCCTTACACCTGACTGAACAAAATTAATAAGAGAGAGTTTTGAAAAAGCAGACTCACTTGCATCTACCCCAGGAGACCCCTTCAGATTCTCTGGGGTCATATTGCATCTAAAATTACATACAATATTGAAGCTGGAAATGAAGTATAATTATGAATTATTTTTTGCGCACAAGGAGTTACATTGTTATTAAACAACAATAATAATTTATTATTATTATTTGTATAGGTAATCACATGATTTCGAGTGCAATTTGGAATAAATAAGCATGAGTAAATTTTTTTTGGCCATAATTGTTCCATCCGGGGTATATGCTTGATTTGAAAACAAGAGTTGATTGGTTCTGACCAAACCCTATTGTTTATTAGCCAACCATAATCCAGAATTTTGATGACTGTGTAATTTGCACTGGTATTACACTTTTTGCACTGTTACACTTGAACTGCACTGCTCTCAGCCAATCACAATCGAGTAAATTTTTCATGTATATTATCAGAGTAACATCCTTTTTCTGTTGCAGATAATACGGTCAAACCCAATGTTTCAAGGAAATGCACAGTTAGCAGATCAGGTTGGTGTCAGTGAAGATTTCAGTAATTATTATCATCTTTACCATTTGACAATAGAGCGGTTTTCAATTGAGTGTCGAAAGTAATCCACTCGGTGATTGGTTCAAAGTTCTCGCGCCACTTTTTCAACCAATCACAAGTGAAACCAAAACCAATTGAGACGTGCGCGTGCAATTTTTTCCGTGCTTTGTGTCGGCTACGTGTAATTACTTCGAGTTTTGATTGGTTTACTGGATTGTCTCTGTCCTTTTTGATTGCCCAAAGTAATTACTTTGGTTTTGGTTTTACAACACTCGATTGAAACTCGCTCTAATGAAATATTATTCGAGAAGTTCTTTGAGTAATCCCTTCTGAATGAATCTTTTCATGTATATCATCCAGGGTTCCCATCCCCATGGGACAAATTGAGGTCCCTTGATGTACATTAAACACCTGTACATAAGAAACTAGAATTTAAGAACTTGTTACACTGTAGGCTAAAAATTTCAGGCGACTGGAACAAATTGCACTTTAAACTGCACAGATCTTGTTCAAAGCTTATTATTTTTTCATGAAAGTAAAAATTAAAAAACTTTAAGGTAAAGGCTACTAAACGTTTTTGCTCAGTTTGATCATCATCAGTAGTGAGTGAAATAATCTGCATATGCTCAGTGTTCTTATAGTTCAGGCAATGCCAGTTATAATACCTGTTCCTATGGGGAACAAGGTGAGGTCCAGTGATTGCACATGTTTGTTTAGTTCTGGACAGAAGCGAGCTATGTAAAACGCTTCTTTTATTCTCCTTTTTAACCATGAATTGGCAGTGGTTAAAACTTCCCATGTGAACTTTAACATCTGAATGTTCATTAACACAAACCTCAAGGTTGTGTACTGTTTCGCCAATGTATGTTTGTCCACAAATACACTTGCCTTTGTAAATGACATGTGACGGGTGTGTGTTGTTGTCTTTTAAAGTGAAGGTGGACTCCATCTTACGTGTTTGCCACATGATAAAGAAATTGAACCTCTTTTTGGTGTACTGTATGTGTTAAATTTCTTTAAGAGTTTTCTACTTTCTACTTCATTTGTGTTGCAGAGAGGTAGACGGATTCCGATTTTAGGTCTTTCATCAAACCAGTGGACAGGAATTATTGTTTCATGGCTTTTTGTATTTTCGAAATCATGGATAACTTCATTTACCAATTTTGCAGGGTATCCTGCTTTCAATAATATTGATGAATGATTGTTTGATGACTTTGACTTCTGCTTGCCAGTTACTGGCTATTCGTTTTGCTCGATGTAAGGCACCTAGAATGATGTTGTGCTTCCACCTTTCTGGGATGGCCGATTTCCAATGTATTTGTAGTTTATCTGGTTTTTGGTAGACTCTGGTGGTGAAGTTTCCCTCTTGACGGTTGAAAGAGGTGTCCAGGAAGTGGTCAGGGTTTTCTTCCACAGTGAACTTGATGTTTGGATGGTAGCTGTTTAACTTCACAAGTAAATTGTTGGGAGCATTAATTTTGTCTTCCTTTTGGTAAAACAGTCATCCACATACCAGTCATAGAATGGCAAATTGTGTGGTGTTAGGAGGTATTCCTCTAGTTTACACATGAAGATGTTGGCTAGGGTGGCAGACAGTGGGTTCCCCATACTGTACTTTTATTGGCAAAATGTACTTATTTTTCTTGGTTATGAAACACAGGTGACAGCATCCTCATCAGAGGGAATCAGTCATACCATATCCAGTGGTTTCATTAGAAGCCAGCAATCAGCCAATTCTTCCAGCTACTAAGTCATCAAGAAATGCACGATGTTCACCGTTTCACTTCGATCCATTTTAATTTATTTTAATTCAATAAAAACAACTAGAATATCAAGAAACCTTTTGCTGAATGTTCTGTTCCTTTTTGGACATTGGATATTTTAATGAATTCCTAGCTATGTGCCAACCCCTCAGGGCTCAAAATCTGGAGATTCAGTGAAAAAACAGTAGATTTTATTAATTGCCTTGTTTAATTGTTAAATTCATACAAAGGTTACATTTAACTGGTGCAGTAGCTAAATACAAGCTATCTGTGTTCTTTGTTATACGCAGCAGTTGCTTTCTTCACTGAAGCTAAAGAGTTCGCTGTCAGGTCTCCATTTGTAGCAAGGTGGATGGTTCTCTGAAAATGCCAGTTTAATTGCCAGAATATGAATTTGACAAAATTAATCTTCCTCACATAGGATCACGACCACGCTTCCCTGGAGCCATTTTATTCAACATGCGGGCACTTATGACGAAAGCATGCCCAGGAATGCATGAAATGGAGGAACTTCATCCCCAGACTCCATATGCAATGCAGCAAACGTGTTTGCGGCATGGCTGCGATCAATCAGTGAAGCAAAGGGACGAAATAGAATTCACACTTTTTTCGCTTCTTGGAAAAAAACCAGTAGATTTTGGGTCTTTGCCGGGAGGCTCCCGGCAAAAACGCGGGAGAGTTGGCAGGTCTGCACTGGCCTTAGCCAACTGCTCACCAATGCAATTTCTACTCTGCCGTGTTGGATGAATAGAGGAGAAAGACTGGTGCCAAATGATTCCCTCCATCCTTTCAATTCACCATGTGTTGTTTATTTATAATGGAAGTCAGCAGCTGGAGGCGATATTTTGTCGTATTTCAAGAAGAGATCGAGAAGCCAAAAAAATGGTCCTCTTACTACACCTTATTCCAAAATGGCCGCCATTTTAGCAATCTTTTGTTTCCATGCAAATTGGAACTTATGGCCTCGCTTTCAACAAGCCATAAGGCCATAAGGACTAATTTGCATGGAAACAAAAGAGTACTAAAATGGAAGTCGTGTTGGAATAAGGTGTCTTGGCCATGTGTATTGTTAATAATATTTGTGACTGATGTTGTTGCCCAGATTTCTGGACATGCCAGAAAGGGGGGCCTTAACGGCCCTTTCTTGCCACAGCCGTTTACTATAAACTTATTGAAACCCCTGCATATCATAGAGTACATATATTTTGTGGAAACGAGAACCAATTAAAGAACCTATTTAGCCTAATTTGGAAAAATCTAGGTTCTTATAATATATACAGGTGTTTACTGTATTTGGTTATGATTAATGAGCATGCAAGCTGACTTGTGGATGTTTGGTGGATGATGTTACAATCTCAGATAAAGTGGAAATGGACAAAGCCTCAGATAATGATCAATGTTAGTGCTTTGACTGAACATCAGGAGTGACCTGAAAATGGAATGCACTAGATTGCAAAACTCTGTTTTGTCACTCATATTTGTTCCATTCTTGAATACATGTTTCCAATTTTTTCATCACTCTTCCACAATACAATATACCTCAGTGAAGGCTTAGAGAGGCTGCAAAAACAAAGGCTAAGAATCACACACCCCAGTCTTTTGTATAGCAGAGGTTTTGAAGGGTCATTTGAAAGAAGATGGGCAAATGCAGTCAAACTTTTTTACTCTTCCCCTCAATGCAACTTGCATTTAATTAATTAATTGTTGACAGTTGTAAACGTTAGCAAGTACTCACTGGGAATCTCAAGGAGGGGTCTTTGTTTGTTCTTTGGATGCAACATGAAACACTGAAAGAATAGTTCCATTTTGATCCGTGTTCATTTCCTGAAGATATTTGAATTAGTGTTTTCCTTAGTACATACATGTATATGTAAATGACAGAAATCAAGTGAGGTGTTATGCACTGTGAATGTGATGGTTGAAGAACCGTCAGTGATTTTTCTCTTTCCTTGGGTTATCCACAAAGAAGTTCCTGATACTGTTGATCAGCGAAGGTTCTTCATCCATCACATTCACAGTAGCATAAGGCCTCACTTGATTTCTGCAATTTACCAGAAGATATTTTTTAATTATAATCATGCAGAATTCTGTATCTTGTGATTTTATATAATTCTAAACAAAATTTAGCTGATACTCCAAGTCTGTTTTACTATGATTGATTTCAGTAATAAACTACAAGTTACTTTCATGCTTGTTGCTTCTCATACAGGTTGCATCTAGACTGCCAGAATTCATGTCACAGGTGAGCAAGGAATGTTAACCTGCAGCAAATAACTGATTATATTTTCATTACATCTATAATTCTGCAACAACTGTTATCAAAAACTATTTGCATTAAATAGATGCAGAGTCCAGAGTTCCAACAAGCTGTGAGCAATCCCAGGGTTATGCAGGCGATGATGCAAATACAACAAGGAATGATGCAGTTACAGACTGAGGCCCCAGGACTCCTACCAGGCATGAGGTCAGCTCAGAATAAATTTGCAGCTTAGAAACTAAAGATTAACAATGATAATAATAATGATATAGATAATGATAATAATGAAACACTTATATAGTGCTGTTATCAGTATTTCCTTTTAGTATAAATACACAGGTGATTATACAAAATCGCGTGCTCTCATTGGCTCGCTATCTCGGATTATCAGCCGATAATCACCTCGACGGACAAAATGGCTGCCAGTAGTCGTTTTGCCACTGTAAGTGAGGATGATTTTTGCGTTGAAATGTTTTTTTTCTCTCTTTTTTGAAATAATCACCTGTGTATTTATACTACTTCGTCTCGGTGAATATTCACCGATAATCACTTCGCCTTCGGCGAATAATTGTTAAGTAGTGCTTTACAATAATAATAATGATATTGATTATGGTAATAATGAAACATTTATTGTGCTTACGGGCTAGCCTGTAATGCACAATGTCATTGGGGTTTTCTGTCTGAGTGAGTGAGTGAGTGAGTGAGTGAGTGAATAAACAGTAAACAGTAGACAGTAAATCTTTACTGCGCCTTACTCTCCAAAGGGAGGTATCGGTCTCGTTACAATAAAGGTGATGAATAACTAATTAACTAAAAAGATCATACAATTATTTGTAATACAATTGGTATAAAATTATTATTTTAATTATTTTGCATTTAGGAAGTCTTTTCTCTTCTGAAACATTAAATATTTGTATTTACCTACTATCTTTGAAGTGCTTTCGTTTTCTAGGGTAAGTAAATACCATATTTTATCCTCATCATTAAGGCTTTTGAAAACAACATAGTGTGTTGAAAGGAGAGAATGGAGCTCATTCGTAATGTTATCGTACCCTGGGCAATACATCAAGAAGTGCCGCTCGTCTTCTATATAGCCTCTATTGCAGACTAGACATGTTCTTCCATCTACTGGGATTGGTGCACCTCTATTTTCGTATTTCCCAGTCTGTATTCGCAGGCTATGAACCCCCAGACACAATTTTGTCATACTTATTCTATGTGCTGGGGTTTCTGATAGTTTTGAAATAGTCTTCCAATTGGTAGTCGAATTTGACTTCTTTGTGTGTAAATTTCTCTCTAGAGCCTTCGGAAGTGAGTGATCAAACTAATGAGGTCTTTATTTAATTTTAACAATTGATGTCCATTTTACAGTTATTCTGTTTGCGGCCTACTTGTTGTCTTATCCTTTCTTAATTTTCCTTTATGAAAAGAGAAATTTTAGGAATGTACGGCAAGATTTCAACAATCACATGATAATTTGATTGGCATACCTGTTGGGGAAGACAGAAGGATTTGAGAAGAAAAACTGCCTTTGGAGTCAAAATGCCCATAAAACCTCTCCAATGAGCTGTCATGTTGATATTCCCATAAGATGTGTGATATTTTCGAATTTCGAAACATTTTGTAAAATCTCATCAGTTGTTATCAAAGGCAACTTGCTCTCCGACACTTGTCGACGCGATGTGCATACTTTTGTCACGTTGAGATCTCTTATGCCAAAAAATCATAATCATAATTGACCATTTGTTTTGTTTTGCTGAAATTGAAAGTATAAATTTCTCAGATGTTTGATATTTTCGAATTAGGTAGGCATCATGCAAATGAAGATACCTGATGCTATCAAGTGACTTGCTCATAATTTGTTTTCTTTCTTTGTACATGATCGCCTTTGACACAGAATTAATACTATCTGACCTGCTAATCGCCCTTTCTCGCAGTCGGAGACTGAATTATTAAGGAAAGGGAAAAAAAAGGAACTTTATTTAAGTGTCTAGTCGTTCTAGCGCTGGAGCGCTAATTGGGGACACTGTAAACTGAAATGAACAATGAAAGTAAATCAAGTCAAATGTTGGTTTTTGAGGCAAGGGGAAACCAGAGTGCCCGGAGAAAACCTCTCGGTGCAGAGTAGAGAACCAACAAACTCAACCCACATATGATGCCGAGTCCGGGAATCAAACCCGGGCCACATTGGTGGGAGGCGAGTGCTCTCACCAGGGCGCAGCTCAACGAGGTCGGACCGAAGGAGCTGTGCAGCCGGCGAGGCGCTCGGCCCCTGAACACGACCCATGTCCTCGGAGCACAGCACCACAGCCTGATGGAATAGGCCAGGAGGTCAATTTTGATGAGGGAGGAAAACCGAAGTACCCGGAGAAAAACCCTCGGAGTCAGATTGAGATCGACTGAAACTCAGCCCACATACGATCTGAGCCAGAGTTGAACCTGGGTCGCAGAGGTGGGAGGCACGGTTGATGACCACTAAACCACCCTGACTCCCCCCAAACGTATGCCAAACATATGCCAAATGTATTAAACCTTGAGAATTACCAGTGCTCTTCTTGAGTGATAAAATAAATAACAAATCCAAAGAAAGGAACTCTGTGTTGACCTTGATTTTCAAACAGTATCACCTACTGCCAGATTCCCTCATGAATGACTCTTTGCACACCTTACTACCTCTCGCTTTCCTCTACAGTCAGCTTTCAGATTTATTTTCCAGCCATAAGATGGAGATATTTTCGAATTTCAAAACATTTTGTAATTTCTTCATCTGATAAACAACTTTATACTCTGACATGTGCCAATAGACGGGATATGCATATTTTTGGCATGTCGAGATCGAGGTGTTAATGCTGAAATTTAAATAATAATTATTATAATAATTTCTTGACGGGTAGAAGTAAATTTCATTTTAGATGAAAATTCTTTGAAAACTGAAAGTTGCTGAGATGATAAAAGAACTTGAACTTTGAAATTTGATAATCTAATTTTGGTAGTTAACTAAAACTAAGACCAGATAACACCAGAAAGGTCACGAAATTAACTTTAAATAATTTTCCGGGAAAATTGTTGATTTTCATCCAAGCCAAAAATTTTCACGGGAAAATCAGGAGGTAAGGTATCATTAACATCTCTCACGCAAATGAAGCTACCTGATGCAACCAAGTGACGTGCTCATAATTTGTTTTCTGTCTTTGTACATGATCGCCCACGATACAGAATTATTATTTGACAAACGTATTAAACCTTGTGAATTACCAGTGCTCTCCTTGAGTGAAAAAATGAAAAACAGATCCAAGAAAGGAACTCTGCATTGACCTTGATTTTCAAACAGATCACCTTCTGCCGGATTCCATCATGACTCTTTGCACACCTTACTACCTCTCGCTCATTATTTCGTTTTTTCTTTATTTTCCCTATAAATGCCTCCATTCTTCCTTTGAAATTCACTCAGTTTTTGTAACTGTTACAGTAGCCACATGCAGTGTTTATCTGAAAAACTTAATTGCAATTCATTGTCAACGTCCATTACAAAAACACGTCAACAATCACACAGACAATGTTAATGGTGTAACATTCGTTACCTTGTAAGCACATGTCCCCCGAGGGACCTATTTTATACTGCTGTTATCAGTATTTCCTTGTAGTGCTTTACAATAAGAGTATGTTTCTAACATGAAAATGTCTCAGTTGTGGGGCAACTACTGCAGCACCATGATCCCCATATGTTTTCAAGTGAGCCGTTGGAGTGGCCCAAAGTCTCTGTGATGAGTCATTAATGTTCAGTTGTAAATTAATCTAGGCTTCTTCTTCTAGATAAAAATACTTTATAAATAATAATTACTGTTTATGTGTTATTTATTTATGACATTATGGGCAATGACATTCCCAGGAAGGACAAAGAAATAGGACAATGAGGTCCCTTACATAGCCAGTGCCTCCTGGTCAGCGGCCAGAAAAATTAGAAAAATAACAGACTACATGTAGTATATTTTAACAGGATAATACAACAGAAATAAATGAAATCTAAATGATAACAAAAATTAAGCTAACATGAAAGGATTAACACGTGCATTGAGATGCCAGGTTCGGTCGCCTGCAGTTAGGGTAAATTGTACTCTGTGTGCAGATATTAAATCTTCTGGATGAGGTTATCTCAAATGTTTTGTTGATGGCAGTGGAATTATATTAATTTGAGTAATAATATACTTATGTACCCTATCATGCACTGCTGTTATTTTAGTATGATGGGATCCCCACCCTCAACAACGACAACAGAGTCGACGACCTCTACAGGAAGCAGCACAACCATGTCCACACCACAGACAGGTTAGCATTAAAAGAACACAGTGATTACTGATTAAACATGTAGAACATTACCAGTAATTAAATGTTGTTGATTTGATTCTTTTGAATAATATTTGAAACATTAAAAAACAGGTGTTTCACTGGCAAGCAGGAAGAGTTTCCCCGTGTCTTTATTGAAATGATCCTATTTGGTTAATGAATTTTTGAAAGACTTGTTCAAAACTTATTTTACAAATTAATGCAAAAGTCTTTTGTTTGCAGTATTTCGGTTTTTTGAGTGTGTGTTGGATATTTAGAGTTGTTATTATGCTTTGTTTGCAGGCACACCAGGGGGTACACAGAGTACTCCACAGGCAGGTACTCCTCCATCTAGTACACCTGGGAATCCATTGGGGAGTGCACAGGGAAATCAAATGGCACAGTTTATGACCCAAATGATGCAAGCAATGACTCAGGTATTCAGATGAATCAATTATTACCCCTTGTATCCAGGGGTTTTGTAGTGTAGATAAGTATTTCATCACTTTTGAACACTTAAGTGTTGTCAGTGACGGAAACAAACACTTAGTATTGAAAGTACATAGTTAACAGCTTTAAGTGGGGATGCATCAGATACAATGTATATTGGGAGAAACCTTAGATTGTGGTAGGGGTGCAAGACTGCAGTTCAGTACGACCATTCAGTAATACCCAACACTCCAAATGCTTTCGATAGGGAGAATTGATGGCGTAGTGGTGAGAGTACTCGCCTCCCACCAATGTGGCCCGGGTTCGATTCCCAGACTTGACGTCATATGTGGCTTGAATTTGTTGGTTCTCTTCTCTGCCCTGAAAGGTTTTTCTCTGGATACTCTGGTTTTCCCCTCCACAAAAACCAATAGTTGATTTGATCTGAGTTAATTTCATTAGTGTCCCCAATTAGTGCTCTAGTGCTAAATCCATTGACAATTAAAGTACCCCTCACCCCAATTTTCTTTTTTTTTTTTTGGCTAAAATGAATCTTTGCACCTGTTTGAAATGCATTGTGGCCATTTTTTCCTTTTTCTAGCAAATCCTGCCATTTTAGAGGCTTCAAAAGTTGCGAAAATCCAAGCATTTTATGTTCACGACTGAGTCAGAAGGGGAGTGTGTCTATTCCTGATTTGACGTCACAAACTGATTTACATTGCATTAACTCTTTGTAAAAATGCATGCAAAGTAGATTGTGATGTCAAATCAGGAGTAGACCCATTCCCCTTCTGACTCGGTCATGAACAAAAGGTGCTTGAATTTTCGAAACTTTTGAAGCCTATAAAATTATTATTATTATCATTATTATTATTATTATTATTATTATTATTATTATCATTATTATTATTATTATTATTATTATTATTATTATTATTATTATTATTATTAATCTGGGATGTCTCGCTTGGAAGCAGGCGACAACAAGTAGCCAAAGGTTCCAAGCAGGGCCAACTGCCGTGTCTTACAAAGACAGAACTTTCCTCAGGATACGTGCCGTACCCAACGGCCAACAGTTGATACTTCTGAATAACTTCCAGCCTCATCTTCGCTTCCAGTTTCTCCAAATGTCTTTCAAAACTATTGGGAGACCATTTCCAAAGGACCAACTACAACTGGGGCCACACAGACGTTTCTCATATTCCATAGCCTCCCGATTTCGTCCTTTAGCAACTGGCATTTCTCAATTTTTTCCAACAGGTTTCCTTATCAACAAACACAATATCCGGCCTCCTAGCCTCAATTGCTTGATCCCAGTGAATGGTCATGTCCCATAACAGCTTATAACGTTCGGTCTCACACACTCCCTCCGGTTTATACACATACTATTTCACACCCCTCTCCAAGTTGGCTTTCCCGCATAACTTCCAGTGTACATGCCTTGCAACATTGTCATGCCTTTTCTTGTATTCCCTCTGAGCCAGTTTGCTACACTCACTGACGATGTGACCAACACTTTCCCCTTTTTCGACAAAGGGGCGAGTCTGCACTTTTATCGATGTGGTACTTGATGTATTATTATCATACGATTACTTCAGTTTTGGCAGAAGGCAATGCTAAAATATATTTAAAAGTCTACGCATTAACGTAGTTGTTCAATAGGGTTAAATGTAAGTGAACTTAGTTAACGACTAGGAGAAAGTATACTCGGTGCTTGGCGTGGCGTTCGAGTTTGTGGGCGTGTACGGCGTGGTCTGCTGGCCGGCCATTTAATAGTGTTCCTGCGTTTTCGCGTGTTGCGTTACTGTTCTGGGCGTGATGTTTGGTTCAGCTGTCTATGGGTACACCTTTGCGTGTACTATTAATTTTATTCTTCTCAGAGTACGGCGCCTGTTTTTGTCGCTCGCATTTTCCAATGTCCCTTCCTCCTCTACCCCGTGTAGTATTACTTGTTATCTACATAGGCTGGGTTCTCCATTGTTCTTCCTGTTCAGGATGAGGATTGTAGGGCTGGGGCTGGGTTTGGCAGGCGGGGCTTGGGGCTGGGTTGCGGGTAGGGCAGGCTCTTGCGTATTCTACCTTCATGGTTTTGGGGTCGGGGGTTTCAAGCCCCTACGTTCCTGGGCACCCAACCTCCTTGTTCGACTTGGACGTTTTATATTCATTGCCAGGAGTGTGTTTGACTACATAAGGTTGAATGTCAAATTGTTTCCTCTAGACTCAGAACCCTGAAGTGACGTACCGAACTCAACTGGAACAACTTGCTCAGATGGGCTTTGTTGACCGTGGTCGCAATATTCAAGGTAACTAAGGTTTTGTAGTCAACCAGCTGGTTATCAGTTATGTCTTACTTAGATGCGAAAACAGGTGAACTTCGTAGTGCTCAATCTTCACAGAAAATCAAAGGAAAGACAAAACAAAACAAACAGTCGTAAAAAGAGTAAAGAACGATATGAGTTGTCGTGTACTACTTCAAGTATCAGAGGGAAAAGCACAAGTGTTAAAAATTATTTTAATAAAAATAACGACAATTTTGAATTTTAGGGACGTGTTTTGATGTTTCAAACATAATCATAAGCCATAGTGAGTCAGATCATAACAGTAAATATAACTTTCATTATTATATAAACACCAATGAAATACCAAGTGAGGTTTGTGCGAAAACATGATATCTTCACACGTGAAGATAAGATTTTATTTTCACTCGTGAAAAGATCACTGCTGCTATAGTTACATATGAAAATCGCGCCTTTCGGTGCCTTTCGTGACTATTTCATTGGTGTTGAAAAATATTGGAAAAATATTTCACTCGTTCGCTAATACAAATTAATTTGCCCCCTGAGCATCCCATAATACCTTAATAAAGTAGTTTACCTAAATGGTAGAAATGCTGCCAAGGGAAAGGGTAATTGCGGTAATTTAACGGCGGTTCGGGGGTGGATTTGAAGTGAGATTTTAATAGGTCTTGAGCAGGGACGGTACAAAACGTGGACCCCCAACTGAACCTCCTTCTGGACCCCACTCGAGAGAAGAAAGAAAACAACAGATGGTTTTCACAGTGACGTCATCAAATTCTAAAATCAAAATCGCAAGGTCTTCTGAATTATTATCTAAATGAGGTTGAAGATGACCTAGATCTTTCTTCAAGTTTCCAGTTCCGTGACGTCTTTCGTTTCGAAAATACAGCATTTTGAATTTCCGAATTGTCACCTTGCGTGACACCATGATACAAATCTATTTAGTTGAAAAAAAATGTCTATCCCTGTTAATCTTAGCAGTTTGTGCCTTTTAAGGACGTTCGCGCCAATTGTTTCTGCGCATCCTTACTGCGCACGCAAATGCACACGCCACGTCATACACGAGCGCGCGCGCTAAGTAATAAAATGAGAAATGGTAGGGCAAAAGGCCATTGCTATAGCTTTGCCTGGATTTAACGGTCTTGGACGTTCGGTGACCCCAATTTTTCTTTCCAGAAACGGATTTTATTTACAATTATCTCCACGTTGTCCAAAAATGAACAAAAAATCGATGTGGGAAGTTAAAAAAATTTCAAGATTTCTGCTCACGGGACATCAAATCCTGCCATCTTGCGGCGGCAAGGCGCGTGAAACTGTGGTCGCTAAATGCGAACTTGATCTTTAAGGAACCTCACCATTTGACTAAATTCACTTAATAAGTCCACTTAAACAATATTTGGCAGAGAAGATTTCACTTCAAAGATTTAATTGCAATATATTTGCGTTTACAGACACTGGCCTTATTCGCTAACGAAACCCGATTTTGTAACATTTTGGGTGTTTTTCCGGGCATGTTCTCTCCAAAACGAAGTCGGTGACCCCCCATTTTTTTTACGTTTCTGAGATAACTAACTCATCATCTTACAGTGGTAAAAGTTTCAGAAAAAAATCAATGTTGAAAAATTTTCGCGCGAACGTCCTTAAGTTCATTAGGAGATGTGTTCATGCACGTTTGTTTAATAGTTAAATTTATTAATTAATCAATAAATGTCAATAGAGTTTTCATCGAAGCGATCGTGACTTGACCGGGGAAGGATTGGTAATTTGAGCAAAGTAAGAATAGATTGTTTCTACAGTGGCATCAAATTACAAAATGAAAATCGCGAGGTCTTCTGGATTTTTATCTAAACGAGGGTTGAAGATGGGCCATAAATGAAGCTTTTTTCCACTTCCGTAACGTTTTCCTAAATGGCTAAACTTCAGAATACCCGGCCACTGAAATATCTCATCAAATCCTGCTACAGCAGTTCCGCAGTCGACATAATTTACATAATATTTTTATATAAACATCACGAAATATGCCGCTTGCATCGAACGCATTACTTATTAGGCCTAAGCATTCTCGTAAAATTTTACCTTTCATTTTGCGGTTCGGTCAACTACACTTTTCACGAGATCATGTGAAGAATAAAGCACTCGTTTACTGATTAAGCCTAAGCGCTCGTTGCAGTGATTAGGCCTAAGAACTCTCGTAAAATTTTAGCTTTCATTTTGCGGTTCGGTTAACTACACTTTTCATCGACTGCGGGACTGCGGACCGCGGTAGCACCTCATTTCAACACTTAGTTCATTGCTTATTCATCCACTGCGGGACTGCGGACCGCGGAAGCACTTCATTTCAACACTTAGTTCATTGCTTATTCATCCACTGCGGGACTGCGGACCGCGGTAGCACTTAATTTCAACACTTAGTTCATTGCCTATTCATCGATTGCGGGACTGCGGACCGGGGTAGCACTTCACTTAAACACTGCCACACTTCCTAGCCGACTGCGGACTGCGGACCACGGAGCAGTAGATTTAAGGAGGGCGTGAGTGGCCGGGTATTCTGAATTTTTACTCGAATAGACGCCGCACTTGAGACTCAAAATATTAATAGACGTTCCCCCTGAATAGACGCCGCGTGTACGGTGCGGCGTTTATTTGAGGAAATAATAGAGAGATTAAGCATCACGTTTACCCCAAACGTCGGACTAAAATTTGCGTTTTGCCAAAAGTAGAAGAAACTCGTTTGATATGAGCTCATTTCTTGGCTGTTACCAGCAGGTATCAAGTGACTTTTTAAAAGAAAGAAACGAGTTAGAATGACATATAATTTTCATGCTTTTATGACAAGCAGCAGCCCATCGTTTCGCGTTTGTCGTTTCACGTAAACGCGATGCTTAATCTCTCTAATGATTTAAAATAATTATTAAAGAAAAGTCTATTTCAAGTTTAAACCAGCAATATAAATTTATTTTCTTTTAGAACAACATTTTTTAGTTCAAAGTGACTGTACCTTTTTGCTCTTGTGTTAAGTTCTCTTTCAAGAATTCTTGCAACGCGTAATTCTGCTGTTAATGCAGAGAACTTCGCTGGTACTACAAGGCCGACTTCTCTCTTTCTCTCTTCAAATAAAGCACAATTATCCTCCTTGTAACTTAATTGCCATGGATGAAACCCCAGTCTGGTGCGATGTGATTTCAGAAACTACCGTCGATAAAAGTGGAAAAAAGACTGTTACTCCTAAAAACGACTGGTCATGAGAAGTCAAGAGTATCTGTTGTACTAGCAGCCAAGGCTGACGGAACCAAATTGAAACCAATGGTTGTATTTAAAGGAGCTAAAATGGAAGTGGCAGCTTTAAATCAAGAGTTCAAAGGTCGGGCAGTTGTCGCAACGTCCGCTAACGCGTGGATGGACTCTGAATTAACTATAGTCTGGATCAATTATGTCCTTGGGTCATTCTCATTCAATCGTAGGCTGTTAGCCTGGGATTCTTACGAATGCCACATTGAAGATACCGTTACTGAAGCATTGACGTCAAAGAAAATCGATCGCGTTATTGTGCCAGGAGGATGCACAAAGTCCATCCAGGCTCCGGATGTAAGCTGGAACAAGCCATTTAAGTCTTCCTGCACAGAAAAGTTTGACCACTGGCTAAGTACAGTTGGCATACATGAAGAAACCGCCTCTGATAATTTAAAAACACCCCCGAGAAGAGCTATTTTGCAATGGATTTTGGATTCTTGGGCCGAGATGCCTGCAGATGTGATCAAGAAATCCTTTACCACGTATGCCTTAAACCTTCCAGTAGATGGGTCCAGAGACGACAACATTCACTGCCTAAAGGAAGGACAGCCATGCAGCTCTGGAAAACCAATGCTTAAATCACAACTGGGAGTTTTGAGTGAACCCGAGACTAATCCGTTTGAGTGTACAGACTCAGATGTTGAAGACGCTTGCCCAACGCTGCAGCTGTTAGATTCCGACCACGAGGAGGACAGTGATGTTGAAATAGAAGTTTAACTTTGTGTAAAAATCACAATTGAATAGACAAAATGAACGACGTTTATATATTGAGATTTGTTACTGTTACCTAGTAAAAAAGTTACCATATGTAGTACGAAATTTAGCAATTACCTTACGGAATAAAGTGATTTTTGAATAAACGCCGCCCTCGAATAAACGCCGCAGCTGGATCGCGAAAAATGAAATAAACGCCGCGCCGTCTATTCGAATAAATACGGTATACAGTATTTTGAATTTCCGAATTGTCACCTTGCGTGACACCATGATACAGAGCTGGTTGAAAAACATGTCTCTTCTTATGATTCTCATAAGTTTGAACGTTTCAAGTACATTACGAGATGTGTTCATACACATGTATTTTACCTCATGGGCGTAAGTAAGCGCTTTCATGGCAAACTGAACTCGAGGTGTTTTCGTTGATTACTGGCCGCCATATTGGTGGACCACGGATGTACCACCAAAATGGCGGCGTTGTGTCAAACGCTTGGGCAAATTAATAACTCAGAAACGATGTACCGCACAGACCTGAAAATTGGAGAGGTGGTGTATATACTTGTCTTCACAACATTTCAAGTTGTTAGCTTCTTTTATTGAACGGTTTCGAATTTGTGTTTTGTTGCGCGACAGTGAAAACGATCTAAACATGCGCGCACTGCCCAATGCTGTTTTGACAATTTTGTTGCTTTCGTTTTTCCATTCTATTCTTATGTTGTTGCTTTTTTTGGCACTCTAGTCAAACTAAATACACTTGTACAAATCCTGAAATGTTTCAGCTTTGTGCATACGCAATAACATTAACTTTTCTAAATAAATTTATATATTTAAGTCGCGGTGAGAAATGTACGTAATTCGAGTCCCTGAAAATTCGCTGTAAACCTGACAGCCCTGTGGTTATAAAATCTTATCAGTCCGATGAAAACACAAACACCATGCATTTGAGGAACAGTACCCTTGTTGCATGATTGCACAGTACATTTCAGTGTTATTTAATTTCAATCAATGTAAATAACTTTTCAGGAAACACCTCGCACGACTTTTGAAATCCGAACTGCATGAATATGGGCGGCAGTGTTTACATTTTCGGCCTAACGTTACTAGTAAGACGACGTGAAACGCAAGCTACAAATGAAAACAAATCGAAATGAAACTTAGCCTTTATGCATTACGGCCATTTATTAAATGGCCACCTTCGCATTTGGCTTTCTTGAGTGAAATTATATATTTTTATTTCGCATCGTAACAGAACACCCCTGTCAGCCTGTCCTGTTAGTCTAATCGTTTGCCAGTCAAAACCTCAAATGTAGCAGACGAATGTCTGATGACCGGCGCTTATTTGTAGACTTGTGATAGTCAAACTAGCTATAGTTTGAGGATACGAGAAGCGAAATGAAAAACAGAGCTGCATAACAAGATCATACCGCGCATCGTAATTCCTTCATTCGCGCATAACCACAATTCCTAGCGCCTTTGACCACAATCCCTTGCGTTTCGAAGAAAACTGTATCCTTCTCCCGATTAGAGAGCTGCCTTGTTCCTTTGCTTCTGGCCCGCTCACTGCGGCAGCAACAATAGAAATCAAAATGGCTGCCGAATCGTCGAAGTAGTCTATTAGGAAGAGGTAGTATTATCAATGATAATTATTTTCTACCAAGAGACATCGCAATTATCCGAAACTGATGATGTATGAAACATCGGAGCATGTTCCTTAAATTTAAAACTGTACTGTGCTTGTATTTTGCTTTCTTCAAATGACATTTAGTTAATTTTACTTGCGCGTTATTGAAACATTTTCATTTAAATTCCAAACTGTTGTGAGCGTGTGCATAATTAAACGGTTGCACACACATGTTGTCGCACTGACGCAGGGCAGATTAGCAATTTTTTTGCAAGGGGTGGTGTGTTGGGGGTGGGGGGAAGGGAAAAAAAAGGCAAGACTTAGCCTGGTGTCTTCTCTCTTAACGGTTCTCGCGTCGATTTAATTGGCTGTTCTAATTTCGAAGACATTACCTGTAACATGTATACTTCAATTTCTTTCAATCTTCGTCTTCAGTCAACTCATATTTTGCTTTGTCTTTAGCCTGCGTAGCTGGCGGTACAATGGGGAATGTATTTCACAGCACCCACCCCTCCCCATTCACCGCTCGTTAATTTGCCTCTCGCGTCAACAATACCCTCTGCCTTGTTTTTGTTTTACACTTACATATTGGATTTAACCGAAAGCCAAAGTCAAGCAACACAGTCATCATTAATTTTGTTTTTTATTTTTTGTCTTTTCTTGTAGCCTTAGTTGCAACTGGAGGTGACCTAAATGCTGCTATTGAAAGGCTGCTTCAGTGACTCGGTGCAAGCTGGAATACTCGATAACTATGGATGCATGTGAACCTTTTGTCTACCATAAAGACAGTACACGAGTTTTTTGTGAAAGATCTCTTGCAACTTTATTGGTTATAGTCCTGAAAATGAAAATTACTGGCTGTAGAATGCCTGTGAGCAGCCGGCTCTCCCTACCGCCAAGAGAGAGGCTGCTCGCAGGCTACAGTCAACCCTGCTGGAAAATTGACCCTTTTGCTCAAGTCATGTCCCAAATCTTGTATTTGAATCTGTTCTTGAACTCTTTATGTACTTCAGTTATTAGTGTTGAACGCTACCACCTGTTTCTGGTGATTTTGCAAAGCTTATTACGCTTTGACATTTCAAATGAATGTGGGGTCATCAGGCTAGGGTCGCGATAAGGAAGTACGTTCATTTTAGGCTTTTAATTCTGATTACTTTAAGACAGTAGTTATGAGAAAAGTCTTTTCTTTCTTGTACAGAAATGAGATAAACTTTTTCGTGGTAGCGTTATTTGGATCTTTACTTCATTTTTGTATTCGGCGTCTTCAAAATGAATAAGGCCTTTCAAACTATCACGCTTCTGTCTAATTTTAAATGATAAGAAGAATAATTGAGAGGAATATATAATTTGTCAAGGAACAGTTAAGGATGGCATATAAACGTAATGACATTTTTAGGGTTGTCACGGTCGGCAAAATGAAACGCCTTATCGGATAAAGAAAAGTCTTGATATTGAAACAATTTAGAGAAAGTCAATGCAAACTCGGGTTTTCACCAGCTGTGTGAATGGTATTCCTTCCTGTTAAGACAAAAAATCCTTGTAAAGACTGTTTTTTTTCTCTGGCTTAAATTTGCAAAATAGTTGTGTGTGGTGGTCAGTGATGTCTTGACCAGTGGCAACCCTGATTCGACCTGATATTGCTGTTTCTAGTTAAATAGCATTTTGACATCTTTGTTGTTGTCATCATCGTATTTTGATAATGAAATTAGCCACCACCGAACATTAAAACTATCAAAACGACGATTTTGGTGCACTGTTGCTGTGATGTCGATTTGTGCATAGCTTATTTTAGAAAATACAAAAAAAGGTTTAACTTCTTAATTAATCGTCTCTGAGCCAATGAAAAAATTCACTATTTGTTCAAATATGCTTGTCGAGGATCTCTTAGCTCCCTTGGGCTCGGGGACTCCTTCCATTTGCCGATTGAATTCCGAGTAGTCTTTCGTTGTGTGTCAATAGCCCTTTTCACGGTTAGTTTTTCTCATTTGCACTACAATATAATCTAGCATGTATGTGATGCAATTTCGGGCTATTTTATAGTTTTAACCCGAAATTGCCTCGCATCCGCGTTAGATTACATTGTAATGCAAATGAGAAAAACTAACCGTGAAAAGGGCTGTGGTACACAGAATGTATCTCCCTTCAAGGTCGTTGGGAGGGGTAGGTGGCAGGGTGCTAGGGGGAAGTCCCGAGTGGCCGAAGGCCCCGAGCTTCTTAGGGGGGTCCGGGTGCTTGTCAACTGTACTTAAGGACGTTCGCCCCCATTGCTACTGCGCATTTTTTCGCGCATGTCACGCACACCACGAAGGTAAACACGATGCTAAAGGCAAAACATTTTCCACAAGAATGGAACGTGAAAGTGTGTGGCACCATGGGATAGCTGTAAACCCAGGTCTTCTTGGAAATGTCACGCAATGCCGTGATAGTGCCAATATACAATCGCTTTGAGAACGTCGCAGCGATTTTACTCTCTTCAATGCTCGGTGACCCCTATTTTTCTTTCCGTAGATCACTTCCTTTTCTGATTTTGTCCATTTTAACAAAAAAAAAAATCTGCTTGAGAAGTTACAAATCTTTCGCCTTTTATGCTCTCGTGCGACCAAAGTTTTCTTTCTTAGACTAATATGTATCGTTTTTCAAGGTATATTTTACCTCAGAAAGACATCAGCTGCAAAGGTTAATTAAGTTCTATTAGATATGTTGAATTGAGTACGTGTACCTGATCTAAATTTTGACTAATGTAGCTTTTTATTGCTGACAGTTGTAAGCTAAGATCGTCGTAAAGTAACGCAATCTTCTAAAAGTGCACCTCATGATCTCGAAAACGAGCACGGTGACCCCCCTTTTTTTTGCCTTTTGGCAAAAGTAGATCATTACCTTTCTGCGTGGCAAGTTTAAAAAAAATCTGTACGTGGGAACATTTTGGGCGCGAACGTCCTTAAGTGACTAAAAATTTCGAACAAGATTTGTTCCCTCAATTTACCATTGGCATTTTTTAAGCGGCAATTTGCCGAAAAGGTGAATGAGAACATTATTTCTGCTTCATTGCCTCTCGGATTTGATCATTACATTTATAACTGATACATGTGAGGCTTCGTTTATAATAATAATAATGATGATCAGGAGCCCATTACCGGGAGCCCGCATCCAGACTATATCCTTGAGTCAACCTTTGCCCGTATTTTTTTATTTTTGGAATATTTTGTGAGGGGAACGTGATTACTGGTGCGTGACTGCTTGTGACGTAATACAATAACTTTGTTCTGATTGGACGGCATAATGCATTCGTGGGAATTCGAACGTCTAAAAATAGAAAGATACGAGCAAAGGAAGTGTCGATCGAGAATTTTAAAAAATTTGCGACATGAAAACAACATAAATTTTGCGCCGCGAATATAAAAAGTTACTATCAGCGAAACACATTTTGGGAGATTTTTGCTACGTTCAATCATAGTTAGTGGAGGGGGACGTCCCCCTCCCTAACTATGGTTCCATTTTTCTATTGTTCTTTTGGCTGTACAAGTAAATCGCAAAAATCAAAAGTGGCATCGATTTCAGCGGCCGCCTGTAATCAATTTTCCCTGCGTGTTACTAACAACTGGATACATCTGTGGCAAAATGACGGCAAGACATTAATTGTTGTTTTGCTAATTAGTTTATTTTCCTTTCAAGTGTTATAAAAGTCGACAAGAAAATGTGCGACGAATTCAACACAAAGATCACAATCTTCCAACTCTTGAGGTTGACCATTCTTTCTGCAAAGTCAAAAATGTACTCTCCTAGACGAGGTTATTTATCACCAGGTAATTCCTTCGTTTTGGAAATAGAAACTGCTTTATTATTCATCAGCGTCACAAATTCTTGCCGATGTTGGGGCTCATTAGTTGAAATTCAAGCACGCTTCCAAAAAACCTGTTTATTTTCGTGTCTTACCCATTTATTTTCCGGTGCGGCTGTTAAATGACAAGAGGATTTAAAAAAGGCTGTTCAGCTTTGTTTTCCCTCTCACCTAACACACAGGCGGCTTCCGCTTCTTTATTTTTCATAGAGATGTAATTTTTTAAAAGAAAAGTGGAGCGACAAATTTCGTGAATAAATTACAAGAGAAGAAAGACAAAGACACAGACTAGCCGTGTTTACCAATCAGCAGAATTAGTGTTGCCGAACGTTACACTTACGCTCGATGACTAAAAGATTTCGACATATGTGAAAACTAAGTTTCGATTTTTTAACGTTCCGTTTAATTCAGAAGAGCTCATCTTTTCTTTATCACTGGGCAAACTTTTTGAGCACAGCGCTGTGGGAATTTCAACACAAACAAGCTGATGAAATCTACAAACTCAACCCACATATGACGCCGCGTCTGGGAATCAAACTCGAGCCACATAGGTGGGAAGCGAGTGCTGTCATCCCTGCGCCACCCCTGCACCCCAATTCATGGAATGATATCATTTTGAGTGACATAGTCCCTTTACAGAAGAAACGAGTGAGTTTCACTCAAGAGCGTGTTTTGTTATCTTTGAACTGATTTATTACCAAAGCTTAGAAAAGGAAAAGACCTCAAAATGGGACAGGACATTACAAAATAATTCAACGTGTGAGCCAAAGGACCATTGCTGGCATGACGTCTGGGTGTCCCCTCAAATGGTCTACATCACCCCCTTCCCCCAACTTTAAAAAAAAATTACTGGAACGCTACAGTTCAATACCACCCAACTCAGTGCCTTCTGTTTTTGTGTAACACGTACCACAGGCAACCCAGTTTACGCTCACCTAGCGTCTAGTTATGTAAGACCCCTCAAAACGTATTGCATTATGGGAATGGGAAAATAGTCAGTACTGTAATGATGGCGATATGCAGATTGGCATAATGGCTACAAGTCACACTCCAATAAATGATGGTGCATTTGATTGAAGACCACACGTTCCGTGAGTTTGGAAACAAAAGAAACGGATTGCTGAACTCAGAGCTGAGGCCGGGCCCGGGGGGGGGGACTCCCATATGAAACAGACGAGGATGCTCGTCGGAAATTTTGAATTTAACCCCTAAAGGAGACCAATCTAGGCGTGGCTTAAGCAAATTTTGACCCCTAAAAGAGACCGTTTAAAAACACAAAAATACGACACGCAATGAGTTTTAATGATAAAAAGGCATTAACATCGAATGCTTTTATCTAAAAAGAAAATTTAAAAGGAAATTTGACTTCTGTTTCTCTCCGCGTAATTCTGTATTACTTCGCGGAACCCTAAACGAGGCCTTGCTGGCATAAAATATTGGCGCTTTTCCCGAAACACCCTAAGCGAGACCAAAATCCAAAATTTACACCCCTAAGCGAGACGACGAGCATCCCCGTCTGTTTCATATGGGAGTCCCCCCCCCCCCCCCCCCCCCCCGGGAGGCCGGGTTTCTTGAGTAGAGGAGTGACAATCGCCTCTTTCCACGTATCTGGAAAGGAGCCAAGAGTCCAGGATCCCAGTATGCTAGACCAGCGGTAGTAAATGTTCTTTAACCCTTTCACTGCCGAGGGCTTCCTCATTGACAAGTTAAATCGTCTGGCGTTAGACAGAGTAAAATCTATAAGTGTCAATTGGCATTTTTGGCGGTGAAAGGGTTAATTTGATCACACTTTTTTCTTTTTCTTGCCATCGCTAATATGATTCATTTTTTAGCGCAGTTTTGCATGACTTTAGTTCCCTCAACAACCTTTCCAGACATGATTCAGTGTTGTAAGCAGAGGGTCACGAAGGAAGGGGTGTATGTCTAATTAGATATCTTTCTTGATGTAAGTCATTTTGCCTCCAGGAATAAACAAAATCTGTTTTTTTCAACGTGCATTAATCTTAATATGGCGTTAAATAAAAAGTTATATTTTACAACCCTTCGAGCAATCGTAAAAAAGAACTCAAACATCGGAATCTGGAGTTCTTCGTCGTGCTACCCGCTCCAACTATTCCCTGGTTTCGTTAACTGAAACAAAGACGCAAAACACGAAAATTGTTAGTACACTCTACATCTTGAAGGCTGCTATTGAAAGCCGCCACAACGAGATGGCGCAACATTTAGGCCTCGACTTGAGGGCGACAGCGTCGGTGAAAGCATGTGAGACGGACAGCAATAATTATTAGCCACCGCTTTTGTGGTTGAATCAGATAAGGCCAACTGCTGAGTCTTTCACCTTCGACTTACTCACGTTCTTCAGGATCTGGTTGCGTAACAGTGTAGCCAGATTTTTTTCGTGCGACAATTGGCGGCAAGTTGCACTTCACCTTATCTACTACAAATAATTCTTATGGCAGACTCATTATTACCACACACTCAGACTTGACACGGACGGAACTGAGGATCGAGAACAGTAGCAAAGATCCATTTAAGCAGATGGTTCATTGGGACTCAAAAATGAAGAAAGGACCTTATTGCCTAGTCAGGAAAAAGCCATGCACCTTTTTTTTGAGTCTATACAATGAGCGTTAGTTGTAATAAGATCACGAGCGCTGTTCCATATCAAGATAGCTGAGTGAAGGAAGCTTCTATCTAGAGCATACTAGGTAGTAAGGAAAGTGCGCGATTGAGTCACAGGTTCTGTTTCCAGTGCAGATGAGATCATTGTGAACTGGTCTGCTGGGCGTTTCCTGAGTGTAAGACAAGTTCGTTTACTTACCTCCAGGAATGTTGACTTTGTTGGACACCAAGACATCCGCTTGAACAGCAGTCATGTTCACGTACATGGTATCTGGATGTGACTGGGTCCAACAAAACAAAAAAATGACAAAAAAACAAGGATGAATACAAAGAATGTGTAAAGACAATTTCAGGATACGTTAATGAATAAGTTGTGTTCGGGAATCTAGAATAAAATGTGCATTATTGATGAAACTCTAAAACCAGCAGTTTCTTGAGCCCAGCTTTTTCACCAAACGCTGGGTTTAATTGCATTCCTAACTTAAGTACAATGGCACAAAGTATATAAAGACTTTTTCACTCGAAGATTGAAAGAAAATAACTGGAATGGAATTTACGCGATATACTGGACGCAAGGGAAACATCGACTGCATTTACAGTATGTTTAGATTTGATGGCTTTGCGTGATCATTTCAAAGTTCCCAACCGCTTCAATGCAACTATTCGTTCGAAACCATTTAAATGGAAACAAGTTTGATTTCCACGAAACGTTGCGACTAAAACAAAGGCAAACATAAAACTCTGACTTCGAAGTGATCTGTTTCGAAGTTTAATTGACTCACCATAAATTCCTCATAAAATGTGTCCCCGAGAGCCTCACGCACTCTTTCATTCACAAGAGGAAACGAACGAACTAAGAACTAAAAACAAATCAAAATAATGTAAAAGTGGTGCAGAAAAGAGACAACAAATAAAAACAAAAGCAGAATGGAAGGGATAAAAAGTAAAGCGGTTCCGATGATTATTGAAAAGAAACAGAGAGCCCTCATCCGTTCTGTAATGGGACTAAAGGCGGCTATTGTCCGCAGAGCAGATAAAAGGTAATACAGACAATCGTCAATGTCAGTTGAAAATGGAGAGCCGGGTCTCGGAAGTTCACGTTAAGGTTTTCGCTATTGTACTTGTTAACAATACTTCGTGGCCCTTCATACCAGTCGTCTCAAAAGACGACAAAAAGTTTCGGAGCAGCGACGATGACTGCGAGAGACATCTGTAGGCTTTGACTTGGACTGCATCGAAGTCAAAGCTTCTAATCAAAGCTAACAGATGCCCAATGCTAACCGCAAAGTCTCCACTGGCCTGGCTCAGTGGATACGGGAGCATCCATACAAATGGATCTTGAAGGGTCGTGGGTTCAAATTCAAGCCATTGTAGTTCCAGTTATCATTTCATGTTCACTTTATATTCAGTATTTAAAGTGCCCCTGTGATCAAAAAAATCACTTCCTTTCTTTCTTCAGATTTTGAAAGTGTCTTTGCTTAACACCTGTCTGGCAAAATCTTGAGCTTTGATTTTTATCCAAAGGCCGTTTACTTTGAGACTGAGTGTAAGTTTTGGATTTCACCGTCCGCCTTTACTCACGTTCAAAACTGACCAATTGGACCTCGGAGGGTTGGATCCAGGGAAAAGTGACATCAAAGGCTCAGTAGCTTAAAATTTCAGCTGTGAATGCAGCTTATTATATATGCAAAACGCGAGTTTGAAATCTGAAAGCCCAAAACTGCCGGGCTGCGCACACACACATTGCATTCTTAAACTGCTGAGACGTCATTTTCTCCTCGATCCAGCTCTCTCTCAAGATCTTAAAGTTAGTAATGGCGGACCAGTAAATTGATTTTTCGGTCAGAGGGTCACGTTAAAGAACTTCTCGCAGTTTGGACAACGGCTGGGACAACAGAAAAGCGATCATTCCATCTTATTCAT
This sequence comes from Montipora capitata, assembly GCA_949126865.1. NCBI lineage: Eukaryota > Metazoa > Cnidaria > Anthozoa > Scleractinia > Acroporidae > Montipora > Montipora capitata. The sequence goes on along the minus strand of OX421448.1, from coordinate 42,354,187 downwards.
GGTGTATGATATGGACTAAATATCCTTTTATTTTGATTGGCACAAACGGTTTGGGAGTAAAGACAGAGAACGAACTGTTCGCACTGTTGTATTCTCGGGTTGTCGTCAAAAGCTTAGACTCGGATTCGGTGATTTTTCGTCAACAAAACCGTAAATATTATCATTTAATTTGTTGTCGTAGCAGTCGACGTCGTTTCTCGTTTCTTAAACTCTCAAATTTATGCCGTAATTTGATAGCAAACAAAAATGTCATTTGCGAGTTAAGATTAACGAACCTCCAAAGCGATTCCCGATTGCCTTTGACAATCAGCATGCGAAGTGTTTCCCAATGCAAAAAGGAGACCATGAACACTCCGTAACTGCCACGAAATTAAAAAAAGCACATTAAATTAACCGAAGAAAATACCATAAATTCTCAATAACTGTGCGTTGCTCCACTGTGGGTTTAAACCTACGCACCGAAGTCAGCGCCAGCCTGCTTCCCTCATTTCTTTCCGGCATGTACTAACACCAGGAACACCGGAACACCCTGGAAGTAACCCAAAACCCTCAATTTGGCTAACCCTAGGCCTAGCTACGCCTTAAGGGGGCTTTTAGGCCTAGGGTCAGCCAAATTGAGGGCTAACCCTAACTTCCAGGGTGTTCCGGAGTGTTCCGGTGTGCTAACCCTAGGCCTAAAAACAACTTAAGGCCTAGCTAGGCCTAGGGTTAGCCAAATTGAGGGTTTTGGGTTACTTCCAGGGTTTCCGGAGTGTTCCGGTGTTCCTGGTTTTAGTACATGCCTTTCTTTCCTGTTTTTAGAAATGAGAGATTTTTGGACTCAAATACAAGTGTGACAACGACTCACGAGTATTTTGTTTTGGGCAATAACTTTGAACATCACACTTTTCATGCTCAAAAAAATGCAAATACTGATTTAACTTAACCACAGGCAGACCACTCTATGTGTTCGTGGTTTATATATGTTTATATGAAACGAAGAGAATCTATGAGGGTTATGAAGAAAGCTCTGAAAATTGCACACCAAAGGAATTCAAGGAATGCAGGCCGTTTCAAATCTACCAATCAGCGCTTGGTCCTCCCGCGGCAGCCCGCCGCGGTTCAAATCGGCCTGCATTCCTTGAATTCCTTTGATCGCTGAGTTTGGCATCGATCATATTGAGAAAGCTGTATTTGTGACTTCAGCATCGATTTTCTCGGAAACTGTTGGAGGGATGAAGCTCAAATTCGGCGAGGAGATAGAGAAAAAACTCATCTATCAAGATCCGTCGCCATTCAGATGAGATTTTCAGTATTTTTGCATTAATTCCAGTTTGAAGTGGAGGAGGTCGCGGCTGACGGCCGCTAAGTTGCAAGCCTTGTCTCCCTCTCTTG
>OX421448.1:42332813-42347813 GCA_949126865.1 Montipora capitata | reverse complement strand
TGCATGATTCTACTAAGAAGAATAAGCTTCCATTGTTCAGAAGTCCTCGCCAGAAAGAACCACCCAAAGACAAGCAGCAAATCTCATCTTTAAAGAGTGAATGTGCCCTTTTCTCACGGCTGTTTTTCTCGGGTCAACTAGAGAAAAAGACTTGGACGATTTTTTTGAACATGAAAACCAAGGTTGTCCACCATCACAAAGTGGACAGCTTCGTCTTCCAGGAAAGAAATCCGACCTGACAGACTGCATTCAATCACTCTCGCAGCCTCGATCCAGTGCCCCGACACCAATAAATGCAGCTATAATTGATGGTGCAGCAGCTATTAACATGCTGAAACCAACAAATACAGTAAAAACATTTCAAGAGTGCAGACATCATATGGGACAGGAACCCATGACCAGGAGCCTTCAACTCCCATACTGGGCCAATGTCACGGCATTTTTACAGACCGATCTATTTTTAGACTACCTTTGCCGAAAAAACAAAGGCAGTTCCGGTTCGGTGACCCTATGACATCAGGTTAGTTTCTTGTAATTGGTCATCGGGCTCCTGCGGGAGTCTCATTTGCGGGAAATTCAATCTAAAAATATATCGGTCTGTGAAAACGCCGTGACACGAACACAATGGAGTTGTAGGCTCCGGGTCATCGGTTCCTGTATGGGACGAGTATGTATCAAACAGTTAAAAAACAACGACCAGAGGAAAGGGGACGTGGTATTCGTGGGCGTGTTCAGTCTTTGACAACTGTGCCAAAAAACTGGAAGGAATTCCTGCGTGTAGATGCAAACAAGAAGGAAGTATAGGGTTTTTAGTAGAGCAGCTTCCCCTGTAGATTTCAGTGATGGCAAGCACGTCATTACTATGAAAGGAAAACAGGTTCTTTGTAGTCCACTGCGGTTTGACACTTAAGAATTATGCTGGTTCATGCAGCGGATGCGTCGAAAGCAGGACACAAGAACATCCTCATCCGTACTGTTGACAATGATGTCGTTATCATCTGCACATTGGCATAACCCAGAAGCTTAACATCAATGAGTTGTGGATTGCCTTTGGCACTGGTACCAGTTTGAGATATATAGCTGTTCATGCCATTGCATCTCTTGTTGGTCTTGAAAAGCCAAGGTCGCTACCCGTATTTCACGCCTTTACTGGTTGTGATACTGTTTCTTGTTTCTCTGGGAAAGGGAAGAAGACTGCATGGATCACGTGGATGGCCTGTGAAGAAGCAACCTCTACTTTCCTGGAATTGTCTAACAACCCAGATGATGTGAGTGAAGAATGGTTGGGAAAGCTAGAACGATTCGTTGTTCTTCTGTATGACCCACTAGTGCCAGAATGACGAGGCAAGCAAGCAGCTGTTTGCACAGAAGGGAAAGTCTATTGAATCTATACCCCCAACTCAAGCTGCTCTTATCCAGCATACTAGAAGAGCAACATACCAGGGTGGACATTGCTGGGGTCAAGCAATTGTTCCAGTGATGAACTCGCCATGTCCAAGTCAATGGAGATGGATGATGACTGATGCTGGCTGGAAGCCCCTCTGGACGACATTACTAGCCGGATCATCATCTTGTGATGCACTCATTAAATGTCGCTGCAAGAAAGGTTGCAGGTCTAACTGCTCATGCATCAGAGTGGCTCTTAGGTGCACTGCACTTTGCGGTTGTGGTGAAGACTGTGTAATAGATTGATTACGCTACTCAAGGTAGGCAGAATAACTGATTAACCAAAACTTGATATAATGCTCCCAAAAGTCGTGCCACAGCTTCATTGTACTGAAAAATTCAAGATGGCCGCTATTGTTGCAGCCTGCAGTTACCATCACAAGTCATTCATACACTCCTCCCCTCAATCCCTATGCCAAATGTACCATGCACCTTTTAAAAACTTATTTGGCAACGATGTTGCTGAGGTGTGGGGTATTTAATATAGTAACGAGAGAAGACGCTGGTTAATTGCAGATGGCTCCCTCTTTTCGAGGTCACGTGATCTGCCTTTAAATACTGAGACTTTCTTACAAAAACTCGTATTTTCTCTGAAAGTGTTTTAACTGCTCACACTAAAGAAAACACTTCCTAACTAGTTTCGTTGTCTTATAATCATTGACAGGTGTTACATGTGAAGCAAACCTAGTCAGAAGAACAGCAGTTTAGTTGTGAAGGCCAAGGTCATAACGAAAATTGCCTTGTCGTGCGCAAAAAATAAAAGCTTATAGTTTTCTGTGTTGAATTGTTAGGTGATGATATCATGACGACAAATATAACTAATACCAATGTAATTTGGAACATTTTGAATTAATATAATAGGCCAGAATGGCTATCTTGTAAGTCTAGCCTCGCTTTCATGCATAATGGCTCCTTAAATGGCCTGGACCTAATTTCTGTCAATGGCTCCATATCAAAATCTCTTTAGGTTGCCATAAACAACCTCTGAGCAAAATTTGATGCTTTCTTCACAACGTGCAGCATTTTTCACATATCCGCCAGACTATAACCTTTTATCGTTTCGTCTTGTTTGTAGCAAGCTCCGATTGCTTTTTCTCAATGCAAGTATCAAAATAAACTATCTCTTTTTTACCCAATGTATGAGTGGATTAAAAGTCTTTTTTTTATATATATTAACGCGAGTAAATTTTTGCGGCTTTTAATTTTGCTGGTGTTTTTTTCCCTGCTGGAACTTATTTTTCCGGATCAAGTACCATCCGCAAAAATTAAACCCTGCAAAGTTAAAGTGCTACACGGTATATAGGAAATATATCATCCGTTTACAAACATTGCTTTTGTTATTCAAATTCTTTAACCACAGGAACAAAAGAACCTTTGTTTTTTCAGCCAATGAGGCTCTGGTTGGCACATTAATGACAATAGGTGACGTCAACGATATCTTCCCTATGGGATACCCATCCATTTTTATGTTTGGTAGATGGTTTAACTGTGCGATCTCGTATTGATTCGCAGTTATGGAATATTTAGTTTTTTTTACATTTAGACTAAGCTTGTATGCTTGAAGCCAGGATTGAATTTTACCTGGATCGTTGTTTAGCTTTGATTGGAGGTCACTAGGATCATCAGTAGTAAGGGTGAGTCAAGTGTCATCAGCATATAGTCTAGGTGTTGAGACTAGACCACATAAAAGAAGATCAGGGCCCAAAATAGATCCTTGAGGGACACCACACAGCATGGAGCAATAATCGGACAGAGCACCATTTACATAAGTTCTCTGCTTGCGACCAGACAGATGGGGTTGCAACCATTTTAAAGTTAGGGAGTCAACCCCATAGAGTTAAAGCTTTTGAAGAAGAACTTCGTGACCCAGTGTCGAATGCTTTCTTAAGATCAAGGAAGAGTACGCCATTTAATAATCCATTATCCATATTAGAATACAAGTCATTGGTTATGTCAAGTAGGGCAGTTAATGTGGAATGGCAGGGTCGAAAACCAGACTGAGTATCTGCAAGTAAGTCCTGCTGCATTAAAAACCCAAAAAATTGGTTAAAGACGACTCTTTCAATAAGCCTACTCACAATTGGTAAGACAGATATTGGCCTATAATTATTTGGATTAGTTTTGATATCACCCTTGTAAATAAATGGGAGAGACTTCAGCTACCTTCAAGTCATATAAAATATGCCCGTAGTTAAGGACATATTAATAAGGTAGGTCAGGAATGCCGAGACGATAGCAGAGCTCCTTAAATAGTCTAGCTGAAATCCCATCGAGACCGTTTGCCCTGTTTAGTGGTAGCGACTGGATCAATTTAAGAATAATGTCATTAGATGTTTCAGGTAGGGGAAATCTATGTATTACTAGTCGAGCATAGTCCGTGAACTTTGAATCTGTTCGTGGGATTTCATTGGCAAAGATTGGCAACACGCTTCAGAAATGCTTATTTAGTGCATCGCTGATTTCATTAGCGTATGTGTAAGTGATATCGCCAATTATTAGGCTACGAATTTTAGTAGGAATGAAACTCACCCAATCATCTTAGCTGCTGCAGCTTGTTGAACAAACACAGGAAGGGGGGCCTGGAGCTGAGGTGCATCGGGATCTGGAAAAGAGAAGACGAATGCCTTCAACCTCGTTCCCAGGGCCTCTCTTCTGCCCCTCTTGTGAAGCAAAAGATTTTTTTGAGACTGAGGTCGGGTAACTTTTCAGAGGTAACAAATCTCTCTTCAAAAAAGCGTCTCGTAAAAGGACAATATTTTTCAAGGGGCTCACATTCGTAATTTGGGGAAAGCGCGACAAAATTGAGGAAAAGTTTGGGCTAGCAGAAAATTGACAAGCTTAAAGTGCTTATAAAAAGCAAACACATCAATTTGATAATCAATGTTAGGAACGCCATTCAGAGGCCAATTGAAACATGGTACCTGATAACATAATCTCCGTGCTGTCTTTAATGTCATCTTTTGTGGGTTTGAGTAGCGTAACCAAGCCGTGAAGTAGTGAGTGTTGGATATCATAGTTCATCAGATCTTTGATCAGTTCACACGCCTCATACTGCACTTCAAGGTGAAGAGATCTTAGAAGCAATAACACTGGCTCCACTATGGTAGGGTTAGCTGTTCCAACTATGGGCTGTTGATGAACAAGGCGTGAGTCTTACTTATAAAGTGAAGGTGCAAGCGATTTCTAAAAGCCTGACTTCTGTCTGCGTATGTTTTGTTATTTCCATGACTCAGAAGCAAATATAGATAAACAGCAAAAGTGAAGAAAAAGGTCTGAATGTGTTTTCGTGGTTTAAAAAACTCATCCAGCCTGGCCAACCACTGTCAGAGATAGAAAATTTTTTTTCTGTTTATTTACATATGAACAGTAGACGGTGTTGAGAAAGATCCACTCGCCCTTAGTTGAAAATGTTTAAGGTTTACTAACTAAATTGCTCTAAGAGAAAATACAAGATAAAATCATACATTTCCTCGGAAATTGGAGAATATAAAATAAAGGTACTATTTACAAAATTGCGTGGAATTGTATTTACAAATATATTCGAACTGGTAAAGAGAATCTGTAGGGTCACACAATAATTTAAACAGTTGACTCGTAGGAGTGGGATTTAATAGATTTTATGTCTAACGCCAGACGATTTTACTCGTCAATGGAGGGTGGTCCAGGAGTCAATGGGGGTTAATTAATATGATCAAGTATCTTTAGCAGTACAATATCAATTTGTGTGTCTAACAAGTAAGACCAGGCTCAAACATGCAGGACGTGAACGTGTCCAATGAGATTTGATTAAACAAACACAAAGACTTTGTCTGCAACCAGTTTGTTTAATCTTCTAAGGAACATGTGTAAATTGTAAGAAGTCGAGAACGACTCGACCAAAGGGAAGTAGCTAACCAATTCCCCTATTTGCTTGAGACATGGCAAAGAAGACATCAAGGAATTTCAAACTTACCTGAACAATTCTCAGGGTCTGAGCAGCCATCTGCTGGGCTTTTGGAGAGACACACTTTAAAAGAGCAATAAGCGCTTTATACACTTGGACCTCATACTTTGGGTTACCCTGCCGATAAAAGCTTGTCATCAACATGTATGTTTCCCAAAAGCAATTGGAGCCATAACTATGGCCCCAAATTAGTAGCAATTAATTGATATCTTTTTGTAGGCATTGTGGAGTTAGTATGTACCTTAGAAACAAGAGGCCCTTATTCTTTAGGTCTCGTTTCTTCTCTGTTTGCTTTCACAATAAACGATAACGGTTGGTCCAAACTGAACCGTGCCCTTTGATTAAGAAGTTACAGTTCCTATCATCCTTTGACTAAAAAGAAAAGCTATTCCAATAAATCCTGTATTGATTAGCAGTCGTTCCTGTTGGCTTCTATTTGTTCTAATAAGTCGGTAACAAGAGAAGACGATTATACCGAATCATTCTGGTCCTTTCACACTGAATGGAAAATGCAGTGACCATTTTACAGCCTGAACGAAGTTCCGATTGTATAAAGAGCCTGCCAAAACTGTCAGGTTTATTTGTTCCAGAACAACCTTGCATTTCCCTGAAAACATTTCTGATGGCTTTGTGTGATTAGCTATCGAAACGTGTTCCGATGAGTAAAACAGACCAAGTTCACTGGGTCGAGTGAAAAAATATATTGACTTGCAATAATGGTGACTCTATGAAACCTTGTTTCGCAAAATACCAAAATTTCCTCCGTCTCATTTTTTCGTTTCGTTTCGTTTCGCAAAATAGTCAAAATACCATGAGCCCACGGAGGGCAGCCAAGACCTTCTGGTTTTAGGCCTTTTCACCTGTTATTACCGCGAAACAAGATCCACTATTCACAGCCCGTTCCCATGTGGCTTGTTGGTCATCAATGGTGATTTTATGAGAAGTGCTCTTTTCCATCAGGATTAGGGCAAACACTCAGATGGATCACAGTGTACATTTATCATGTGCGCAAGGCGGTCTGCATGAAAACGTTTTCGTAGCGGAGCTCCGCGCGGCGAAGGAGCGCACGCGGAGCAGTCCATTGATAAGAAAATATGGTAACCATTTCATAGTTTGAATGGGCGGCGCTTTCACAAAGGAGCTGCCACTTTTTGAAGTGACACCAATTGGTTGGAAAACTCACTGATAGAAGTTTACTTGATTACAAGGCTTCAGAAAATTTTTCATTTTTTTATTACCAAACTTTTCCGGTCATGATTGTCGTATTAATTTTCAATGAGGAGAAAAAGCAAAATTTAACCTTGAGTTTCAGTAAAAGTTTTTTACAGCTAAAAACAATTTACAAGGAATTTTATTACCTTAATCAAAAGAACGCTTATTTTCAGGGGGGTCGAAATCCGCTGTGACACCGGTCGTTTACTTACGAGACCAATCGTCGTTAACCTACTTAGGGACGCGGCTCGTGGAGCCAGCCTGCCCTACAAGTCCTTCAAAGGGCATAGTTTTTGCATCGGTGCGGCTTCTAACGCGGCTGCCGCGAGCTTGCCAGATTCTGCAGATTGGTTAACGTTTTTCACCGTTGGCAGCGTTGGTCATCGGATTGCTACCAGCTGTACATCCGTACACCTACGGTAATGTTTCACTTTCCGCTGCACCGCGTATGGCCAGCGTTTCCCAATAACCGTCTCTCTTTCGCAACTTAGTTTTTTTTTCGCTTGGGGGATACATGCTTTGCACGTATCGGTGGCGGTTAAGTCTCGCAGCGACTTCCCCAAGCTTTGTTTTTGTGTCAATGGTACATCATATATGCTCTTTATCTGCCTCTATTCATCAGGATTCATGTCCGATCCAGCACGGAGTCAGGTACGAGTGCTGAAGAGATAAGGAGGTTAGAGCTAGTTTTTACTACCTACGCTCTTTCCATTTTAGCACGATGCTGGCCGGAGGTTGCTCGTAGTGAGGTGGAGAGCTAGGCTTTTTAATATATTGCCAAAAATGGCTTTTACCCGCTTACAACCTGTCTGATCTCGTGTGGTCTGCAAGACTTTTGTCACGCTAGGAAGTCGTCTGTCACGCTGAAAGCGGAGCGGTGCGCCGATCAAATCGAAACTTCAACATCCCCCCGGGCAAACCACGGGCATTTGACTATCCTCTGTACCCGGGGAGTGGGGAATTTGACCTTTTCCAGCGTGGGGTGGGAAAAATTGAACCGGAAGTATTAGGTTTCAAATTAATTTTTTTTCGGGCGCCGAAGTCGCTAACATCTATAAAACACGTGTTTGGACGACATGGAAGAGTTTAAAGGAATAGATGTAGCATTTGTGAGCGATTGGCTTACTAAACAGGTCTTCAAAAGGTCTTTATTAAAGACGGCAGGAGCCGACGATGATTGTTCTTTAGTGGGGTATGACAGACAAATCCGATGATAGGGTAGGGCATTTGAACACCATTTTGGCCCGTGGGGGCGCGAATTTGAACGATCCAATCTTCAAAAGTTCAAATGCCCGGGCTTTGCCCGGGAAAGGGGGGGCGGATGTTGAAGTTTCGAGTTGATCAGCGCATTACGCCGTCTCTGATAATTGGCTGTAATTGCAGTAGTCCTTATTGCAGTGTGACATTACTCAATTCTGAATGAAAATACAATATTATCCTAATTATTGTGCTCTGTAGATTCCCAAGAAGGTTAAATTCTGAGACCTTTCAAAACATCACCATCATCTACTGTTTTCAACAGTATAGATTCCAAATTGAACAGGATTGTGCAATGTCCTATACTAAATTAATGATACATGTACCATTCTTATTTCTTTAAAAATTGTGTGCAATAATAGGAAGCTATAACTCACACTTGAAAGCTGTTGAAGCAAATTTCTTGCACAATCTTGAGTTTCTTCAGAATTTGACTTTGCCAAGCATTCTGCTACAGCTCTAATACCTATCAAACAACAAAACTTTCTAGAAGAACTACATACACGCGGCGCAAGAATAAAGAAAATTGAGGGTGTTGACCAAAAGATCAGGGCCGGTTCCTGAAAGGTGTAATACGGTAACTCTATTCCAGAGATAAATGTGCCTGAAATAAGGCACATTTATCCCTGGAATAGAGTTATTACACCTTCCAGGAACCCGGCCCAAATCCAAAGGCTGAGACTGACAACAGTTTTGAATGAATGCAAAGTATCAAAAATTACTCAATAATACTTTCAAAACTTAACAAAAATACAAAGCATTCTTCTCCCATTCATTTTGCTGCCCTTGGAGGCTGTAGTATGAGGTGATTTCGTTTGAGCGGAGGGGTTGGCGCAGGCGCAGTGGTAAGATCTCTGCCTTCCAACCCTAAGGTCCCGGGTTCCATTCCCGCTTCTGCCGAGACTGGAATATTTGGCGACCTTCTTTCCCGCTAAAGTTCACTCAGCTTTCCATCCTTCCGAGGTCGGTAAAATGAGTACCAGCATGCATGGACTGCTTAGAAGCGGCTGCCATTTGCGCCTGTATATGCTTCCAGTCCGCTGGGGGTAAATTGATCATTGTAAAGCGCCTTTGAGACGTTTGTGATAAAGGCGCTATATAAATGCACCACTTTACTTTACTTTACTTTGTCCAAGTATTTTTTATGAAAACTAACCTTTCTATTTGCGCTTAAAATGAAGATTATTTTAGAATGATGAATTTAATTAACAATATTATTGTATTTTATGACACATGCATAGAAAAAAACTAGAGCCCCTAACAGGAGTACACCTTATGACCTAATCTGTCTGGTAACAAAAGCTCCATCACAGAGGCACAGGACACACGTATTGCAAGTCTTACACCCACCAAAACTTTCACAAATCAATTCTTTGTATCTTCGTCCTGAATTTGAAACACAAATCAGCAGCTTTAATGCTTGAGCTTTGTCTTCCTGCATAAACAGTCATTAAGTGAGGAATAAGATTTTCTCTTACAGACAAACAAGATATGTAATGAGTCAAATATGGTTGCTTTAAGGTGGCATTTCTGAGTTGACTAATCGACCTTGGTTTCAAAGTGAGTCCATTATTGCAATTCGTTTGTGATAGTAATTAGTTCTACATTTCATGTGAATGGAAACTGATTTTCGTAACAAAGACTTTACAATAAAGACTTGCTTTTTAAAGTAGTTGAAGTGAATTCAAAAGTGGTCAATTAATCCTCAGGTCCTCAACAGCAAATTACAAGCATTATAAACATAAGGATGCTTGTGCGCTAATGTGAGGACAGTCACAATGTATGCTTGAGCATAACACAAGCTTCAGACATTCTAAATTGTTCGATAATTATTTGCTCATTTCAAGTGGGGACATGTTAGCCAATCATGAGGTGGAGGTTCGATACTGGGTTGACAATACACAGATTACTTTGCATCCCCGATTTCAAAGAACTATCCCAATGCAAAGCAGCTTGATATGTCATTCCTCTTCCTTGCATGGTCATAGATCAAATTACAACTAGGTTTTCAACTTTTTGAGAGCCTCTAAAACATTGATGTTGAAACAAAAGAATCATCAAGGGTAAAGGGATTTTTTAGCTAAAAAATCAAACCTGGAAAACAAATTACTTGTACACTGAGTCATAAATTCTAAACTGTTGGCAAAAGAGAAATCCTAATTCCTTAGATCCAAATCTCAATTATGACACACATTAAGCAATGAAATGAAAATATGATTTAATTTCTATGAAAATCCAGCTGTTTCAAATATTAATAGCATTGCCAAACATTGCCTTTGTCCACTTGCAGCAAGCCACCAATCAAAAATAGCTCCTTGGCATTAAGTTGCAGTTCACTTCTTGCAATCAACATGCACCTAGCGTCGAAGTTACAAGCTGAACAAACACATTAATTTTTTACCTCTTTGGCTTGTTTAAGACCAAGTATTTCGAGCACAGTTAAAACACCACCCACTTCTAAAAACTCTGCTAGAAATTTATGACTGCAAAGAAAAAAATCCCATAAGAATTTATTAATTCAAAATGCTGGAAAATAATTTTGTTGGCTCAATGTTATTTGACTTTAATTAGTGAAAGAACGCTTACCCACTTGATGATCCAACAAATATTGTAATGGCTTGTAGCTGTAACTGGACGCATGTCCCAAGCATATACCTTTATTGGGTCAAGAAATCTTTCATTATCATGTTAGACAAGACAAGATAAGACAAGGCAAGAAGCCCACCTCAGTCGAAGTTAAGTAGTCAGATCCTAATAATAATAATAATAATAATAATAATTATATTGAAATACTACTACTACTACTACTACTACTGCTTATGAATATTATAATAATAATAATAATAATAATAATAATAATAACAACAACAACAACAACCTGCGAGAAGATGGTATTCATGACAAACTCTGCAGACAAAAACACTACTTAGCCTTGGCTCCTGACCTGGGGCTTAGAAACTATTAAAAGCATCTTTAGGAGGATTAGGTGGTCCCAATCACTGCAGAGGCATGCATTCCTCCTAACAGATCTGGAATCCCAAAACCTTTCAAAAAACCTTCCAAACGACCAGACACCACACCCAAACAACCAACCACCAATGGCAATCTTTGTCGACACCTGATGCATCTTCCTGATTTCCTTTGCCAGCGGATAGCAGTTGGTGATCTCATCCTTTTTTAGTCACCATGCTCCTGCCACAAGGCACCGATAATAATAATAATAATAATAATAATAATAATAATAATAATAATAATAATAATAATAATAATAATAATAATAACAATAATAATAATGCGTGTTGAGTGACAGGCGAGGTCCCCCAGTGGATGACCAAGGGAAGAACGCTACTCTTTGTCAAGGACCCGACCTTAAGTAATGGTGCCAGCGACCTCTTGCTGGATGAACAGAAGGGTGCAAAGAAGCAGTCCCGCGGCACACACGATCTCCTATTCATTGACAAAATGGTCATGTGAAATGCTCGAGCACGAAATAAAAACTTGTTCACGGCCTGGACGACATGCTGCCCCACTCATGGATAAAAGAATGCCTGGATTTGTTCGGAATTGCTCCAAACATTATAAAAGAGACTGCTCACTAACTGTATGGAAGCTTGGAAGACCGACCAGTACTTTTGTACTACCTGTACCTTTGGATCAACACAAATTGGGGAAGTAAATATCAACAGGGGCATCTTTCAGGGAGATGCTCTATCCCCTTTGCTATTTGTTGTCACCCTGATCTCGCTGACTAGGATACTACAGAAGACCAAGTATGGATACAATCTGAATGGTGTAAACATGAATCACCCTCTATACATGGATGACCTAAATTTTTTACGCAAGGTCAGAGAAAGGGCTAGAATCCTTGGTTGATACCGTGCGTATCTTCAGCGCAGATATAGGGATGGATTTTGGTGTTACCAAATGTGCCAAGCTTGCAATCAGAAAGGGCAAAGTCGTAGCCACAGAAGGAATCAAGTTGCCAGATGGTAGAGAGATCAAGAACCTAGAAAAGGGAGACAGCTACAAGTATCTTGGTGAGCTGGAATTGGATGAGGTACAGTGTAAAGATATGAAGATGAAATTAACCAAAGAATACTTCCGGTGTGCAAGGAAACTGCTGCGGTCCAAGATTGACGGAGGAAATATGATCTGTGGTATAAATACATGGGCTGTGTCTGTGCTACGTTACTCTGCGAGCTTCGTTAACTGGACCAGAGACGAGTTAAGAGTACTAGACAGAAAAACCAGGAAGTACCTTACCATGTATGGGGCACTTCATGCCAGAGACAGTGTAGCAAGAATCTATCTTCCCAGAAAGAAAGGTGGACGAGGCCTAATCTCAATAGAGGACTGTGTTGACCAAGCTGTAATTGGTCTCTCCAGTTACAATACTCAAAGCAATGAGGTGCTGCTCATAGCAGCGACTGGAAACCTCCACAGCCCCCAGGAAACAAGCAAAGAGTTCAGGATGAGAAAAACCGAGGAAAGGATATGTGAGGTGAAAGAGAAACAGCTACACGGGCAATTCTTAAGAAATATGGAAGGAGTAGCAAGTGAAAATAGCTGGGAATGGCTCGACAAGTGTCACCTGAAGAAAAGCACAGAGGAACCAATTATGGCTGCGCAGAGCCAGTCACTCAGAACAAATGCTATCAAGATGAAGATAGATAAAACTAAGAATGACCTAGCTGTAGACTATGCAAGAAAAACGATGAGACCGTAAATCATTTGTTTAGCGAGTGCCCGAAATTAGCCCAGACAGAGTATAAGCACCAACATGATAACATGGTTAAAGGGGTCCATTGGGACCTGTGCAAGCATTACGGAGTTGAATGTGGTGATAAGTGGTATGGGCATGTTCCAGAACCGGTGGTGGAAAGCTCAGACGTCAAGATATCGTGGGATTTTACCATCCAGACAGATAAGAAATTACCGCACAATAAACCAGACATTGTGGTTGTTGAGAAGACCAGCAGGACATGCCATATCATTGAGATAGCATGCCCCGGTGACTGCAGAGGAGGAAAAGGTCAACAAATATCGTGATCTAGCCTTTGAAGTCAAAACCCTCTGGAAGCTGAAAAAGGTTACCATTACACCAGTTGTTATAGGAGCATTGGGGACCTATACAGACAGACTGGAAAAATACCTAGAGGATATCCATGTTGGGCTTCAGACCCACACAATGCAGAAGACCGTGCTGTTGGGCTCAGCCTGGATCCTGAGACAAGTTTTGGATTGCTGAGGCTGCTTGTTGCAGCTTGCGCCAGAACTTTCAGCATGATATTGCTGTGATTTGGTACACATAATAATAATGATATCAGCAGCATCATATATATTGTAATAACCAGGGCAGTCATTAGGGGCTGTAACCTGTGACAACTGTTACGACTGAGTCCAGTCAATGTTACGGGTGATGATTGCTGCAGAATGAATATTCATGGCGCAAAACAAATTGAAATTTATTTAAAAACATTTACCTTCTAAAGAAAATATAATTGCTGCCTTGTGTTGTCTCTGTTCCTGATTCTAAAACATGTTTTTGGTAAAAATCCAAAGATTTTCCATAAAAAAAAAAACCTTTGGAGACAACCCCCGATCGATGGTTGTTGGATTCCGATGCCATTTTCAGCTACAAAATCATTATCAATTAAGAGAGTGAATGCACCATAATTGATATAAATGGGATTCTGCTAGCCATTTCTCACGGTTCTGTGATGCATGACTATTTCCACGTGATTAGTAAATATCTTTATTCATCGTAAAGTTTATCTTTTTGCCCTGTTTGGAAGTTATTCTCTGAAATTCATCAGAGTGCAGGAAAATGCATTTCTGAGGTCTAATTTTAAGAGTTTTCTGGGGGAGCATCAACCCAGTACACATTGTCTGCTTACAAGTAAGGAACATAAGCCTTGGTGTGAGGGTCTGTGCTTTGTGATTGTTCCTAGGAAAATAATTATAGTAACTATGACAAGCAACTCAGAAACTTACTGTGGAGAAAACAACCCCATATTTTGAAATGATTTGTGAGCAAAAATTCATTGCAGTTAAGAAAGCAAAGTTGGAGTTGAAAGAAATCCTGCCTCAGAAACAGGACATGACCCATGCACGATCCTTCAGTTGGAATGCACACCTCTCTACTACCACTGACCCAATAAGTCTTTGAGGAGCAGGTTAATTAATTGCAAGTTTGTTTTATATATCCCATAATAATGATGATGCTTATCAGGGCTGTCATTAAGTTTTGAAGCAGGTGTAACACTCAAGATTTCACCTGTAACAGGTAAATGCATGGTCAAAGGCCATGTAAAGGAAGGCCCAAAGGGCCTGAGCCCCTAGGGGGGTCTGGGGGCTTTACATAGGTTATGGGTTGTTTTCACGTTACGTCATCGCCGCCATGTTGGTGGACGAAAACAAAAGATCTCTCATTTGCTCCTTTTGTTTGTCCACCAGCAATTGTACATTACATCATTGTTATCTGTATCTCTAGAGACTGGTTGTATACCACCTATAAAAGCTTTTGAGACAGCACCGGTATAAGAACTCCTGTTTGGGTTTTTACCATTACGTTCATGCTGTTAATGGACTACAGTTCTGTGCTCATTACCCAGGCCTTTGAATAAAAGCGAGGCTGGAGTTTACCTTGTTTTGATACAAACCTCACTTCTTTTCTTATGTAACTCATGTTGTTGTAATGCTAACGAGTTTCTATTTATATAAGAAAAGCAGTGAGGTTTGTATCAAAACACGGTCAACTCCATCCTTTTACTTATACAGAAAACTGAGACAACTGTCTATTGGCCTTATACCTCTTAAGTAAAAATCTATTCAAAAGGATACGTGAGTCGTAACCAAGCAGTGAGCCTTGTTAGAAACAAACTAGCGGCATGAGCAAATTCAAGCTCCAATTCTGGCCCAGTTTTACCCTGATTTGAAGCGATAAAATCCTGAAGAATCTTTGCTCGAACATTTTTCGACCCGTGGTCCCATTGTTGTAGTAACTTAGTCACAGCCGTCTGGTCGGATTTCATGATAGAGTTTGGAGACGAGTGCAATGATATCAGTCACGGACAGAAGTAGATCGTCTCTTATTTCTCATCCCGAGTGAAAGAGGCTTCCTTGTCATAAGCCAGTCTCAA
>OX421448.1:42322813-42325313 GCA_949126865.1 Montipora capitata | reverse complement strand
TATAAAACTAAGTCATACAACTAAACTAAATATGTAAGAAATGTGTGCGTGTACAATTGCTTGAGGCTGCCATCTAAGTGGGAAACGAGACGCAAACTACAGAGAGATAAATGTTGTTAAGGTGCCACGAGAAAGCCTCAGAACGTAACAGTTTACTTTTAGTCCCACAGCTACATCCGGCATTGATAGCGTCAGTAGACTTTTTCCGTCAGTTTTGATCTTCGTTAAGTTCTCACAAGAACTAAGAACTACACAAGGAGCTTTTTCATATTTCTCTGAATTTGGTTGTGTACAGCAAAACTCTTGTCCATACGACAATCCATAATATACTGGATAAAGCGAGTACTATTTAAGTAACCATCTTGAAATCACGAATCGTACGAGGACGATTGTTTATTCGGAATGAAAAATTGTGACAAAAGGACTAGAATGTCCGTGTCCATAATTGTGTCTAGTATATTTTGTTGTTCAGAACTGTTTACAGTTTTAATTTCAGCTATTTTCATTAAATACGATTTGATGACAAACAATTGAAAAAGAAGAAACTAAGTTATTAGTGCATGCATGCTTTTCTAAGATGAAGAGTGGTCACGAAAACAGTTCAAAGGAACCGGTTTTAATTGGTTTCAACCGAAGTAAGTAGAAAATATTAGTATCTCATGTTATAAGTTTTGAACTCTTTCCACTTCGGGATGAACCGAATGAGTTCACCCACGTGTGAAAAGCGCGACAATTTGTGGGGAATCAAAGCTACAATCCTCGCCAAATTTAGATGGGACACCATGTACGGTAGTAATATTCAGACTTCTAGGTGCGATCCTTCCTCCCAAATGTCGAATTCACCTATTTAGAGGAGTCATTTCGCAAAACCAGCATTGGGGGAGAGCAGAGTACATCACTTGTGCCCCAAATGATGTGACGACGATTGTAGTTGATTTAGATTGATCTCGATTAGAACATTTTATTTACAAGCTTAGCTAAGGTTTTAGTCCGGACTTAACTGATTAGAGTGTACTGTGAAGTGCTAAGTATCTACCCCATATGAACCATGTGAGCGTTAGCCCTACTGATGGAAATGGATCCACACAAGGACAGAGATCACCGCTGCTGTACCGACTGAGCTACAAGGTCAGACGGGAGCAGGCCGTGGGAACTGACGATGTTAAAGTCACGGCAATGAACATGTACAAGTACAAGAAAGGATTACGTTTTTGCAAACGTTGGCCGTGTAACACTTTTATTTGAACAGACTTAACTAGACCTAAGCAACTTCGCGATGTATTACAGGCATCTGGCCCCCAAAGAACTGAGATTCAAGAGCGTGATTTATAATGTTTGGTTTTTTCAATATCAATCTTAATCTCGATAGCTGCAAACGCCATCGGTAAAGCAGGTGTACTTTACAAGTTCGAGAATCTTAAAAATGGAAAGTCTTCATTTTCTAAATACATATATAGATGTTTTTCTTACTACGGGTTATCGTTACTGTCAAAAGTTAAAATATAATTAAAACACCGTCGCAAACTTCACATCTTGAAATTCCACTGCACCGATACATCTCTATAACAAAGTGCAAAAAAGCATATATAGTTGAAATGACATATACACAACAATTTTCGAACCCGTACCAAAAATAAAATGCGATTTTGTAGGAATATGTTTTAAAAAGCGTATCAGCTAGAAACCGCCGCTAAAGCTAAAGCCGCGGGAAATTGAATGAGTTGAATTTCTCGCGATTTTTTTTTCTGCGATTGTTTCAGCTGTCGCATCGCCAATTCAAGGGTGGCTACACTTGTGATTTTCATCGCAACGCGACGCGACAAAACTTGAAAAAATCGCATCACCAGCGCGAGCAAAAAATCGTTCGTTGTTACCTGATGAAATGTAGCTGACGGTGTTAACTGCGGTTTGGAAGTTTTTCTAAAGTCAAATGAGATTGTCTGAAGATGATATTATAGTTTCATCAGTCCAAAATATTTAAGATTAAAATTGACACTAGCAGGTGTTATAAGCGAGACAATGGCCTCAGGAAAATATCGTCTTTCCGATTAACATTTAAATAACTACCCCATCTTCGTGAGTAATTATTAGCGTTGTATTGATAAAGGTTGGAGCAAAACAAAAGGGATTCCAGGGGCCTTTCTGAGCATGTGATGAACCAATAGTCTCCTAATAACGACATTCTACGATCATATTGTGTACCAAGACTCATTTTCTCTGTTTCGTCATTTTTCACCTTGTGTGCGCAAAAGTTATGAAAAATTACAAAAACTCCCATAAACGTACGACAGAGCTTTAGAGACGTACATGGGACTTCAAGTTTCTGATTGAAAACAACAAAATGCTTTTACACTGTAAAACAAAAAAATTTGAAACAGGACTTCAAACATTTCTGACACAGTCAGTAGTGCAATTCATTGCCTCTCGAGCTCGGTGGTTCGGTTCAAATGATTGCTAGATTAAAAAATAATAATAATAATGAAAAAATAAAAATAAAAAT
>OX421448.1:42315313-42317813 GCA_949126865.1 Montipora capitata | reverse complement strand
TGCGTAGTTTTGTATGGAGCCGCCACGTTGGTGCAACCTCCGTTTTGCACCAAGTTTTACTTGTAACAATTTTAACACTTGTTTCTATGAAGGATGCATGTCATCTTGTCTGTAAGTATTAGATATGGAATAAGGCATTGGTTTGTGGAATGAAGCTGTTGTTGGCTTTGTTAGGAGAGGGTCTCAATGGGGTTAACCGTTAGCCGTGACACGTCAAGAAAAGTTAACCGTTAGGCGTGAAAATGACAAAATAATAATAATAACCGTTAGCCGTGAAACAAATTAAAAGCATTTAGCGTGATTTTTTGTACTTTTATAAGTGGAAGAGGAAGTGTTGAAGTATTTAGAGACTTCAGAGCACTCGACACCGTTTTACCTCCTTTGCTCTTTTCGTGGACATTCGATCTCGCTAAGCTTCTCTGACAAGACAAAGCAAGTCCCAAATAACCCCCAGCAAGAGAAGATGAGGTAAGAGAACGGACCCCCACGCCCACCACAGTGTTGAAAAATCTGTTTGGTTTCGCCAAGCTATTTAAAATTTCATTACGTGATTACAACTGGCCAATCAGGTGCCTCTCTAAAAATAGCTGCGTAGATAAGATAAGGTTTAAAAAAAACTACCATTGGCCCGTGTATGGGGGTTCCGTTCTCTTATCTCATCCTCTCTTGCCCCCAGTTGGAGGTCTTGACAAAAATGTAAGACGCATTCTGATGACCAATGACTTATTCTTTTCAATGTGTACTAACACCCTACTAACTAACACAGAGAACCACAAAAAGCAAAAAATAGACTTTCATTTTCAACGAGGGACGTTTCTTTGTTTTTCATGTAAGTTAACCGTGACGGGAAAAAAATAACCATTAACCGTGAAAAGCCAAATTTTCTAACCTTAGTCGTGAAAGCTATTCCCCCATTGAGAACCCTTAAGAGGGTAGAATCCAAGGAAAGCTTCCTATTTTGTTCCCATTTTGGGATGAGAATTCCTAATATTTTTCCCTATTTTTGGCCACTGTCTTTCCTATTTTCCTATTTTCTCGGAGTGTCATTTGTCACTTGACACCCTGGTAGATGGAGGTAGCTGAAGGTATATTATAACGTAAATGAACGTGAATGAAGGTCGGATGAAGGTAAAACAAGATAGATGAAGGTAAATTAACGCGGATGAAGGTAGATGTAGGATATGGTGGTAAATGAACGTGAATAAAGGTAAATGAAGATAATTGAACGCGGATGAAGGAAGATGTGGGAAGCTGAACGTAAATGAAAGCGAATAAGGGTATATTAAGGTAAATGAATGTTAATGAAGGTAAGCTAAGGTATATGAACGTGAATGAAGGTATATGAAGGTAGGTGACGGTAGTTGAAGGTAAATGAACGTGAATAAAGGCAGATGAAGGTAAATGAAGGTAGATGAATGTGAATGAAGATATATTAAGGTGAATGAAAGTAAATGATTGCGATTGAAGGTAGACTAAGCTAGATGAATGTGAATAAAGGTAAATGACGATAAATGAACGCGGATGAAAAGAAATGTGGGTAGCAGAAGGTAAATGAACGTGAGTCGGCCAAAGACCTCGAGTAGGCCAAGAACCTCAACTAGGCCAAGAACCTCGAGTAGGCCAAGAACCCCGAGTAGGCCAAGAACCTCGAGTAGACCAAGAACCTCAAGTAGGCCAAGAACCTCCAGTGGGACAAGAACCTCGAGTAGGCCGAGAACCTCAAGTAGCCCAAGAACCTATACCTAAAGAAGGCCAAGAACCTCTAGTAGGACAAGAACCCCCAGTAGGCCAGGAACCTTCAGTCGGCCAAAGACCTCGAGTAGGCCAAGAACTTCAAGTAGACCAAGAACCTCAAGTATACCAAGAACCTCGAGTAGGCTAAGAACCTCGAGTAGGCCAAGAACCCAGAGTAGGAGAAGAACCTCGAGTAGGCTCAAGTAGGTAAAGACCGTTAAGTAAACGCAAGAACGGGTAGACTAGTAAGTGATGTTTATATACAGTACAAAGCTTAGTATTACGGCGCATCAAAGGTATAAGTACTTCATGTTAGACCACGTATATTGTCCCGACTGAATGATTCTAAGCTGTATTTCACACTCACGAGGTAAATTTCTTAGTAATTTTTAGTAATAACATCCATAAAATAAGGAAATCTCTAGCTGCTTTATGTTTAAGATAGGGATTGGGAGAAGTAATTGGCTTGCTTTCTTCTGATCGAAAAAGTTTAGTTAGCTTGACCAAGCTGGATCTGTTATTCATGTCACTGACCAAACTGCAGGAGACGAACATTTCATGAGAATGCTTCATTTAAATTTATCTCTCGTATTTTACGGCTCTGAACTATTTCTTAAAGCATAGACCTTAATTTAATGTTGTCATTTTTCAACCTCTTTGCAGTCATAAATGTCGTTAAAGCGTGAACCATACACTCACGTACGTTAATATATAACGTACGACGAGCGTTCACAATTATATACCGTACGTAAAAATATTCTTTAAT
>OX421448.1:42277813-42310313 GCA_949126865.1 Montipora capitata | reverse complement strand
TCTGCCATTGTTAGGAATTAGTACCCCCAAAAGTAGGAGAGTTCTTGCTTTAACTTGGTTGAAGTGAAATGATCAGCATGTGACCCTCAATGCCAATGTTGATCGATTTCATGTTTTTCTTCAATCTTTCTGGGTTTAGTGTTTTACTAGTAACCACATGTTCTCTCAAGGGGCTATTTACGTTGTATGACATTTTCTCAGATACGATGCATACAGTGTAGTTATTACCATAACTTACCTTCCTAAATCAAACAGATCACACTTACTAATATGATTCATAGGCCGTTGGCAAAACCAGGATTGGACCGGACCGGATCGGATCGGATCGGATCGGATCGGATCGGATCGAACCAGTTCTTATCGTATCGGATCAACAAATCTCGGACCGGATCAATAACAAAATTCCCGCCCAAAGTAGACACATGAAATCCCTGGGTTACCAGTTAGAGTTACTTCCGACCTTCACGGATGTCCTTCGGGAAAAAACTCATACGCACGACCTCACAGCCGCACAACCAGCCTTGCATACTTATTTTGTTTTTGGTCTTAATAAACATAGTTTATGATAAAAAATAATTATAGTTTAGCTGAGTTTTCCTTTTAGTGTCAGGAGCCGGTAAGAAAACCACAGAGGGTTCTTCTATTGAATATATCGGGTATCGGATGCCGCAGCACGAGCAAAATGACTTCACAGTGTTATTCACAAGACATCAATCAACGGAAGTGTCTTGGCCGTTTTCGATATTCTGATTGGTTGTCTAGATATCCGCATCTAAGGTTGGAGTAACCAAAAATATGCGAGACGTGTTGTGTAAATGGACGCCATGGGAAAAATATTTTAAATTTCAGAATTTCCTGACAAGCTTTGGTTGATTGATGCCTTGTGAATAACATTGTGCAGTGATTTTACTTGTACTGCAGCATCCGATACCCGATAAATTCAATAGAAGAACCCTTGATGGTTTTACGTCTCAACCGGCTCTGATCCTAACACTTACCCTGACACTTACCAAAAGGAGAACTCGCTTAAACAATATTTTTATCATAAACGACATTTACTGAGCTTTCTTCTGATGTATAGTTTGTTAGGATTTTATTAAAACTAACGCGCATACGAATTTTTTTCCCGAAGGACATCTACGAAGGTCGGAAGTAACCTTAACTGGTGACCCAGGGATTTCATGTGTCTTCTTTGAGTGGGAATTTTGTTATTGATCTGATCCGGTCCGGTCCGGCCCCATCCAATCCAGTCCAATCCGGTCCAATCCAGCTTTTGCCAATGGCCTGATTCATAGTCTACTCTAGCCAAGGGCAAAGTATTTAAATCCTGTCACATAGTCATAGTACTCGGTTCTTATCTCAAGAACTACATGTACATGCTCATATCCTCAAACTTTTGGGCAAGATTTCCATCCTCAAAGATTGTTTCTTTAGTACCGTTCTCCTTTCTTCCAAAGTGACTGTTGAACGCACTTCAAATAATCAGAGATTACTTCTAGTAATATTTGTATTATCATCGGTACGGAGGGACAGCATGATTGCAGGTTATGGCCTGTGTCAAGTTGCTATCTTTTAAACCTCACCAGGAGTTGTGACTGTTAATAATATTAACGTTCTTAAAAATTGTAGCTGTATTTGTAGTATGTGCAGCCCGCATAGCAGGTGATAGGGTTAGGAGTGGGAGTGGGGAAAGTCTTCCCTGTTAATTTCTTCCAAAATTCTCTCTCTGACCCTTCTCCTTAAACGCCTGCTACGTACGCAGGCTGCAGTATGTGCCATTTTGCCGTCACAACTTTTACTCTGTGTGGGACAGATACATTGTATGCTACCTAACCTACATGTATGAATGTCATGACACTTAAATGTTCCTGAAATTTTTACTAGTAAAAGTACTAAGAGTAAACAACGCTCATCTGTGTAACAGCCACAATTTTATTGTTGAATAATTTGTCAATGACCAATGGGTAAATTCAAACAATCTCGTTCCCAAGGTCTCTTCTCCCGCTCCAGGGGAAGAGAAGAAGAGAAAGACTGGGAACAAGGCTCAACATTTTCACCTTTTGTAATTCAATTTTTCGAGTTCAGTGGCTCATTGCCACTTTGATTGTTAAGTTTAGTTCAAATTTTGGTTTTTGATTGATCAATATTTGTTTACATTTTCAGAGGAGACTCTTGGATGTAAGATCTGTTTCTTGCTCATTGAAATTTATCTGACCCTTTACAAGGTGACATTGCTTTTTATTGCTTTATTTTAAGCCCCTCCATGTATTCCATTTACAAGTAAATTGTAAAATTATTTGCAATGATTCAGGTATGCTTGGAAGAAATCTGTTTTGTCCAAGGTTACAATGTTAAACTTATTACCATTGGCAAACCAAATGTTGGACATAATAACCTTTGGATGATTTGAATTTGAATGCACTACAGCTTGGCTACAGGAGACTGGTGAGCACTAGGCTCTCCCCCTCCCTTCCTTGTTGTATGGCAAAATTGAGACAAGTGTTGTTAAGTTCCACGCTAATGTACATTATTAGCCATATAATCATATTCTCAGCATTGGACTGGAATTAGCTTGCAATGACGGCTAATACAGGGGAATCTTTTCAAATGCAAATACTTTTTAATATATTCCCCCACATTAGCCTCCATTGCAAGCTACATGTAGTTCCAGTCCAATACTGAGAGTGGACCTTTATAACAAGATGGTTAAGAGAGAGAGTTGCACACTTAAGTCTAGAGTGACCTAGCATAACTTATACTGGGTTATACATTGTGTGACAAAAGATCAGTTGTCAGTTGTCAACATAACTGCTTATTAATTTTTCCTCATTATTATTTTTTAATGCTTAAAAGTATTTCTTCATTGTTGATTGATAAGTGGCAGTGATTTGATGAACTATTATTGTAAACCACAAGGAAAAAGAGACACACATTGAAAGGACTAATAATGCCCTTGGTAGTTAATAAAGAACCACATTTCACAATAACCATTCCTCTTATCAAGCCCTATCCCATTCTATTAAGTTTTATTTATAATAAAATTTATTTATATTTACAAAGGAAGATGAATGGCAGTAAGACAAAATCCACTTTGTTTTTCTCTAGGCTGATAAAGCTCATAATGTCTTGACAGTGTTGGAAACCTTGGTGTTTGGATCAAATAAACCAGTAGAGGTAAATAAATGTAGATGGAAAAAATTCCTTGCCTATCTGTTGCATGTACTTCAAAAGACATTTTTTTGATGGTCAGTCTCATCTTATTATAATTTATAAAGAGAGAGCTACATACTAAATAAATTGGAATTACTGTATTTTCATTGTGCATTTCAATCATATATAAATCAAACTCAATAGTAAATGTTACAGAAGTTTGCTAGCAGCTGGGAATAGTACAGCAGGGGCCAAGGGACCATGCAACAACACTAAATTTCTATTGAAAAGAAGAAGTAGTTTGGATTCATATTTAAATTTGCAGTCAGACTTGAGTATTATGCATAATAACTGTTACTAGTTATTGAAATACTGCCAATTTTTTTCACATATTTTTGTGTTGTGAAGGTATCTGATTAATAATAGTACTACAGCTGTAATTAAATATCATTTACAAGTTGTTACTGACAGTTGCATTGAAAATGGCTGTTACAAAAAAAACAATATTATTTTATTTGTCCCAGTCTCAGATAATCCAAGGTGGATTACAAGCCCAGCTAGGTCCAGGTACCCAATCAGCACCACTACCAATGAAGGAAATTGATGAATCGTTAACACTAAGCATCCATCAGGTGTGTTTTGTATGTTTAATGGAACGCACTCTTGCTGTGATTTTCTCAATTCTGCAGAATCTTATCTTCAAGCATTAACAAATCAATCAAACTTCTGACGCCAAGCTGAGAGTTGCCCGAAACTACAGTTCCCACGGTATATTCATACATTGGAACTTAATGCCAATGGAAAGTGATGATAAAGAGATATCATAATCTATGGTATTCGAGCTGCACTAAACTAAACAAAAACCCCAACTAACATTCCGGAGGTGGAGTCGATAGGACATTTAGATGAAGTTGTGGCTTGAGGAGGTTTTTATAGTGATGACTCAGATATATTTGCAGTTTTATGCATCACATGTTAAGGTGAAGGGAGATGAAACATTGCAACAGATTGCATGTCATGGGTGTGTCGTCCAGGAACCTTCAGAGATTAAAGGCTGTGTAACAGGAAAACTGAGCAGCTACAGTATGATCTGATCCATCTGTTTTTTTATGTTTTCTGTAATACTCTTGTTGGCTGCAAAACCTGACTGACACCCTAGGTAATAACACAATGAAATCCTTGCTGTGGCTATACAGTAATTATATTGATCTCAAGATTACAATGAGCATGTATGTCTTTATACACTTTCAAGGTAGCATTTATTCTGCAAGACATTGATGGGAGTTTTGATGTCTGACTTAAAAATGTTTTTCTTATAGTATAAAGCTCGACTGAATATCCTTTTGAAATCTCTGAAAGCCTGTAAGCGTGAGATCAAAACTGTTCTGAACACCAATAACATGGTAAGCAACAAAACAGTATTATATTCCTTTTGTCAAATTTTCCACGAGGATGTGTTTTGTTGCCTGATACTGGCCTTAAAGGTGCATATGGCCAAAGACAGAGTTTGTATCGACCTTAAACAGAATAAGGTTTCTAGTATAGCAACATTGTATCAATAAGAATGCATAAATTATAATTATTCTGAGGAGACTGTCCATCAATGGTCAGAACTGTAATGAGCTTGAACTGCAGTAAGTTCAGTTACGTATTTACTACATGTAGTAGTTTTTAGACGTCTTGATCTATAAAAATTTCTGCATATTCAGGGTTGGTTATAAAATAATCTAGACCTGTGTTTGGTGACCATTTTTGTGGTTCAGTTTATGCATGTATGAACCCACATGTTTTTTTTTGTATGGATGAGGAAAGAAGTTGGCTGGAAAATCTGTCTGTGTGTTGAAAGAACATACTGTTATATTTAATTTAGTTATTTAATAATAATTATTATCTCTGAGTAAGTTAATTAAGCCAGTTGTGGTAGTACATGTAACATGTAGGAATGCTACTGGAGTATGTTTTCACTGAAAAATTGGTATTTCCTTTTGCTAGATTCCAGAAGGTCTTTTCCTGAAAAGCAATTTTGAATATCTACGCCATAACTTCCGCAAATCTATCAAGTTGTTAAACAGTTCACCAAAACCAAGTGATTTAAAGGAGCGAGGGCAGTCAGTCAGCACCATGTACTACAATGACTTGGGATGCATTCACTTTCAACTCCACAAATACAATTTAGCTGCATTTTACTTCAGACAGGCTTTACAAGAAAATTACAAAGCTCTTGCTTCACTGCCTCTTGTTGATAAAAGTAGGTTTACAAATTTTGGATAAGAGTAATTATTCATCATTAGTATCACCCAACTAGTGGACTAAAATGCAAATCCTGCATTTTGATTGGCTATGCTACTAGAGGACTATTATTAATAGTTATTAATAGTATAATTAAAGCGTGACGCTTTCTTTCGTTTTATTCCCAAATAAATATATCTTCAACTTGCCTTTGCTACCTTCATTATTGCCTTTTCTGTCCGACTAGTTGGGTGATACTAAAACAATTAGACCCTTCGCCCTCAAGGGCCATGATTCAATAGCCCATTTGGCTTCGCCTCATGGGCTATTGACCCGTAGCCCTTGCGGGCTACAGGTCTAATTGTTAATTATCACTTTTACAATAAGATATCACAAGATAATAAGATTAACAGCTTTTAATTAATAGTTTTCTTTTTTTAATACATGAGTATTTAAAGAAAAGGTGAAGGGCTGTGGTCTCCTTAGAGTAAAAGCAAAGGACAACTCCCCAAAGCCAACTGTTCCAAGGCCAACAGTTGGTTGACAGTCGGCTGACAGTCGGCTGACAGGCGGGAAATCTATTTTAGAGGAAATACTCACCGACGGTCTACTGACAGGATGTCAAGTAATTATTGAAAATGCTTTTGTACAATGGACCTTTCCACTGTTACACTCCGTCTTTGCTGGGGAGCAAACATTGCTAAAATTACAGCAAATGTATGGGATTTTGGCTGACTTGGAACTGCTGTAACACCACTACAAAGAAGCAGATTTCTACATTGAGAGTGTCTTTTAAAAGACATTTATACTGAGATTATTGTCATGAAATATAAGAACAGATTCAGGCTACAATGACCGTTAACAAATTTTTAAGATTTCATACAAACCCTTCTAATCAAAATCATTCAAACTGCTGCAAAATTAGAAGCCACATGAGAAGATTTATAATTTTGAATTTACAGACACTGTATATTTCTTAATGGCCTTACTTCCTTTACTTTCCTTTTATTCACGCTACAATGGTGCAAAGTCAGCAAAAATCCCATACATTTACTGCAATTTTAGCCATTTTTTGCCCCCCAGCGAGGATGGCGTCTAAAACCGTGGAAAGGTCTATGGCAAGGAAAGCTGATCAGATCAAATCAAATTAAATTAAGGTTGTTTTTGATGCAAGGGAGGAAAATCAGAGTAACCAGAGAGAACTTTCTTGAAATGGAGTAGAGAACTATCAAATGCAACCGGCAATCCAGGAATTCATCCTGGACCAAATTGGTACACTGTAGAAGGCCATTGCTCTTAGCACAGAGCTTTCCCTGCTGCTCTCGAATAAACCACAGAATGATTTACTCTCAGTGATGTTACATTATGGTGCTGTTTCAATTAATGCATGAGTTGACAGCAGTGGTATGAAATATTAAATTTTTTTGTTGTTTTTTGTTGTTTTATTTTTATTTTTATTTTTTAAAATAAACTGAAGGCAACAGAATAATTTATTTTAAAATATTCTGTTGCCTTCAGTTTTTATCATTTTCTTCAATCGGTTATCATCTAGAATGATTCCTTGGATATTAAAGCATTTTTAATTGGGCAGAATTAGGCTGCAATTTTGCCATAACCATGCAAAATTGTTATTTTTTGGAACATTTCATCTTGGTCCTTCAATAATTTACGATTTTATAAATGCTTTAATAAAAGATTTTTTCACTGTGTTTACATGTATGTCTCATGATTTGTCAAAAACTCCTATGTTACTGGTACTTTATCATTCTGCTCCCAGTTGTTCAAAGAGTAGGTTAAAGCCTTAGGATACATTGTCATTTGAAGTTCTATCAACTGGATTAGTATTACTTTCCAGTTGATGCACAATGTAGTTCGACAATTTATCTGCTAGCTTAAGTAGTCATTAAGTTTAATACTAATCAGTTATTCTTTTATATTGTTGTTTACTTCATCTATTGATTTGTTCTGTGTCTTTTCACAGTTAAACATTAATTGTGTGTGATTAAGTCATTATTCATTTTGGCCACAAATCCTTGTATGTATTGGTTGTCAAAACCAGTGCCAAGAAGACAGTTATTAAGCAAAGGAGAAAAAAATATTTTAATGTCTTCTTGTAGGATCTCACTCCTAGAAAATTGTTGAAAACCACGGCCTTAAAGTTACACTGTGTTTAAATGTCCAAGGGAATGCAAGTTTAGGTAAAATTTAAATCCTTCAAAGTATAGTAGCATCTGGATGTTTAAAGTGTTCACTAGTAAATCTACATTAAATTTACTTTTCCAATTTAATTATTGACTAAACCGGAAACAAAAGTGAAGCACATGTCTACTTTTCTAGATGCTTCAGTCTCCAGCCGCCCTCTGGTTACACTTGGAGTGAACCGCCGTCATGAGATACTGTATAATCTAGGGATTCAGCTGCTTTTCTCTGGAAGACCTGTGGCAGCATTTGATTGCTTGGTTGAAGCTGTTCAAGTTTATCACACAAATCCTCGTCTATGGCTCAGGCTAGCAGAGTGTTGCATTGTGTCATTTCAGTTGGTGAGTGTAGCCTGTTAATATTTTTGTTGAGTGTAAGACTCCTTTTCTCGGCAAACTCTTAAACTTTGAATTAGAAATGTAAGTAGCTTAACCCATCCAAATGCCAGGGTATTAAATAGAAAATTTGGTGTGCTAAAGATGATGATGATAATGATGATGATAATAATAATAATAATAATAATAATAATAATAATAATAATAATAATAATAATAATAATAATAATAATAATAATAATTTATTCATTTCTTTCATGCCAGCTGCATTAAAATTATGATCACTGACGTGTCACAATCAATTAAAATAATTACTATGCAATATATAATTACAAATATTAAAAAGATTAATATTAAAAATTTACAATTTGTGGTAGAAAATAATGTATAAAATTAAATATATATATATATATATATATATATATATAAATATAATATTGGTAAATTATTAAAGCAATTGTAGGGTATATCAATCTGTGTAACTACTACGCAATATTGAAAGTAAATCTGTGACCATATAAAATCCTTAAAAGCGTCTCGAAATAGGTTAGGCTTTAAATGAGCCTTAAATGAATCCACCAATGTTATTTCACGCAATGTATCAGGTAAAACATTCCAAAGTTTGGGGGTGGCCACACAGAAGGCTTGATCCCACAACGTTTTATTGGTATGCACTCTTGGATGTTCTAGTAAAAGCTCGTTGTTAGATCTGAGCGAGTAGTTAGATTTAGATTTAATAGTTATAAGACCACTAATATATGTTGGTGCCATACCATAGATCGCCTTAAAACCTTAAAAATTATTTCAAAGTGCACAGGCAGCCAGTGTGGTTGGAAAGGCATTGGTGAAATATGATCAAAGCGTGAGCCTGAGGTATTACAAATAAGGCGCACGGCAGTATTTTGAACACATCAATTGTAACTTTGATAGTTGAATTTGTGGCAAACCATAAAACAAACTGTTACAATATTCTATTCTACTCGTGACCAATGCATGTACATGTATTTTGACATTGCTCTTTAAATGGTGTGCTTTTATAGCTGCAAGGTACATGACTGTAAGCCTGTGTACAGCTGCCCCAAAAAAAATTGTAGATGAGCATCTGTGATTTACTGTTGATAATCGTGTTCAATACCACATGATTTTTCCTGGAATGTGTGGAAACTGATTTGATTGGTTATTACCCCCCGATCATTACATCATTGAAACAACAAGTTTTCAAGTTTTTATTTTAATTTATTTCTCCAAACAAATATCTTAGGTTTACATCAACCACACCCTGAAAGTGCGTGTGTAATTTGTGCATGGCAAAAAATATTTATAAAAATCTTTTGAGGTACGAGCAGAATTGTTATCTATGGAGGTTAGGTGGAAATTGATTCTATGTACATTCATATAAATTGTTTGTCAGCGCTGAAGAAACGAAAGGGTGCTCGTGACGAATCTTCACAAGGTGAATAGCATGATTCAAAAGATTGTTTACTCAAAAAAGTCTTCTGCTGTCCCCTTACCATTCAATGTAATCCCAATGCCTTGCTCAGACCAGCCTAGCCATTTTCAAGAACAAGCTACAAAGAGTGTTGTGCTGGAAGATTTGAGATGTTTAAATATAGAGGAAGATAACAGGTGAGGTCATCGGCAACAACAGGGGCTGCTCTGAAGATCAGCAACTTTTCGTACCCAGTTGAAAGACTTGTACACGCATTCTTTCCTTTGAAGAGTGCTTCTATGCATTTTTCTTGTTTGCTATAAACCCAAGGAATCTTAACTATCAGAGAGTCTCTTTAATTTTCGTGTTTGGAATCTAACACATTGACCAACATTTAATGTAGCTCCAAAGAAATGTGAGCCATGCAAATTTTGGTCAGCGTAGATCACTCAATAATTTATGCAAAATTATCCCAGAATGCGATTACCAACTGTGAACAGTAAATAACAGACTCTCCTCTCCAATATTTTAGGAGAGTGGGCGGCTATACACAGGCTAGGTACATGTACATGTGAGCTAGAAGTTTCCAATGGCTAGTTGGGGCCTTTGAGGTGGCTTATTTAATTATTGTTAATGAAAATATAGAGGAATTCCTCTGGAATGTTCATTGTTTTAACAACATGATTCAACTTTTTTCATAAAAAAAAACCAAACCACATAGTTAGGCAGTTTTAAATTTATAGCTTTTGATATATCAAGCTTTCAGAAAACATGTGCTCTTAATTTTTCCAACACCCGTTGTTTACTTTAGGAAACATGAAAAGTATTGAAACAATAGGTTTTTCATGATTTTGGTGATAACTTATTATCTTCTAATCAATCCAATTTTGGTGTTGTGGTGATATCCTAATAAAGCACTTTTGACTTCTACTGTATTTGATTAAAATGGACACACTGTATCTTTTGTATTGCAGTCTGATGATTTTCGACAGAAGTGTATCAAGAAGAGTGATGTTATACATGATGTTGTTGGTTCAGGACCCCATCGGAAAATTGTTTTGTCCCCTCAGACAGACAAACAGCCTGGCTCTGAGTAAGTGACAGTGATAGCTGTGCACCTACAATAATTTAGATCTCACTGCTTACATGATTTTTTAAGATTGTACTAGTGAGCAGCACGTCTGCGAACTCAAAGAGTTGTAAAACGATTTATTTTATCCTACACGTTTCGTGTGACTAATGCACACTTTGTCAGGGATAACATCCCTGATGAAGTTTGCGTTAGTCACTCTTTGAGTTCGCAGACGTGCTGCTCACTAGTTCAATCTTAAATTTTTTTTTTTAAAATTTAAAAATTAAAAATTTTTAAAAATCCTTTAAATAAACCTTTTGTCAAACTGTAAAGCCCCAGCTTAATAATCAAACATTTAGTGCAACTTGATTGGCCATGTTCCCACTTCTCTGACTGAACATTGCGTCAAAGTGTTTGATTTAACACTGCTTGCCTGTTTGGCCACCCGCTGTTCAGTTTTGTAAATTAATTCTTTTTATAGTTGGTTGTTTAGCAGGATTTCAAGGGTCCATTTTATGCACTATGCTGTAATCTAGCATTTGTTCTTTTGAAAAGTACTGTATTAGCAAACAATCCATTTTTAAAAATAATGACATTTTGACAAAGTTCCCTTTTTTGTTTCACCAGAGAGAGTAAAGGCCAATCAGCTGCAATGCCAGCTTGCACTCTGGCATTTGCTTCACTGTGTCTTCAGAATGCTCTGATGTTGCTAAAGAGTGCAGAGGTGACTCCAGTTCATGAATTAGAGAGCATATTGGAAAATCAAATGCCCAAAGAAGAAGATCCATTTAACCAAGACACAGATGCTTTGAGGTACAAATTCAAGTTAGTTACCAAATAGTTTGGTGTTTAATCTAAGAGTTGCCTTGCACATGATAATAGTTTAAAAGTATAATAATATTATTATTTTCTGATTTTGAATCCTGAATGATTATTACCGCTAAATTAGCTACTTGAGCTGTTGCTAAGCAGAGAGGAGTTGTGAAAATCATTCAAGCATCAAATGCTTGTTGTTTAAAATGTTATTTTATGGCATTTCATGTACCATGAATATTATTCTGTTCTTATTCTGTTATGTATTTTTTTTCTTTGTAAAGCCTCGAACACTAAACTATGCCACATAAACGTATGTCTTAAGCTTTTTGTTGAAATCATGTCTCTGCACTACTGATAATTAAATACATAAATACAAGGTATTTTGAAGAAATAAGGATTATTTGAATGCTATTAGTGTTAAATTGAATACCAGCTACCCCAATGTACTGTCAGTGGACAGATGACCAACCGTTCCATGATGAGCAACAATCAGCTGACAAAAAATGCTTTTCTTGTTGCTATATGTAGCCACCCTTTGCAATTGGGTCTTAGTACCTGTGTATGAATGTCATAGCACAACAGTCAAGTGTTGCTTCTCAGTGACAGTGGCTCTGGTTTTAGTAGGTCCTCATCTATACAGAGTGAAACCAGTATTCCGGCTCCTCCTGGGCCCCCTGTGAAACTTCGTGAGCTTCCACACCTAAGGTAAAGCAACTTAGCTTAAACTGATATGATTACATTGGTCTTGTAGCTGACACTGCTACTCTAGATCCATTGAATGGTGGAAATAATTTTAAATCTCCTAGACTGAAGTTCAGGCATTGCATTAGCATCATGATGGGGTTCTGGGTTCTCAAAAATGTGGATTTATGCAGTGTTTTCTTTGATTTTGATCAGCACAGTTATGTGAGGGAGCAAAATAAAAATGCCAGGTCCCCTGGGACTATTGGTTTCTTTGAACTTTGCTGTTGTACAATGTCATGTAATTTTTAACAGTAAAGGTAGTACATTTTATGAGCTACATTTTGGTAAATTACAATATTGTTTCCTGTCTTAGTGGGTGATTTTGAAGTATTAGTAACAGGAGCATAAAAATACAAAAAAATCATTAATAATATTGATTATACTACTACTACTACTACTACTACTACTACTACTACTACTACTACTACTACTACTACTAATGTTATTATTATTATTATTACTATTATTATTATTATTTGAATAGCAAAACAAAATTAGAGGGCTACCCCTTTTGAAGATAAGGTTGTATTTTACTTTGTCCAAAATCTAAATTATTTGAGCAAGTTCTTAAGTAAACAATAAGATAAATTAGGATTCAAATTTGTGTGCTACATATTCCAGAATTGTATTCTTGACAATCTTTCTTTTATTCAAATCAGTCAGTTTTCTTACCTGTGCCCCATAAAGCCTGCATCAGGAATAAATTTTGATTAATGCTCAAGTCGCATATGGAGGTTGGGTGCCCAGGAACGTGGGGGGCTGGAACTGCTGAGCCCAAAACCAAGTAGGTAGAACTCCTACTGCAAGAGCCTGCCCTACCCGCAGCCCATCCACAAGATCCTCCCGCCAAAACCCACCCCCAACCCCAGCCCTGGCACCCGTCGCACTGAACTGGAAGAACAGGAGGGAGGAGGAGGGTGGGTGGGGACCCTAGAAAAAGCAAGCTACATGAAACTGCCTGTATGCTGAGCAGAGTAAAACTACGAGCTTGTGCAGTGGCGTACGCATGGACCACTGTAGACTACCATTGACCCTGTGATCACCAGAATCCCCTGCAATCATGCCCAAAACAGTAACGCAACACCAGAACACTAATGGCCTGCCAGCAGACCATGCCGTACACCCATAAATGCCAACGCTACACCAAGTACTGAGGATACTAGCTCCTAGAGTCATTAACTAAGTTAAAATTGATTTCATGAAATTCAGCCAAGCCACGTAGTTCCATGTAGTTTCATTCAGCAATAATAAAAAAATTATGTAGCTTAAGGCAGGTGATATACAAGAGCCCAAATCGTAATTTGAAGTTGTTTTAAACATGGGGGCAGTGTTAGGGCTTTTTTGAAAACTAATGCACCTTATTGCATTATTTTGTTCTGGTGTGATTTTAGGTGTTCCATTCTAGCCTGCAGTGCTTATGTGGCACTGGGTCTGGGAGACAATGTGATGGCCTTAGCTCATGCACAGAGATTGCTATCGCAGTCAAATCTTGTGGGAGCACTCAAGTTAGTAAACAATTCTTTTTCCAATAAGCTCTTAAATATTAATCATTATTGAAGGTATGACACACAGAGCTCCAATAAGGAGTCTTCACTTCTTGAAGATGAGAAAAAAGCAGATTCCATTTGCATTTGCTCAACAGATTTTTCCCTTGCATGAGCAACTAATAGATAACCAGCTTATTAATGACAGAGAGGCTGCTTTGATAGAAACAGTCATCTTGTTTTTCTTATGTACACGCAGGCTAGTGATCATTACACAATTTTTAAAAGCAGGTAGAGATTTGTACCAATTCAAGGTCACCTGAAGCATCTTGCAGCCATTCACAGGTTTAAGGTCAATGAGCATACATAATCTAAATGGAAAGAAACATCTGCACTTTTAACCAAGATTTTTGCTATAAACACAAACTGCCTTTGGGCGTAGCTGCCAAATGATTAGTCTGCTCTTTGTGCTATCTGCTGCTAAGTTCATGTCAAAAAATTAATGTGGTATTGCTATTTCTACAGGATCTTTGTTGGTTAGTACTTTCTTTTACTGTGGTCCTTCTTTCAGGTTTCTGGGTCATATGTATGCTGCAGAAGCTCTCATCAAACTGAATCGCTTACCTGAGGCTATTATGCATCTGTCGACAGAGAATATCAACAATATAAATATCACCCCTCCCACTTGGGCAGCTGAAGGTTGACATAAGTAACATAATTGGTTGCATCAGTATACTCGTAAAACATTCTTACATTGTCTTTTGATAGGGTATGCCTGTTTACATTGATTTTTCTACGTGCCCTCTTCTCAATCAAAGTTTACGTAAATGTATATTTGTATTTGTAAAAAAAGACAATTGACTGCACCAATCTTGATACTCAAAGGAAGCCTCCAAATATTGTGTCTTTCCATTTACCCAGGTCCTTCTTTCATTAACTCTGTTCACTCCTGTAATATTGTACCTTAAGGATGAAATTACCGGTTATGGCTATCTTTCATTCTGTTTTGGTGACAAATGTTATTCGTGTTAACTTCTCAGCAATGAGGGCTCCTCTTACAAAGACCTGGTGGAGAAAGGGGAATATTTGCAGTATTCATCTTTCTTGCTCTGGCCTGGTCCTTGATGCTAACATTCATTCCTCTAAGGCTAGTTCGTCATTTTTTGCATATATTATTAATTTGCGCATTCCATGTTTATTTTTATATACAGGGGGTGTATTGAAATTAGCTCTGTTTATCAAAATTCGTTTACTTCGTCTGGCAGTTAGCTGATGTAATTTTGTATTTGAATTATTTTCAAGTTATTTCAAGCGACAGTACTGATAAGGACAAAGAATTTTCTAAACCACATGGTAAGATGTTACAAGTAGCAACACTCAGTAGGGTCAATGATACAGGTATATTCCCTTTGCACACTCTTTTCAGTCATTCCTTCTCAGTCCCGCCTTATGTTGGGGTGTGTGCTATTCGTAGTATCTGGAGAGCAAAGGAGTTGGCAATAAACCCTAAAACAATATAGATGTTTAAATACCAAAACAGTTGCAGGTTGCCACAGCTGCTACACTTTTGCGATGAGTGGGAGAGAACAACTGTCTCTGAATCAAACAATAAATCAATCAGTCCACAACCAATCAATATACTAATTACAATCACTTTGGTCAAATACGAATTCTCAATTACATTGCTTTGCCTCAAGGAGAAACTTTCACGTGGGGTGGGGGTGGTCCAGTTCTGCAGGCGGATGATTGATTTGTGGCTGCAAATCCTCTTGGAGCTTTGTGTCGGCTACGTGTAATTACTTCGAGTTTTCATTGGTTTACTGGATTGTCTCCGTCCTTTTTGATTGGCCAAAGTAATTACTTTGGTTTTGGTTTTACGACACTCATTTGAAAACCGCTCTAAGAACCATATTTACTGGTATTAATAACTGATCATAAATTGATTGTCTTGTGTTTAGAAAATGAAAAGAAAATTACTTGGGAACTAAACATTGAAAATCATCTAGGTTTAATCATGTGGCTTCGTTTTGTGCAAAATTAACTTTGAGAGAGAGCGTGTGTATTTGTGTCTTCCTTACACAGCTTGTGAGAAGATGTACTTTCCTCAGTCTTTAAGTGAAGCACGAGCGTCATTTCTGGTCAATCTAGCAGGAGTATACAGCTTACGCGGTGAATTTGACAAGGCACGCAAGTGTTTGCAGCAGGTAAAACGTTTCCTTAAGGGTTACTGAATCTTCAGTCCTTAGTTTTCTTTCGATAGAATATGTAAAACAAATCGGAATTGAGTGACATACTGCGAACGGCCAAGAGGTTTTTTGATTGACCGAAGTGGACAAATATTCGCCAAAACGTTACTCGTGTCCACACAAGGTTTTTAAAGGGAAATAAAAATAGACGCTAGTCATGTGAGGATAAAATGGTCAGGTATTCGGCGAAACTGGCTAGATAATTGGAGAAGGTACTCAGTTGCATCCCAATTCAGCTCATTCATTTGTATTCCTTCCATTCCTAATTCCTGAAAAAGCGTCGAGTCAGTGACTTTCCAACGAATTAGGTAGCTAAAAAGTTGTTTCTCTTTCTGAAGGCTTTTGTGCAAGGTTATTCCAAAGAAATGTCCTCGCGAATGGTTTTACTGGCAGTCTACATAGAGCTACAGACTGGTGAGTATTCACAAATGACAAGTAAAAAAAATGCACTAGGCGCTCTGCTACCACAATTTTTGCCACGATATGACGGACAAGATAAACACCATTTTTGCTCCCATTGAGGAAATGGATGACTGCGATTTAAAAATTGTTACAGGTTTTATGTACTAGAATTTCGAACATTTACTTTAAAGATGTCGTAAAATTCAAACCAGTGATGCCATCTTGCCTACGAAGTATACCGGAATCATGCAATAGAATGTAACCACTTCGACATGTGACCACACCGTAAAATGCAATGTGCCCAGCTCTCTTGAAATCATTAGCGATTGCAGGCGACGTAAATAGTTGATGACGGCTCTGGACGGTCGGATCAAATCATTTGAGGCAAAAGATAAGTAGGATAGGCTAAGCGGCCAAACCTGCATGTCTGTAACCGTGTCGCGGTGTTTTATGTAGAATGTCGATATCTTGTTTCAGGGAGTCTAATTAGCTTTATCTTGCATTCATCTGAGCAACCCCCCCCCCCCGAAAAACGTCACGAAATTGTCCTTTTTGTATTTTTAGGGAACATTGCAGGTGCACTGCAGACGATTAAAAAACATCAAGTTGTTCCAGTAAACAGAGGACTCGGGAAAGCCACAAAGAAGACTCGCGGTGCAGACATATGGAAATCTTAAATATCATCATTCTTTGCGCTCAGGGACTAGAATCACTGTTTAAAAAGGAGCCTTGTGGTCGTATTCTCTGTTTCTACTTTGTAAAGACATTGGAAAATGTCTGATTTCATTCTTAACTCGGTACTGGGGCCCATTTCTCGAAAGTCCCAATAACTTTTCGGACCCGAAAAGCCATTTGTGAAACCGCGAACCGCTAGTTTTGGAAAGCTGATCATTTAACATGTTTTCAAGGTAACGAAAAGAAAAATGACTGTGAAGTTTCACGACTAAAATCCTCTCCGTTCTTGAGATACAAAGGGAATTGTGACACCCGAAAATGGCCCGTTAAGTTTCGGGACATTCGAGAAACGGGCCCCTGGTTCCACTACTGTAAGAAAAAGGTTGGCGCAAAGACGAGAACGGTTTCCTCCCTCTATTGTGCACCCCATTGTGACTTCCGTTAATTCGTCCTGCGCGTCAAGAGGTTTTTTCCCCCTTTCAATAAAAATAAAGTTGATTTTTATTACAGTGCAGTTATATTATTGTTGCAGAATGAAGCTTTTGAGATATTAGTAGAATACTAACAAACCTTACCTTGTACGCATTGTGCTGCTGCACGGTAATGCTGGGCTAGCTAATTCCCGCGTCACATTGGTAGACTCCGACGTGAGGTTGGATGCAATTCTTAAACCACAAGCTCGTAGCCCGTAGCCAATCATAAGGCCGGATTTGGTACTAAGTGACACGAATGAACCAATTAGCGTGTGATGCATTTGAAGAGGCGTCGGCGATTTTGTTTCGTTGAGAAAAGCGAATCCATTCACGTGCACAAGGAACAGGTCGCATTACAGACCGATTTGTAATTTGCCTGGCTTTAAAACGGCTGGAAAAATCGAATTGCAAGACCTGAAATAAAATTGATGAATAAAATTTATGGTCGCATTTTGATTTAGTTAAAATGCAAATGCAAATCACACAGGCGAAATTTTTGCGGCAAACAATTGTCTTCAGTCACCTTTGGCGGAGGGCTCCTTTGTTTTTCGAAATTTGGAAAAATTGGTCAGCCCCACCCAGGCACACCGGCGTCTGTGATGTTTTTTCCGATTTTGAATTTTTGAAAAAGTGAAATCTAATGAGGGGTCGCATTAGAAAAAAGCCGTGTTGACAGATCTTAGTCCCTAGAGTAAACAAGTTTTAGCAAAATCGTCTCTAATGCGACCCGGAATGGAGGTATATCTATGAAAAAATTCAATGATCAGTATTTGAAATAAAATCGACCAAATCATGAATGCATCAATCCAAAGCTGAATGGCAACAAGCCGATTCTACAAATGTCTATCACGGAAAGAGGCATAACGCAGAGAGGAATAACGCAAATAGCCTTAACGCAGAGCCACAACGCAAAGAGGCAAAACTTAAACAGGAAGAAAAAGTTCGATAGCGATTATATGTCCTTTTCCTTGAACAATCGATTGACGTTTGTTTTTTGGAGCTGAAATTATTTACGGAGTACGCAGCTAGTCTCCATTCTTCAAAGGGCCTGTTATGGCTCTGCGTTATGCTTTTCTGCGTTATGCCTTTTTGCGTTACGCGTTTCTGCGTTGTGCCTTTTGGCGCTATGCCTTTGCGTTATTCCTCTTTACGTTATGGCTATTCGCGTTATGGCTATTTGCGTTATGCCTCTCTGGCCATTTGCAGAATCGGCTTGTTGCATTTATGATTTGGAGGATTTTATTTCAAATACTGATCATTGAATTTTGTCATAGATATACCTCCATAACGCGGGCGTAAGAGCGGACATAAAGGTCCACAGGAAAATCTGACCACTCGTCCCGACATATTGGTCCAGTTCAAGTGCTTCTAAGCACTGCTTTTTGCTATCCAGGAAGCAGCACTGCAGAGCAAGCAAATGCATAAACACTCAACGTGCTCTATTAGTATCATAAGGTGGGCAGACACGAGGTATCATGTTGCAGCCACAAAAAGGTGTGTAGTACAGACTAAGGCGACATGCATTAGGGTCGTGTAGCGGGGACATGTAGCACGGGCAACATCATAACATTTGCACACACATGAAAATGTTGCACGTATATACATGTCCCCTCGTGTGAACGATACTTTTTGTAATTGTGCAACACCTAATTTGGGGCTTATTTTGTCTCTGCGATGTGTCCCATGAAGTTTAACAAGCTGAACTTCATGGGACTGTTGCACAGTTACAAGAGTATCAGTTCACACGAGGGAACATGTCACTGCAACATTTTCATGTATGTGCACATGTTGTGATTTTGTCCCTGCTCCATGTCCCCGCCACACGTTTCTGCTACATGTCGCCTCAGTGTGCATTACACAATTTTTTTGTCCCTGCAACATAACCCCTGGTGTCTGGTCACCTATACAAAAGTCTTTGAAAAACATCCGGCAGCCAAGCGAGTTGGCTGCCGCTAGGCATCTCAGGACTTCCTGTTGTAT
Organism: Montipora capitata; assembly: GCA_949126865.1. Lineage (NCBI taxonomy): Eukaryota > Metazoa > Cnidaria > Anthozoa > Scleractinia > Acroporidae > Montipora > Montipora capitata. Next base: position 42,291,079 of record OX421448.1, on the reverse strand, counting down.
CGTTGTAAATGCTTCTCTACAGTGGTGGATTAGAATGACCACAAATGCAGTCCTTTCATGGCAATAACATGGACAGGAATCATATCAAGGCAAGTTCTCGCACCAGTAACCCATCCCTATGGACCTCTTTAGCTTGTACGCTTTGTTTTCCCATTTCAGACCACGTGATGTTACTCTAGGGAACAGTTACTTTCAAATGTCGTCTTACGCAGGTGTCATTGTATGCGTAACTTATGAAAAAACAATTTAAAGGAAAATTCCCTTGGGAACATCACGTGGTCTGAAATGAGAAAACAAAACGTACAAGCTAAAGAGGTCCATTCCCCACACATAACACGGCCAGTTGGTCACCCATCCAGCTATATTACCCTTCCCTCACCCCCAAACAAGACTTGTCTGTCGTAGTTTCCAAGTGATAGGGCCGGCATATATTGCACGTCATTCATGACGTTTGAGCACAAACCGCTGTATCATTTAACAGAAAAGACATCCTTACATTCTCACTCGATTTAATACAAAACTGTAACGCCGATATAGTTTTTTTAACATACAAACAAGGAATACTCTTTGACTGTCAGTTGTTCCAAAACAAGACGTTTTCTGCTCTGCAGCAGCAGCTAAGTCGCCTTCTTCCTCCGTGAATTCTTTTTAATCAAGTCCATAAGATTTTCATGTGTTAGAGTATCTCTTTGCCTTCTTTTTCTTGATGAGTGCTTCGTTTGTTGTCTTTGTTGTTGTAAGTAAGGTGAATTCAAAAGCTCTTGAGGCATCGTGACTCCTAAAGGCTGCAAACTCTCTACCAAGTCACGAAATACATGCTTGTTTGTGTTATTGATAAAAGTCAAGGCCCAGCCAGTTTTTCCCAGTCTGCCAGCTCGTCCCACTTGATGAATGTACTCCTCAACTGATGAAGGCATGTCGAAATTGATCACCTGGAAATGTCACCCCAAGAATGCTCAGTCATTAAGATTGCAAATAATTGCATTTAATGTCAGGTATGAGCTGTCTAAGATAATTATAAGACTCCTGCACTGGGGCCCCCTTCTCGGACGTCCCGATAACTTTTCGGGCCAATCTCGGGCCCAGAGCTCGTCTCTTGACTTTATGGAATGAAGAGATCTGGGAAACACTGAAACAAGATGTCTCCTCATTGGTTTTCGTGAAGAACAATCAAAAGCGTCCCTAATTGGTACATTCATGTTAGCACGAGCAGTGAGCGGGCGCCGTAAGGTTCAAATAGCCAATTTTTGGCTATAAGAACCCTACGGCGCATGTTCTCCAACATAGAGTTCCCTAGAACCTTAGGTCGATCCGTGGCTCTAGCGCGCTCTGGTGACGAGATTTTTTTCGGGCCCAAAGAGTCATTTACGAAACTGCCTTCCGCTTGTTTTCATAAGCTGATCTTTTAACATGTTTTCAAATTAACAAAAAGCAAAATGATAGTGAAGTTTCTGTTCTTAAAATACAGAGGGAATTGCGACACCAGAAAAAGGCCCGGAAAGTTTCGGGACTTTGAAGAAATGGGCTCCTGATTACTACGTAAGTGCCCAAAGAGAGCATTGTTTCGCTAATTGTCAGCTTTAATTATTCACGGCAACAGGTGCACGCGCGCGCTATTTTGCTCCATTACTCCATTGAAATTTCAAATAGCGTTAAGCTAGGGTGCGTTCGATTGACCGTATTCCGGAATAAGAATGCATGGAATATAAGGTAGAAATCCTTCGTTTTTACGGTGATTCACATAAAAATTGTCAAACATCCGCTAAAATGCTATTTTAAACATATTTTTGTTGTCCTTGCTGCTTCGAAGCGCGCCAAACATACCGTTTTAATCATCACTCCTCATATTCTTATTCCGGAATAGGGTCAATCGAACGCGCCCCTAGTCTTACTCGCGCGAGCTACCTTAGTTTAAAGTCGTGTACAAGCGTGAGTTCTTAGTAAGTAAGTAAGTAAGTAAGTAAGTAAGTAAGTAAGTAAGACCCTTTATTTGACTTCGAATTACAGATAGCAACCAATTATGCTAATATCTTCGAAGAAATAAAATAATATAAAAATAAACTAAATAGACTAAGAATTAATGTACATAACAAATAAATACATATTCACATGTATGTAATAATGTACAATAAATGAGATACAAAGTTAAGCTAAATTACAGAAAGGACAACAATCACAATCAAATTTAATTTCTTCAGTTGCTTTTGACTCATTCAAGCTGACCATTTGCTAACCCGTTGCTGACCAGTTGCCAGCCAGTGTACAGTAGTACAATTAACCTAGAAGTGTAGACTCGTGAACTGTTTGCCCAATACGGAGACAGTCATAGAAGTGTGTAGTCAATTTGTAATCTTTCTATTTATTTTCGAAATTGTAAGGCCGAGTATTAACGGACCTTTCACTTTAAGTCTTACGTTTTAGTTCGAATTGTAATTTATTACATAAACACCAATGAAATACCAAGAGAGCTTTCGCGCTAAAACATATCTTCACACGTGAAAAGGTCACTTTTACTATGGTTACATATAAAAATCGCGCCTTTCGATGCCTTTCGTGAAATGATATTGTATTTCACTGGTGTTCATACAATAAATAGAATATTACATGGCCGCTTGGAGATACGAAATTTCTCTTCTCGTATTGAAAAATATTTCACTCGTTCGCAAATATTCTTAAACACTCGAAGAGAAATTTCGTATCTCCGCGCAGCCATGAAATATACGATTCTGTTCCTTCGTATTTGGCGTCTTTGTTCAACGGAACAAGAATTACGACACGCGAGACAATTCCTCCATCGCCCCACTTGAGAGATTTAAGCGGCACCTTTGCGTGGACCGGCAAAGGACAGGCTGCTGTTTGAAAAAGGCAAAAATTCTTTTAATTCAACTTTTCAGTCTCCTTTGAGAAATTGCTCGAGGTCAAACAGGTTTTGTTCATTTTGGGCGAAACGCAAATTCCAGCGTTTACCGTTTGCAGCAAACTTATTGCAAACTCTCTGTATCGAAATGCATTAACTAACGCAAAAATGGACCACTACTGCTGTGTATTCACTTGGTAATTTTACTATTACCGCTGACGCGTTTCAAGCGAGAGAGTTCTCGAGATTTAAAAAAGCCAATCGATTTGACCTCATTGTCTATACCAACCAGTACTTGCTTGCCTGGTTAGTTTTATTTGAATCTCTTCTCTAATTGGGCAGAAAAGAAAGTGAACAAGGTTCTACCCTCGATCTTGTTACAGATTTCATTACATAACAGAAATAGCGTGGCGAGTAACTTTCCGTGCACTAAGGACGCTTTTTTTGAGTTACTAATTACCTGGCTAACATTGGGGAGATCAATTCCTCTTCCGAGCAAAGACGTACAAACAAGAACAGGACAGTCACCAGCTTGGAATGACTCCAATGTATTGCTTCTTTCACTCTGTGATTTGTCACCATGCATTGGTAAGCAAAGAATATCACAAACCTGAAAAAGTTTACTGAAATTAAATTTCCATACTAAACATGCTGCTGCTTCAATAAAAAAGGAAGCACAAGAAATTCACCATCAACTGGGATGAAATACAGTGGAACCTGTACATAACGGCCCTCTCTTAAGCGGCCAGTTTTCAAAGTCCCGATTTTTTGCTCATACAAAGGCGCTATTTATTACTTGTATTAGGCGGCCATCTCTATTAAGCGATCGCGGCCACCCTGTAGCAGTCCTATCCTTGGATTTCTTTGTTATTTTTACCTGTATTAAGTGGCTACCCTTGAACCGAAAATAAGCCATATGTCATTTTATGCAGTATTTTATTGTTTAAAATGCGATCCATCCTCACTATAAAGAAATAACATTTACAAAGCTATTGTAAGCTGTTAATCGGCCGCTTAGTGTTAGTATCGTTAACGCTTTCCTACGGTGGCCCATAGAGGACACAACACTACATTTTACTATCGCGCTATAAATTCAATGTTTAATTAATAATCGTTTATTAAAAACTCTCTTGTAGTTGGCTATAAACTAAATTAACGAGTTACTTACAAGCATAAGACTAAATACTACTATTTACATACTGTAATAATATTACTATAATTAAGTAAAGTACGATCGTCCGGGTGAGTGTAGTCCTGAGAAGGACTGTTTGAGATGACATTGACTGACGTTTCGACAACCTGAGCGGAAGTCATCTTCAGAGTCAAGTGATCTGTGTAACGTCAGTAGATACTATAATAACTCCGGTCGTAGATGTCATTGCACAACTGTCAGTTGAGCCTAGATGTAATTGGCTGGGAAGACTAAACAGTGATAGGTGCGTTTCGATCCGTATACAGGTCTAAGGTCTGTACGAGTATCGTAGAATACGTTGGGCAGTACTGTGAGAGTAAATCAGTGTGTTGCTTGTCTGTCGATGTCTGCGATGACAGTTCCTCCTGTCCTTGAAGAAGTGGATGTCTCTTTTCTCTCACTGCTGCTCTCAGGGAATATGGACATGTATTACTGATGTGGGACAGAAGCGCATTTAGAGGGTGACTGGTATTGGTCGTTATTCTCTTCATATATTTGTCACAAAGCCAACTCCTCCTAGTGTTCGAGAGTGTCTAGACCTGCTGCTAAAAGCGCGCCTTTATAACTATCTATGTAAGGAAATACTATTTGCAAAACCCTTTTATGAAGAGATTCTTTTTTGTCTGAAAGATAGCAGGGGATTGCCTGCCATACTGGGATGGCATATTGTAGCACAGGTCTTATGGTGGTTAGATAAACTTTCAAAATAGACATTTCATCCACGCCGGCTCTCTTTAACACCCGCAACGAATAAAGTCTTACAAATATATTCCACATGGGTATTCCATTTGAGGTCACAGTCAACATGGACACCTAAGACCTTATAAGTTGACACACGCTCTGTTACTTTGTTTCCAATAATTATTGGACTTAAAGAAAAGTTGGTATAATGCATGAAATTTATCAACATTTCCTTGCATTTAGAAGGGTTTAGTCTCATGTTGTGGTCCATGGCAAATTGATGGATGTCAGAAACAGCTGAATTCAGCAGGCTAATGGAATTCCAAGGAAGAATCTCAATAGCCGAAGTATCATCAACGTACTTGATGTGTATTAACTTCCAGTCCGACAGTAGTCTATTGGTCATCACAGAGAAAAGAATCACGCCGAGCTTCGTTCCTTGAGGCACATCACCGTTAAGAGCCTTCCAATCAGACATGTTACCACCAATTCTCACAGCCTGGGGACGGTTAGTCAAAAACGAACGAATCCAGCAAAGCAGGGCCTCATCGACATCGAGTTGTCGAAGTTAACTACATTTTATTACCGCGCGATGCAATTTGGGAAAGGCACGGTTACGGGACAGTACACAATCATTGCTTGTGGACAATGGCTGCTACTGTGGAGGAGGTATGTGTTAACTTCAACCTTTCTTTCTATAGCAAGATGTTGTAGTGCAGCAATTTCGTCTCATTCCCCGTTACATTTACGTTCTCGCATCTGAAACAAAACGAAGTGAATTTCAATAATGCCTGCCTGTTTCCACTGTGACAAAACTTTGCAGGTTTGTAAATTTCTGGAAGATAGATGTGTACAAGGAAGTGTTATATTATGCAAAGTTTCGGAAACAAAAGGTACGATTATTGTGGTATGCACGACCTGTACATACTGCGTATTTCTCAGAAACCGACGTGACTCATTCAACAGTTGTTTGTTTGTTTGTTGAAGGATTTTTTGGCTGAAAGGACGTGGATTAGTGCAGATACAGGTAAACCTTTATCTGATCGCAAGCCCCCTCCGAATCACATGATAACCATCGCAAATTTGCGATAGGTTGGATGCATTTCTCAGACGTCAAGAATAGGTTTATACCCGTTCGACAGTCTACAGGAGGAGGCACTAGGTCTGTGTCTATGCCAGGCAGTAGTTCCATTTCCGACATCGTAGAGGAAGCTCGGGACCTGTTTTTCCCTCAAGGAGAATGAACATATGGTAATTGGCTGGACATGGATTGCGAATTAGCGAATTTCAAGGGTGAAAAGATAACATTCCTTACCTTACCACTAAGCTCCTGAGTAATTTAAGCTTATTATAATGTTGCGACGCAATCGGCTTACAATTCGGCCCCATAAATAATTGTTTTGTTTTTAAAAAGGAAAATTTTGTGGTGAAAATGGTAACGTGTGTTGTTCGCAAACGGGAGAGATTTATCTCAACAACGACAAAGACTATTTGAGATTAGGTGTCATTTCACATATCAGCTACCTTGGTTAAACGTTTAACATTATAATCCGGCCATCACTGACTGAATGCAGTTGTTTTAATTTGAACACGCAGGAGTTAGCTCACGATTCAAGGACTCAGATTCGTTTATCTTCGCTCTACCTGAAAGGTTTTGCAGATTGTTGGATTGAATTCTGCGTACATAGCTAGAAGTGATCTTCAAGTTAAAGTTGAGGTTGTCATTAGAAACAGGGTTTTAAAATTATTTCATTATAAGTAGCACCTTTCCTCAAATCAAGTAATTCACTACGTAATGAAAAAATATATCAATCTCTTTTTTTTTCTTGGACAGCCATTATCTACTTTTTCTCTGGTCCCTTCGAATTCGAATACTTCACATCGAACAACTTCCTTTTGGGAAGAGCATGATAAGGTTTTTCGGTTAACAATACCGTATTTACTCGAACAATCGCCGCACTCGAGGCGCGAGAAATACAATGAACGCCGTGGCGCGTATTCGAGTCCCTCTTGGAATTGTGAATGTTTACGGTACGACTACAAGCAACCCAAGCTCAGAGTGAGGACCTGAGAAGATAATTTTACGAAACAATTCTCATTGTGGGTCGCTTCCTTCCTGTGCGTTTTTTCCAGATTCGACGCGAATTAAGCCATTACCAGTTCCTCGGTTGTCAACGGTTATAACCGTATCTTCTCAGGTCGTTTATCGGGATTCCCATGCAAATCCTTGTATTTTTGTTGTTCTTTCCCTCACTCTGAGCTTGGGGCGTCTGTGGTATGACAAGAAAGAGTCATGTCAATCAAGTGTTTTCAATATGATAAACAAGGTCCACAAAAAGGTTGCTCTTGCTTCTCGAGCATTTAAAGGAGTTCGTAAATGTTGCTCTTGCATTATTATGTTAACTACTTCTTTACGCTCGTCTGAACAATGATTCGAGCTTATTCTGTCGCAGCATACGTCTTCAATTAACTCAATGTCATCAAGATCGACGTCCGTCATGTAATCCTTGTATATGTCCACGCTGGAACGAAATAGAGTACATCTGATCGTCCAGAAGGAGATTCTGCATTGTCGGACGGTCTAATGTTATGCAGGTTCCAGTGTTTTGCGACTGTATGAAGCTCCTTTTGTATGAAGGGCATAAAACAAAATCTTAAGCAATCAATATGAATTGGGTCATGGTCGCAGAACACATCTTCATCTCTCATGTCCTTGAAAAAGTCAATCCACCAGCTTGCGTTACTTATCTTCAAGAATGACCACCAGGCCTTGCTCACCGACCTTCCATATTTTCTGTTCCCGCATCTGCTCGCACTATCCTACGAACTCCGCCTATTTGCTGAATAAAGTCGGTAAAATAATTGGCGATTATTTTTGGATTGTTGTTTGTACGACCAACTTCTAACCAAAGATGCGTCTGCTATAACCATCTATAACTCCATGTATACAAAACGCCAAAGGATTGAGTTTATCATATCCATCTATGTGCCAAATGTAGTTAGGTCCTTTGGCACGGTATCTTCTCTCCTCAATCTCTTTGACGATCGTGATTGTACTCTAAAAGGATCCAATTCTTTGATTATTTCTCGAACGATCTCCCTTTGAACAACCAGACCGTAGTCATTCCTTAATCGCTGGTGCATTTGACGGTATCCAATGAAGTTTCCACTTCCCTCGACTTCAGTTTCAATGGCATTTACAATTTGCGCGATATCACTGTGGTCCGTTCCTTCTTCATAAACTCTCATGTCTTGGAATTCGCCTTTGCTCAATCGAATTCCATGCAGAGAAAGCAAAAAAGGCCAAGATCTCCGAGTACTGAAGGCCAAGGCGAAAGTAATGTTTAATTAATGACGTCGTTCCTCTCCACAATATCATTCAACCCGTTTCCAATGTAAGTGGGCAAAACAGCCATGGACACTTGACTTACGGAAAAAAGGAACAAAAGCTCCAATGCAGACTGTGAAAAGACCGTCATGTTTGCATTGAATCGTAAACAACCGCTTAAAAACTGTTTGTCGATCTTGCTGGCGAGATTTATTATCGCGTGATAATTAAAATTTATCGCGCGATAAGTTTAAATTTACCGCGCGAGAGAGATAAATATTTATCGCACGATAAGTTTAATTTAATTTGTCAATAAACATTGAATTTAACGCGCGATAATAAAATGTACTTAGCACGTCCTCTATAGGTCACCGTACACCTTTCCATATGTCCGCAATGTTCTGAAGTACAGTACAAAATCACGAACGCAAAAAAAAAATGTTCTTTTTGAATATGCTTCACTCTTTAGCTAAAAATTCCTCTTTAATTAGCTTGTTTTTCGGCCATGTGATGGAGAATGAATCGCCTTCAAACGTATACTCGCAAGGGATTTCCAGGCCATAACCTCCACGTCTGTTAACTCACTCTATCCTCCTCATCAATCTGCCCACCGAAAGCACCATAGCACGGAAACGGTCACTCTCTCTGACCCAATTCTCACTTAACTGTGGGTTATCCCAGGGTCCCGCCTTGGGCCAATATTGTTTGTAATCTACACAAGCAAGTTATTCGATATCATTAAGCGTCATTTGCCTCATGTTCATACTTATGCTGACGACACTCAAGTGTATTTTTCATTCAAACCGAAAAGGGTTGATGATCAAAAATCTCCTATCCAGGCATTAGAAGCATGTATTACTGATGTGGGACAGAAGCGCATTTAGAGGGTGACTGGTATTGGTCGTTATTCTCTTCATATATTTGTCACAAAGCCAACTCCTCCTAGTGTTCGAGAGTGTCTAGACCTGCTGCTAAAAGCGCGCCTTTATAACTATCTATGTAAGGAAATACTATTTGCAAAACCCTTTTATGAAGAGATTCTTTTTTGTCTGAAAGATAGCAGGGGATTGCCTGCCATACTGGGATGGCATATTGTAGCACAGGTCTTATGGTGGTTAGATAAACTTTCAAAATAGACATTTCATCCACGCCGGCTCTCTTTAACACCCGCAACGAATAAAGTCTTACAAATATATTCCACATGGGTATTCCATTTGAGGTCACAGTCAACATGGACACCTAAGACCTTATAAGTTGACACACGCTCTGTTACTTTGTTTCCAATAATTATTGGACTTAAAGAAAAGTTGGTATAATGCATGAAATTTATCAACATTTCCTTGCATTTAGAAGGGTTTAGTCTCATGTTGTGGTCCATGGCAAATTGATGGATGTCAGAAACAGCTGAATTCAGCAGGCTAATGGAATTCCAAGGAAGAATCTCAATAGCCGAAGTATCATCAACGTACTTGATGTGTATTAACTTCCAGTCCGACAGTAGTCTATTGGTCATCACAGAGAAAAGAATCACGCCGAGCTTCGTTCCTTGAGGCACATCACCGTTAAGAGCCTTCCAATCAGACATGTTACCACCAATTCTCACAGCCTGGGGACGGTTAGTCAAAAACGAACGAATCCAGCAAAGCAGGGCCTCATCGACATCGAGTTGTTGAAGTTAACTACATTTTATTACCGCGCGATGCAATTTGGGAAAGGCACGGTTACGGGACAGTACACAATCATTGCTTGTGGACAATGGCTGCTACTGTGGAGGAGGTATGTGTTAACTTCAACCTTTCTTTCTATAGCAAGATGTTGTAGTGCAGCAATTTCGTCTCATTCCCCGTTACATTTACGTTCTCGCATCTGAAACAAAACGAAGTGAATTTCAATAATGCCTGCCTGTTTCCACTGTGACAAAACTTTGCAGGTTTGTAAATTTCTGGAAGATAGATGTGTACAAGGAAGTGTTACATTATGCAAAGTTTCGGAAACAAAAGGTACGATTATTGTGGTATGCACGACCTGTACATACTGCGTATTTCTCAGAAACCGACGTGACTCATTCAACAGTTGTTTGTTTGTTTGTTGAAGGATTTTTTGGCTGAAAGGACGTGGATTAGTGCAGATACAGGTAAACCTTTATCTGATCGCAAGCCCCCTCCGAATCACATGATAACCATCGCAAATTTGCGATAGGTTGGATGCATTTCTCAGACGTCAAGAATAGGTTTATACCCGTTCGACAGTCTACAGGAGGAGGCACTAGGTCTGTGTCTATGCCAGGCAGTAGTTCCATTTCCGACATCGTAGAGGAAGCTCGGGACCTGTTTTTCCCTCAAGGAGAATGAACATATGGTAATTGGCTGGACATGGATTGCGAATTAGCGAATTTCAAGGGTGAAAAGATAACATTCCTTACCTTACCACTAAGCTCCTGAGTAATTTAAGCTTATTATAATGTTGCGACGCAATCGGCTTACAATTCGGCCCCATAAATAATTGTTTTGTTTTTAAAAAGGAAAATTTTGTGGTGAAAATGGTAACGTGTGTTGTTCGCAAACGGGAGAGATTTATCTCAACAACGACAAAGACTATTTGAGATTAGGTGTCATTTCACATATCAGCTACCTTGGTTAAACGTTTAACATTATAATCCGGCCATCACTGACTGAATGCAGTTGTTTTAATTTGAACAAGCAGGAGTTAGCTCACGATTCAAGGACTCAGATTCGTTTATCTTCGCTCTACCTGAAAGGTTTTGCAGATTGTTGGATTGAATTCTGCGTACATAGCTAGAAGTGATCTTCAAGTTAAAGTTGAGGTTGTCATTAGAAACAGGGTTTTAAAATTATTTCATTATAAGTAGCACCTTTCCTCAAATCAAGTAATTCACTACGTAATGAAAAAATATATCAATCTCTTTTTTTTTCTTGGACAGCCATTATCTACTTTTTCTCTGGTCCCTTCGAATTCGAATACTTCACATCGAACAACTTCCTTTTGGGAAGAGCATGATAAGGTTTTTCGGTTAACAATACCGTATTTACTCGAACAATCGCCGCACTCGAGGCGCGAGAAATACAATGAACGCCGTGGCGCGTATTCGAGTCCCTCTTGGAATTGTGAATGTTTACGGTACGACTACAAGCAACCCAAGCTCAGAGTGAGGACCTGAGAAGATAATTTTACGAAACAATTCTCATTGTGGGTCGCTTCCTTCCTGTGCGTTTTTTCCAGATTCGACGCGAATTAAGCCATTACCAGTTCCTCGGTTGTCAACGGTTATAACCGTATCTTCTCAGGTCGTTTATCGGGATTCCCATGCAAATCCTTGTATTTTTGTTGTTCTTTCCCTCACTCTGAGCTTGGGGCGTCTGTGGTATGACAAGAAAGAGTCATGTCAATCAAGTGTTTTCAATATGATAAACAAGGTCCACAAAAAGGTCACGAGCTTCTCGAGCATTTAAAGGAGTTCGTAAATGTTGCTCTTGCATTATTATGTTAACTACTTCTTTACGCTCGTCTGAACAATGATTCGAGCTTATTCTGTCGCAGCATACGTCTTCAATTAACTCAATGTCATCAAGATCGACGTCCGTCATGTAATCCTTGTATATGTCCACGCTGGAACGAAATAGAGTACATCTGATCGTCCAGAAGGAGATTCTGCATTGTCGGACGGTCTAATGTTATGCAGGTTCCAGTGTTTTGCGACTGTATGAAGCTCCTTTTGTATGAAGGGCATAAAACAAAATCTTAAGCAATCAATATGAATTGGGTCATGGTCGCAGAACACATCTTCATCTCTCATGTCCTTGAAAAAGTCAATCCACCAGCTTGCGTTACTTATCTTCAAGAATGACCACCAGGCCTTGCTCACCGACCTTCCATATTTTCTGTTCCCGCATCTGCTCGCACTATCCTACGAACTCCGCCTATTTGCTGAATAAAGTCGGTAAAATAATTGGCGATTATTTTTGGATTGTTGTTTGTACGACCAACTTCTAACCAAAGATGCGTCTGCTATAACCATCTATAACTCCATGTATACAAAACGCCAAAGGATTGAGTTTATCATATCCATCTATGTGCCAAATGTAGTTAGGTCCTTTGGCACGGTATCTTCTCTCCTCAATCTCTTTGACGATCGTGATTGTACTCTAAAAGGATCCAATTCTTTGATTATTTCTCGAACGATCTCCCTTTGAACAACCAGACCGTAGTCATTCCTTAATCGCTGGTGCATTTGACGGTATCCAATGAAGTTTCCACTTCCCTCGACTTCAGTTTCAATGGCATTTACAATTTGCGCGATATCACTGTGGTCCGTTCCTTCTTCATAAACTCTCATGTCTTGGAATTCGCCTTTGCTCAATCGAATTCCATGCAGAGAAAGCAAAAAAGGCCAAGATCTCCGAGTACTGAAGGCCAAGGCGAAAGTAATGTTTAATTAATGACGTCGTTCCTCTCCACAATATCATTCAACCCGTTTCCAATGTAAGTGGGCAAAACAGCCATGGACACTTGACTTACGGAAAAAAGGAACAAAAGCTCCAATGCAGACTGTGAAAAGACCGTCATGTTTGCATTGAATCGTAAACAACCGCTTAAAAACTGTTTGTCGATCTTGCTGGCGAGATTTATTATCGCGTGATAATTAAAATTTATCGCGCGATAAGTTTAAATTTACCGCGCGAGAGAGATAAATATTTATCGCACGATAAGTTTAATTTAATTTGTCAATAAACATTGAATTTAACGCGCGATAATAAAATGTACTTAGCACGTCCTCTATAGGTCACCGTACACCTTTCCATATGTCCGCAATGTTCTGAAGTACAGTACAAAATCACGAACGCAAAAAAAAAATGTTCTTTTTGAATATGCTTCACTCTTTAGCTAAAAATTCCTCTTTAATTAGCTTGTTTTTCGGCCATGTGATGGAGAATGAATCGCCTTCAAACGTATACTCGCAAGGGATTTCCAGGCCATAACCTCCACGTCTGTTAACTCACTCTATCCTCCTCATCAATCTGCCCACCGAAAGCACCATAGCACGGAAACGGTCACTCTCTCTGACCCAATTCTCACTTAACTGTGGGTTATCCCAGGGTCCCGCCTTGGGCCAATATTGTTTGTAATCTACACAAGCAAGTTATTCGATATCATTAAGCGTCATTTGCCTCATGTTCATACTTATGCTGA
>OX421448.1:42257813-42270313 GCA_949126865.1 Montipora capitata | reverse complement strand
TTGGCTTGTTTTTCAATCTGCATGCAGAGTTCCCTTGTTGGAGCCATAATTAGGCCTCTTGGATTATTTGTAATAAATGATCTCTTATTCTGTACCTCCCAGTCTAGAAAAGAAATATAAAATCCTGCATTAGTTACTTTAGTTTGCATTACCAGATAAGTTTTATTTGTCAACACCAGGTGGGCATGGAATAAATGGATATGGATGATCTTTCGCCTGCAAATGCCCGCAAGTACATTTTGGGTACCGATGACATTAATGCAAAGAAATTGGTGCTTTAAGTGAAGGTTAGAACACTACTTTGTCTTACATTATTTTCCCAGTCAGAAAGAATGATTTTTAAAGTTATGGTTAATTTTTTGATTCTTTTGGGCATACTTAAATAATATTACTGTAATATCTATAATTATGTAAATATATGCTATATATAAATAATGCTGAAAATTATTGAGTTTACCCATTGACCCGTGAGAGTGACACTTAATAGATTTTACTATAATGCCAGACTATTTCACTCGTTGATGGGGGGCATCCTAAGGTATTTGAGGTGTGAAAGGGTCAATGAAAATTGACCTAAAATTCAATTCAATCAGTTTTAGAAACAATTTGAAAAGATATTCAAACTTCACTAGCTCAAAGGACAACATTTTGGATATAATTTAGTAGAAATTTAAAGAAAACGACAAAACTTTTGAAATTATAAGACATGTTTCGACAGAGACTTCTGTCATCTTCAGTTGATTAATGTACAAAGCGTTAAGTTGAATTTATAAGTACGGAAAAAGTGCTAATTACGCCAGTAACAACCAAATAATTTAGTAGCAGTTTAAATTATGAGACAAAATTTAAGTCAATAGCAACCCCTGAGGAAAATATACAACAGCAAGTACTTGTTGGTTTACAAAATTGCACTTAGGGAGAGGAGAAGTTTCAACCTACTTCGTGATTTAAAAAAAACATCCTCCTCTTGGTGTTCATGCCCTCAGTACCTCAGCACCAATACTGCTTTGATACTCAGTACGTGTACTTCTTTACAACTATCATATGTTATCAAATGCAACTATAGATGTTTTAGGTATGAAGTTTCAATGGGAAGGGTGGGAAACCAGTTGCTTGGTGAATCCTAGGTAAGATTCAAAGAGGGACACATTGTCCATTCAGGACCCAGATAAATGGCCCAGCTCCAAAGGGTGTGTTATGGAGTTCGAAGGGTTCAAATCCTGCCTGGACTCTGAGTTTTCAGTCCTTTCACCTTCCACCAAGCCACTAGCTTGCTATCTCATCTTAACTTGGAAAGTCAATCTCCTATTGGCACACCCAGGGATGTGTTGTTCAAAGCAAGGTTAACACTTAGTTTATTATTATGTAACTCAGCGCAAAAGTTGACCCGGAAAGCTGAATAAAACCTAAAGATGCTTGGTATGTGTCCATATTGCACAGACACTGACCGGCAGCAAGTAGGGAAATGCTGTAAAAGGAATTGAAAATATCCCTAACCCTGCCCATACTAAGTATGGCCGGTTTGGGCCGGTTTGGGTACTAAAGGGTTAAGGAACTTAGCCCTGGATGAAGAGGGACAATATGTATGCAGACCAGCTGCATGAAATCCAACCTACCAATCTCAGAATAAATGATTTGAATCATGGGCAAAAGAAAAGCAGCTGTCTTTCCTGAACCAGTCTGTGCACAAGCCAGCACATCACGTAAACTCAAAGCAACAGGAATCACTTGCATCTGAACTGGAGTTGGTGTTGCATATCCGAAATGAGATAGGTTTTCATTTACTGTTGGAGTGAATTGGCAATGCTGAAATTCAAGAATTGGGTTACTAACTGTATCTCCTTTGACTTTTATGTTCAGATTAAATCGAATGTCGTCAACTTGATTCAATGACAACCCTGTGATGAAAAGATGTTCTTTATAGAGAAAAATATATTTTCCATCATCTGTTGAGATCATTGAACTTTGGATACAGTTATTTTTTGAATCTGAGGATCTCGTTGTGGCTTTAACATTGGCAATACATTCACTTGATTGATTAAGGCTCAAGGATATTCTATTTAACAGCTCGTCGGCTTTCTTTCTTGTAAGATCCTTCAGGTGTCTTGCTTTGCATTCCAAGCTACAAACGTCCATGTCTGTTTGATCCACAATGTAAGCTCCGTACCGTCCACAAACAACACACACTGGCTCTCCAGTTGTTGGCCATCTCTGATTTTTGCTGTAAGATACTACCTCTTCGCTGTCACTTTCCTCTTCATTTAAGCTTAAATATCGCTCATCCAAAGCGCATGATGAAGTTGATGTTGAAATCGCTGTGTTTATTACGCTTGTTTCCTGAACACTTAAAGCACCGCAAGCAGAAGCTCGTTCATCAGTCAACTCTGCTTTTTTATTTTGTACATTCTTTGTACAGATAAACCCTGATTTTTTCAAGGAAACAGATTGAGTGGCCTCCTTTCGTTTCACTGACCGAGGAACGAACATAGCCGCCATCTTGATCACACTGATCTACCACCCAGTCCTTCTCGTTCATACCATGTTGAGGTCGCCTTGTCGCTTCATGCTTCAAGTTCTGTGAGGTCATTTTATGTTATGTTTTACACCATTTTACTCTCTGCCTTAACTACATAAATGTCAAAAATTATCCTCTAAGGGATGGCCTCGCTGGCAGCCCTTGCAACGAAATGCCGTTTTGCTGTCTTAGAGGTCAGCGACGACGACGAAGATGAGGAAAAATCTGGAGTAGGTGACGACGAGGCGGGAAACTCCGAAAGTGCTGACGCAAACAATGTAACGAAAACGAAAAAGAAACGTAAAAAGAAGAAAAATAAGGCTAAGAATGAAAAGGTAATGACAAATGGGATGGAAATTTTCATGCTTTTGATTATCGAAGGATATATTATGATTAAAGTGATGAGAGCAATTGCAGAATACCCGAATACCTGTTAGGGCCTATTGTAAGAACGAGTCAGAAAACAATAAAGTTTATTCTTATTCAATGACATATAAATTAGTGGGCCGGGTATTCTGCAATCTAGCCAAGTGATGTTTGAAGCGAGGCCTAGGGATACACAGTTTATGTATAAACCCCTTGAAGTAAACTTTGTATCACTCGAAGTGAGATACCAGAGACTCCCTTCGATTTTGACAATGGACTGCAGACCAACGACAGTTTGGCTTGGATGAACACGTGCATTAGCCTGTCATCTGGGAGGTCGTGGGGTCAAGGTAGGAAACGCAGAAAGAGCAAATGCTGCCCTTTGTAAGGACATCTGCAAATGGTTAGACTCTCTATACTTCTGGGGTAAGGGCGAAAAACTGATGGTTCCGTTTGACAAGCCTTTCATGATGTTATGGTCTGTCCTTTGTGGTATATCATTGATTCCATTATTTTATTCATGGGTCGGGTGGGGTGGGTGAGAGCACTAATGGACTAATAGTGACTGTCAGCAGTGCCTAATTAACAATTAGACCCATATTTACAGGTCAATAGCCCATGAGGCGAAGCCGAATGGGCTATTGACCCGTGGCCCTTGAGGGCGAAGGGTCTAATTGTTTTAGTATAACCCAACTAGTCGGACAGAAAAGGCAATAATAAAGTTAGCAAATGCAAGTTAAGAGGCCCTTGACGTCACTGTCGGAATTTTGCTGGGACAGGATGTCTTTTGTTGGAATTTCATTTTATGTGCTGTCCCTACTTTTTGGGCCAGGTCGCTTGTCGGAATTTACCCTGTCAGGGCCTCAGTTAAAGAAATATTTAATTGGGAATTAAACAAAAGAAAGCGTTATGCTTTTCACTACTCGAGGACTATTACTAATAGTCCTCTAGTAGCGTAGCCAATCAAAATGCAGGATTTGCATTAGTCCGGGCGATACTAATTACATTTACATGCTGATGTCTGGTTTAGCCATTAAAATTGGAGATACAAATCACACTTTACAGGGCTCGAAATTGCGACCAATACAGTCGCATTTGCGACTAAATTTTTCCCTTTGCGACTAAAATATCTGGAGAAGTCGCAAATTTGCGACTTGTTGTCACCTTCGCTCTTTCGAAACAAAAGGGTTAGCAGTTGCCACTTTGCTGCTACTTTTGCTAAAATAAGTAAATGACAAAATTATTTTGTTTCTTGCTGTGAATTTTCTCTGAAGATAGCGTAATTGTAGAGTAATTTAGCTGCGATGTTACGTGCACAGCTCCATTCCTTCGATCATTCGCCATTTTCAGCGGTTTCTTTACACATATGTATTGCGGGCTCATATTTTTTTTCCAAAAATGCTGACAACACAATGCAGCGTGGCGATTTTGCGACTAAAATTTGCAAAATTGCGACTAAATTTTCGTATCTTGTCGCTAATTGCGACTGGATTTTTTTGTTAATTTCGAGCCCTGCTTTAAATGTGCATACAAAAATGATGTACTCTTGTGCTTACATAAACCTCATTGCTCTTCTTATGTTTATGCAAACTACTTGTGGTTGCTATAATTTGGTCGAAAATGGGGAAATACACTGTTAGCTATTCTTTGAGGTTTCAGAGACTTCGTTTTTTTCATTTTAATGAGATTTTACTGTCCCATCAGTAAAATATGGTTAATAAAATGTGACCGTACTAAAAGGGCTATTCATGTCACGATAGTTATCTTCGTGTTCTTTGTAGTCGGTCGTTCAAGGTCATAAAATCAGTGGTCTTGTTGTAAAAAAATGAGGACATAGACCAAATGCATAAATGGCAGCCAAAAAAATATTATTTTGTTTATGTGCTAATTAGACTCACTAGCCTCGTTTGCATGTACAAAATACAAATGAAATGTTGCTTGAGAGCGAGGCTAGTGAGTCTAATTACATGTAGCACATAAGCAAAAGAATATTTTTTTGGCCACCATTTATGCATTTGGTGTATAAAGACTTCATTCCTAGATCTCAGATTATAATGTACACCTTCATTGGCCAAATCTGTTAAGGCCTCATTCATTACTGCTCAAGAGCATGTGTAATGCCTACCCGCTACATACACTGTAGTAGAACTTGTACATGTACAACTGGCTGCTTTAATAGACAGAGTCTAGCTATAACAGCCTCAGTTGGCCATCCAAGGTTCACTTGGCAGTTTGTCTTCTATAATAAACCAAATGGCTGTTGGTAATTTGTGAAAGTTTTTCTCCTTCCTCCCTTTGGAGATGGGTTGGATATATCGCTTTGCCTTTATTAAAATTGGGTCACTCCTGCATGGTGCAGTTAAGGCTGTGCAGCGACTTCCCCCAAGCGTGTTGGCTTGTTTGCCTTAGTACATTGCTCGCTAACCAATACTCTTGTCTGATCCAGCACATGCTGTTTACCACTCAGCTTGTAGTGCTGGGGAGATAAGTGAGGTTGTTCTGTCACACAATTTGGAAGTCGCATAGGCTAACCTGCTGTAAGGCAGTGTTCCCCTCAAACAACGCCAATACCTCTGTTGTCTTGTTCTGTTGTGCCTTGCACTATGCGTTTAAAAGCTAATTATGTTGATACCAAGGAACAGTGACATTAATTTGTTTTATGATATGTAATCGGTATCCCTCTGCAGTAACTAGAGTTTTCTTTTAGTTTTGAACCTCCCTGAGAAAAAAACTCTTAATTTAGATGGTCCCACATTGTCACTTCATAAGTACCTTTGTTCATTATTCTTCCAATCAGTGTGAACTTAAATCTACCGGTTAGTGCGAACCTAAAGATCATCAGTCGGGCAATTTGCTCAATTCTTTCATGAATTAAGGCATGACTGCAGTTAGCTTCTTTTTAGTGGAGATGTACCATAAGTTACCATAAAACTTGAGTTAAAGCTTTGCTTCATTGTGATTCATATCATTTGGTCCCACCCAACTTGATTAGCTTTGCCACTTTAGGTAGGTACTAGCCTCCCTGGCACAGTCATGTTAGGGGAGTCGTAGTTCTCGTGGAGGTTAAGAACGACTCCCTTATTAACAAATATGGGTGAGGCTAGGTGGGTAATGCCCTTCAACTTTTCGTTGTTCAGTGTTGCAACATCTTCATTAATATATTCTTTGTTGTTGTTAGGAGAATTGAAATGTACATAGTTGTTGTATTGGTTTTTCTTTCTTTTAAT
This sequence comes from Montipora capitata, assembly GCA_949126865.1. Lineage (NCBI taxonomy): Eukaryota > Metazoa > Cnidaria > Anthozoa > Scleractinia > Acroporidae > Montipora > Montipora capitata. Next base: position 42,264,205 of record OX421448.1, on the reverse strand, counting down.
TTCTTTATTTTTTGTTTTCCTTTCTGTTAGTATTTATGGCACATTTTGTTATGAGTCTTATGTTAGTTTATCTATTATTGATCTTTGGAAGGGTAAATATCATTATTGATCCAATGATTTCCTTAATCTCAAAGAATAGCAGAAATGAAACAGATGATGAGAAGCAAAGAACAGGACAAGATGATGGATGGAATGAATGGATGCAAAAGGATGAGGAGGTATTTATGAGTACAAGTTATGTAAGAACAAGTTATAATAATAATGTTACCTAGACAATAAATAGAGGATATTACATGGCCACGCCAGGATTTGAGTGAGTGAAGCAAACAAGTGAGAGATACTTTCAGCATGAGAAGGTAAAATTTTGTATCCCCAAGCAGCCATGTGATGTTCTGTTTATGATATAGATATTGATGAAATGTCTAGATACTACTTGTTTTACTCATTTTCAATATGATGAAAAAGTGGTCACCAACCACTAAAACATGCATGTCGTGTAACATGAAACAAGATATGGAAGGTATGAAAAACAAATCACGATAATGGAAAATTTTTGCAGTAAAAAATGTTAATGTAGTAGAGAAGAATTGCATTAAAGCACAAAAGTATCTTACAATGAAGAGGAAGCTCACGTTTTATTGGCTAATCATGTTCGTTACCATGACGACACCTATATTCTCACATGTGAAAGATAAAAATGACATGTTCACTGCATGCGGTGAAGATGTGATTTTTTGGTATAGGGAGAAATCCTGGTATTTCATCAGTATCTAGTATATAATAAATAGTATATTTTTACTGTGAGTCACACAAGTAAAATGTAGTTAATGGATCGTGACAATATTATCTGTAACCCATTCATGGCGGCTATGTTTTCAATTTAGCATTTGTGCTGTCTAGTTGCTAAGGTCAGCAAACACTAAGGATTTATTGTATTCTTGCTGTGAACTTCACAGCTTTGTTGTCGCTAGCAGACTAGTACGATCCCCAGAATTGGCGCTTTTTTCAAAGGTCTATTCATGGCTAAGAGTTGACATGTGACACTACGTTCTCTCCAACTGGCTATGCCAGCAGACATTTGTCTAGCTATAAAAGCATATGAAAAATATTTAGAGATCACTTATGTTCAGTTGTTCAGTGCAGTTAGCACTCGATATATTTGTGTGGTTTATGATTTGGTTTTTCTCTCCTTCTTTCCCTCCCTTTGGAGTCGAGGTTGGGCCTTGTTGTCTGTCAATAAACTCGGGACAATATAATCCTGTGTGGTGCGGTTAAGTCTGCGCAGCGACTTCCCCAAGCTTGTTGGCTGTGTTGCCTTTTGGATATCGCCTGCTAACCGATACTCTTGTCTGATCCAGCACGTGCTGTTTTGCATTCAGCTCATAGTGCTGGGGAGATAAATGAGGTTCCTTTGCTACACAATCACCAGAAGTCGCACAGGCTAACCAAACGCAAGGCAGTGTTCCCCCATTAACGCCAACTGGAGTCAATGTTTGCTCATAACTAGTAGTTAGCACACAAACATAAGGAACAGAGACTAATTAACTTTCATTAAAAAAATGTTTGGGATTCAAACCAATGACCAGCTCCAGGATACTCATACTGACAATGTAGACTACTCTCCAATTCTCTCTCGATTGTAATAATTAATGCAAGTGTAAAATTTAAAGACTTTATTCTACGTATTTTAAGACTTAAAAGTTTCCATGCAGAGCTATTTATTGTGTCCTAATAAGCAATCCATGTCAGTGTTCATCAACATTATTTTGCAATCAAATGTAAATGAGGGGAGATTCAATGTAATAATTTTGTTCTGCTTGTTGTCAACAAAAACTCAAGTAATATTTTTATGATCATAGTACATTTCTTTGCTTTCTAGTTTGTTCTCAGTCAATTTCAAAGAGATCTCAAGGTGACGATATCATTACATACAACTTATTAGTGAAACTGTTTGTGTTGCATTTGTCAATAACAAATTTTGCTTTGAAGTTGATTTAATGTAAGTTGTTTATCTTTTGTACCATTACTACAGTAACTATTACCTTGATATTATGATTGTACAATAATTGTTATAGATGGCCCTTGAAGCAAGTAAACAAGAGCAGCGACAGACGATACTTCAGCAACAGGTCTATTATTTAGTTTAATTTGTTGTTTTCAATAAAAGGATTATTAGTGGTTTTTTTTTTTTTTCGCTTTATTCCCACTGTCTTGTATGAAGAGTTGCTGGAATAATTTATTATTATTGTTAGAAGCATGAAGATATAAAATAAACCTTAATTTTAATGTAAGTTGTTTATTTTTTGTTCCATTACTACTGTTACCTTGATATTATAACTCTACAATAATTGTTATAGATGGCTCTTGAAGCAAGTAAACAAGTCCAGCAACAGAAGATTCTTCAGCAACAGGTATACTATTTAGTTTAATTTGTTGTTTTCAGTAAAAGGATTATTATTGTTTTTTTTTTTTTTTTTCATTTTGTTTACACTTGTATTAAGAGTTGCTGGAATAATAATAATTGTTAGAGGCATGAAGATATAAAATACAAACCTTATAGGAGGTAATTGGTTTTTTTTTCATGTGATTCATGTGGTTTGGTGACATGTTTACAAGGTCGTTTGGCTCCGATTGAATCGGTCACAGAGTTATCAACATCAGAAACTGCAAAAAGGGACAATAAATCTGTACTGATTCCGAACCATCGGAAATTAATCGGATCCGTTTCCGAGCGAAATTCTGACACGTTCCCTTAATACTTTGGCTTTTCATATTTGCATTTTGTATTGATTTGATTTTAGATGTTATTTACTTATTTTAGTTAATACATAGACTGTATACTTTTGCACTAGTTATTTGACCGTTTGTGTAATCGTTCTACAATGTATTGTTTGTACATGTTTACCGTAGCTTTCTCTAATTGTTCTCTCTTTTAATGATATTTTAGAATAAAATAGATGTTAATGCTGGTAAGCAAATACTGGGCAGTGCATGGTAGAATACTGTGACTTCTCATCATGTGACTACCTTATTTGGCTCTTTCATTCATCCCGCCATGCGAGCCTTCTTGGTTTGACATTTCCAAAGCTCAACTTGTTCTGTTTTTGCTGTTCAGCAATTTAATCTTTGCTGGGGAATTTGCTGGTCTCACAAATGAGGTTTTACACCCCCTGATATCTCAAACAACTTACCTATTACTGGAACTCGGGAACAATTGATTGAACTCCTTCACACCATAGATCCTTCTGCACCATCTTGTAGCTTGTGGACACGAAGCGTCCATCCGCCCCGGATTCAAGTGCTTCTGCTGAGGAAGTTTCATCCCATATAGATCCACTCAGCAACTGTCAGCATCCCTGACGACGCTCTTGAAACAGCGGTCAACAACTGTCAAATTTTCTTCTAAGATGGCGTCCAAGCAAGAAGAGCTTCAAACACAGACACGTCCCCAACCACGTTAGTTAGTCATCTCAATTCCTGCCCCAACTGCAACAGCCTCCACCTCAATCTGTGCAACCTCAACAAACACCACACCACTTGCTACTCACCGACGACTTCTACTTCGTCACCAGCCTTCTCAACCAACCCAGCGCCAGCAATAACATTCCTTCCCCATCTCTCAAGGACAGTCTCCGTTATCAGCACATGTTCCAACCAAAGTTAAACTCGCAATATTAAAGGGTGAGTATGTTGAGTTTGAATCAGTGCTGCCAGAAAACTCGTGCCTTTCAGACAATGACCTTCTCGCTTCTTTTTCCAAAGGGCGGTAGAGATGCTCTCCTATCAAGAGAAGTTGCAGGTTTGGCTTGGCCTTCCTATGATATTCACTTTCATAGGAAGACAGCCACAAATGTCGCCGTTAACTGGGGAGAGCGGGACCCTTTACTCTTTGTAATGAGATTTACTGGGCAAGCTGAATCCTCCTGTACAATCTGTGGGAGTGGGGATCACACCACTTACCGCTGCTCCCTCTCTGCCCTTAGCCCCCACCCCCCTTCACGAGGAGTGTGCTACACCTTCAACCGGGGAATTCAGTGCAGCAAAGACCCATGCCCCTTCATCCACTGCTGTAAGACCTGAAATGGAGAGCACCCCTCCCCCATCATACCACCACGACAAATCCTTTTCAAAAACTAGAAGCCATAGTGATAAAAATCTGCAAACTACTAGTTTCTTGCAGTCCCAAAAAACGAAACTCCTGTAAATGTTTGCGTGACCTCCTTAAATGCAACCCCTACCAGATATTTATTTATTTATTTAAATTTTATTATTATTATTTTTCCTTACCCTAGTGGAGCCTTGACCAATGACTTCAGGGTGAGCTTTTAAGGGCCCCCTGTCTCTCTAGATACGCCCCTAACCTTCCTTCTGCGAACCGTCAACCTCAAATCATAGAGGCCAACCTCCTCTACGAGGTCCAGCTTGGTCTCATTGTCGGGCCCTTCCAATCCCAACTTTCAGATTTACCCCCGTGGTCCTGTCCCAAAGAGGAACAATGGAAAATGGCATACTGTTTTTTCACCTATCCTATCCTAAGGGGTCCTCTGAAGCTTAAACGCCTTTATACCCATTGAATACTTTACCCTCCAATACATACGTACCGATTCATAAAATTAAAATATATCCAACGCCCAAAAGAGAGTAGAACATACAGTGGGGGATTTCTTGATATTCTAATCATTTTTAAATTATTGAATTTAAATAAATTGAAGTGGATCAAAGTGAATTGGTGAGAGTGGTGTGATTCAAGCTTCTAGAAAAAGTAGGCGGCGATAACTTAGGGAGTAGCTGGCGAGGTTTGACGGTTGCCGGCTTTTGGTGGGGGCCTCTGCACATTCTGGACGATGTCTTCATCGTTCAATCACCCCCTTCCTCCCTCTGTGCAACAGCCATGCGTTAGATTCTTACCCTCCCCCCCCCTTGACTTCACCGAGTTGAATATTCCCTTTGCCCTGAGAAAAACTTCCGCCCCACCCAAGTCCTGGAGTTTATGGGAATTAGGCTTTACTCTGTCAAATGCAGGCTAGGCTCCCTGAGCATCAGTTTATGAGAACCCGTACTGTCCTTTCCAGATGGTCTTCAAAAAGGGCCGGTTTTCTGCACGACCTCCAGTCCGTCATCGGGTCCTTACAGGTCGCTTGCATGGCTCCCCCACCTGGACGCCTCCTTTATGCAATGCATAACCAACCTAACCCACAATGTCTCCAAACCAGGGCAGGTTATTTTCCTTAACATAGAGTTTGGGAAGATTTTGTCATGTGGCAACTTTTTCTCAACTGGTGGAGTGGGGTCAGTCTGTTCACCCCCTCCCCCTCCATTTTTCCCCAACACCCCCTTCCTACCTGCCCACAAGTCTACCCTGATGCCTTTCGTTACTCATCTGTCCAATACAGTCTCTTATGGCACGATTAAGTTTATCTGGCAGAACTCTACAACCTTCACATTGAGTTTGGCTGTCCCCTGGACCTTTCTGCAATGCCAGTCCTTCACAAAACTTTGAGGGGGATCAAGTTCTCCCATGGGACTGCAAGAAGGCTTGCTATCCGATCACCTCATCGGTTCTCCATAGCATCTATACTAAGTTACAATCCTTTTAGTCTTCCAATGTTAACCTTTTATGTTATGGGCTGCATTTAGCCTCGCATATTTTGGCTTCTTAAGAAGCAGTGAATTTACCTGCAATGGCAATTTCAACCCTGAGTCCCATCTTGCCAGAACAGACATCTCTTTCCATCCCAACATCCTTCACCCTACTTCATTTGACCCCTTTCTGGGAGACAGCCAGGCTCACTATTGCAAGGTCAAACTCAGACCTGTGTGCATCCACTCCTTTGCAAGATTATATGCTCCAAACTGCAACTCAAGACCCTGGCAACCACTCTTCAGCTTCTCCTGTGGACTAAATCTCACCCGGACTTCACACACCAACAACTTATGGACTCTCTTAAACCTCTGTGACATTGACAGCTCCTCCTGTGCCTCTCACAGCTTTAGTATCAGTGCCGCTACAAACGCCGGAGCCACTGGCATTCTCAACTGGCTCGTCAAATTAATTCTGGGTCGCTGGAAATCTAACGCATACCAAGCTTACATATTCAGGACTCCCAAGGAAACAATATGTCAAGTCCCTCAGTCATCGGCTTCTTGTTCCTCCTGCTACCAAATCCCCTGGAATCCTTGAGAATACTTGAATATCTCTTTATGTTTTTCTAACAAGCAGTAATGATCGGTGACAATTGCTGAGATAACTTTATTCCTATTTTGCTGTATCGTCCTGAACCTATAGTGTTTTCATCTATGGGTACAGCCATCATGTTGGCATCTCCCTTGAAGCTTGCTGTGTGTGTTTGCACTACCCCCCCCCCCCCCCCCCTCAATTCTTCTCAATACAA
>OX421448.1:42245313-42252813 GCA_949126865.1 Montipora capitata | reverse complement strand
AAATAATAATAGAAAAATATTGAAAATTTAAGGTAGCTCTGAATCCGCAACACAGAACTTTGCAGAGTTAAATCTTGGCCTGCTAATCACTTTTGTGCAATAAAAAAATTGGGGTCACCAACTTCGTTTTTCAGATATGATCAACTAAAGCCAAAATAATGGGAGTGTTTTTGCAGCGCTTTCCTTTTGCCACAGTAACTTTTTATGTCACAAATATGACTCCCTTTTGTTCAGCAATAAGTGATGTTTCACATTGTTCCATAACATTGTTGTTACGTGATAAAGTGTTGTCTGTAGTGTCAATCCTTCTAATAACAAGGTCTCTTGAAAGTGTTGAAACTGGTTAAGACACTTTAACTTAACCTGAATTGTTACCATGATAGCATTGACCAAAGAAGAATCATGATGCTTAGCACTAGCCCATTTGTTGTAAACATGTCAATTGTGCTGTGACTTTATGGGATACTTGGTCATGTTTACTTAAAGTGATAGTCAAAGCATAGTGTAGACATAAAGCCCTATCCATTGTGGTATAATTATAATTAAACCATGTTCAGCTATCATTGTAATTTTGCACTAACAACCAGTGTGCTTTTAGCAAGTTTGCCCTGATGAGCATTTGTTTTTCCTTCTTTTTGTTAACTAGAAGCTACTACCTGCAACTCACGAAGACCAGATTCAAGCAGAAATGGTTCACATCAAAGATGAGTTGGACAAGACAGGCCATGAACTTATTGAGCTCAGGAAAGCCAAAGCAGAACACATTCAAATTATAGAAGACCTGAAGGTATAGTAAAAAAAAAACTCTTTAATTGTATGCTAATTAAGACCATTAACCCATTGACTCCTGGAGTGGGACTTAATAGAAATACTCTGTGGGGGCGGTCCAGGGCAGGTTCAGGTGTCAATGGGTTAAATAAATTATTATTAGTCATGCAGTTTTGACAGCAATGTTACCTAGTCATTACACCAAATTACTGGGTTGCCAGTATGGCAATCCCAGTTAGAAAATGGGTAAAATTTCTTTGTTTTATTTATTTATTATTTTTTTTCCATGTCGGTAAAAGTCTTGCCTGTCACTCCCCTGCTAAGAGGTGTCTTTGTGCATAGAGTCTTCTTTGCATATTTTGTTAGGTTTGAGGGAGTTGGGGTAATGCGTAGATTTCTCTGGACACAGGAGAACATTTAATTAACCTGCAAGGGGGTCAAAAGTCATTTTAACACAAATGGCATTTTATTGCATTTTTAATTAATTAATTAAAACTCATTTCCAGCCGTGTGCATGACCATGGGCGTAATTATGCCCATAGGAGCAAATATTAAAAAAGTGTGTTACATCCGCTTGTCTCCAAATTTGGTGAAAAATACCCTTATGGAGCTCAAGACTGGAACGTCAATTGGATAAACAAGACAGGCGGTGACAAAGAAATATCTGGAATCTTAAAAGTGACGAGTAATGGACTTCGACAACAATCTTTCGCCCATAGAGGCGAAATCAAAGTGAGCTGTATTTCTAATAATTTACCAATTGTGGACTGTGTTATGTATAACACTGAAACCAAATGGAAGATTCTCTCACTGGTAACGTATGTACGGTGGCCCATAGGTGACATTTCCAGCTTTTATTTCTCTTGAAATAATTGTCTGAAGCTTTAACTTCGACCGGATTATTTTCTTCACAAAAACCATGGACAATTTTTCATTTAGAGATAGTAACATTTTTATCCTAAGATAATTTTGTCTCAAGATGATATTTCATCGTATGTTGAGGTAATTTTTGTTTCTCAAGATAAGTGTTTATCCCAGGATAATTGCTTATCTCGAGATAATATTATATCTTGAGATAATTTTATACCGGTGTCTCTAGATAACATTTTATCCCGAGATAAGTCTGTATCTTGGGATAGTTTCATATTTCGAGATAATTTCATATCCTGAGATAATTTCTCATTATTTAAACACATGGTGAATTAATTATCCCAACAATCCTTTGTGAGCTTGTCATACAAGCTCCATGATTGATCAGTCATGGCTTGTTAGAGAAAAGATGATGACAGACCTGCTCTGACTTTGCGGTTGCAACACTGTAATATGTGCCTTCATAGTTTTGCTCTAACGAGTATGTCTTTCAGTGATTTCCCTCTTCTGTATGATATGATAGGAGGCGTTTTGTAAAATAATGTTTTTCAGCCTTGGCTGATTGTGTATACTCCATTCTTGCATCAAGAGTTGTTTAAGATTTTTTACTGCTGGATGATATGTTGTGACAAATGGTATTATTCTCTTGTGAGTCGTTTTTGTTTGTTTTCTTAAAAAATTGACTTCAGACAATGTGCCGTCTATTAGGTTTTTAGGATAGCCGCGAGCTTCAAGTTGCATTTTAAAATTTAAGATGGCCTCCTGGAAATGTGTTTCCGAGGAGTTTGTATTACGTAAGAGTCTGATAGCATCACCCTACATACACTGTAGCTCCTTTATCCACAGGTAGACAACTCTAAGGATGCGAGAGCGTGTGACGTCACATTATTTTGAGACAGTTGTAATGGCCGACTCAACTGATCGAGGAAAATTTTCCATCAAAACTTCAAATCACAATGTTTCTTTTCGAAAATTCATTTTATTGACAGCCAGATAAATAAAGTTCACTTACCCACTATTTTCTGCATTGTCCTGAGTGATTTGATGGGTTATTTTTTGGGACGCTTTGATTTCCCGACGCGATATCACATACAATAGAAATAGACAAGGCATGCAACTTCCAAGACCGCTCACCGCCAAGTGCCTCCAGAATTTAGCCGAATTTCTTCCACTTACAAAGGTCGCTCCCCTCCCAGCCTTGGGCATGTAAAAAGTCGATAATTTTACTAGCATCGTGCCAAAAATCATCGCATTTACACGGCTCTGCAACCTCAAAATCCTTCTCGATTTTCAAGCTTCGCTCCAGTTTTTGCTATCGTTATATGATGAGGACAGGACTGAGCAATCATTGGAATTTGATCAAATCAAATTAACCAATCAAAAAGCACAGATTTCCCTAGCACGTGATTAATTTCTTCCTTCTGACAGAACACCGTGACTGTCCTTCCCCAGGTATTTTAGTGTTTTTACGATCGATTGCCATTGATCTTTCGCTGAGAATTCGAAATTCAGAGGTTGATATAAAAACTATGTTATTTTTTCTTCATCTGTCTTTTGGCTTGCCTTTTACTGTTACTGTGTAGCATGAAAATTTTGCGGAACTCTTATTTTATGACGTTTGCAGGTACAACTTTTTGCGGCGCGAATTCGCACCGAAATTTCTGCTGGGAACTAATAATTTTTGCGGTTTTCTTTTCAAGCAGCAAGACTATTTTCAACTTCAGGCGCGTAGCGTCCTATACGCAAATACGCATGTGCGTACTTGAAGTGACCAGAAAATTTTGAAATTTTAAGCAATTGTTTCTATTTTTAACATTTTACTTGTACGCAACCAAGATTTCCTTATGAAAACACCACTTTGATTAAATTCTAAAAACTAAAACAAAAGCTATACCATGTTCTCACTTAGTTTTGCATTGACTTTTTTTTACACTAAACAATGCAGTGTTGTTTGGTCAGCGTGCAACAAAAAGGCGAAGTTGCAAAGGAGCGACGTTCCGAGAACGTTGTTGACAATTCCAGTCACGCTAGCACAACCAAAACAATGTTTTGTTTGCGCCAAGTTTGCTCAAAATAAGGGCAAGACGCTTTGTTATTTCCTTGTATTAACACAACTATTTCGAACAAGAAATAAAGAACGCAGTATTTTTCGCTTAGTTTACTTAGGTTTCTAGATCACATGTACTTGTGTGTACTTGAAAAAATGACCACGCTACGCGCCTGAACTTTTATTACTTTTTGGTAAGAACCCTTCAATCATCGAGAATGTGGAAAAATTGTGGCATCCTGCAGGCCTTAGAAAATGGTTAATGTGGCCTTTTGATTGACTGCTTTGAGATTGTTTTCTTAAGCCTCAAGAAACTGGAAAAGTATTGTCGTAACCTTTAATTGTTTCATTTTGTTTGTAGCAAGCTTTGTTGCTTTTTCAAAATATGAAAATAAACGAACTTTTTGATGCCACTGTACATGGATTAAAAGCCATTTTTAGTCGTTAGTTTGGTCGTTCTAGCGCTGGATCACTAATTGGGGACACTGTAAACTGAAATTAACAATTAACGCAAATCAAGGCAAATGTTCAGGAGATGGGAAAACCGGAGTACCCAGAGAAAAACCTCTCAGTGCAGAGTAGAGAACCAACACACTCAACCCACATGACGCCAAGTCTGGGAATCAAACTCGAGCCACATTGGTGGGAGGCGAGTGCCCTTATCACTGTGCCACCCCTGCACCCCAAATCATGGAATTATATCATTTTGATAGTGTCCTTAAAGAAGAAATGAGTGAGTTTTACTCAAGAGCGTGTTTTGTTATCTTTGAACTGAATTTATTACCCAATCTTAAAAAAGCAAAAGACCTCAAAACAGGACACATTACAAAATAATTCAATGTTTAGACATGTGAGCCAAAGGGTCATTGCTGGCATAATGTCTGGGTGACCCCTCAAATGATCTACATCATTCCCCACCCCATTTAAAGAAAATTACTGGAATGCCACAATTCAATACTACCCAACTCAGTGCCTTCTGTTTTTGTGTAACACGTACCACAGGCAACCCAGTTTACGCTCACAGAGCATCTAGTTGGTAACTAGACCCTCCGTGAGGGTACACTGGGTTGCCTGTGGTACGTGCAGCGTTCCAGGCAATTTTTTTCAAGTTGGGGTTTGTAGCCGATATAACGCGCGCTCTGATTAGCTAATTGTGACTGGCCCATGGGCCGATTACGGGCTTGCAAAAACAAAGCAAAAGGTAATTCAAAAACCATATAATAAACTACTTACTAACCGAGCTAGCTCGAGCCGTACTGGGGAATATTGGCCCTGGGTCGTTTTTGTACGGACCTCGCTGCTCTCGGTACGTACTGCCACGACCTCGGGCCAATATTTCCCTGGCAGTACGGCCCTCGCGCTCGGTTAGTAAGAAGTTATTAAGGGGTCACCCAGAAGTCATACCAGCAGAGGCCCTTTGGCTCACAGGTCCTTACACGTTCGTACGACGAAACAGATCCTTTTCTGAGGTTAAAAACCTGGCTACCGGCCTAACTCTTTTTCCTACTTCCCAACCGCGAGAAAACCGCGGTAAATCAGCCATCGCCAAAAAATTTTTTTTTCCTCAAAAAATATTTAAAGTTAGGGGGAAAAAATACATCATTTTAAAGCTAAGAAAACAAGCTTTCCAACAGCATATAACTTATTTACAGACAACTGAAACATTTTATAAAAGCGAAAGTTGAACGAAAAAATTTAAGAAAAATAACAGTAAAATATGTTTTCCAGGCAAAATTTGGTCATTTTAGCGTTGATTACGAATTTTTGGATGCAAAACTAAAATTTTCTGCAATTTATCTGCTTTCTTGGACATAAATTCGACCAAAAACTGATGAGGCACGAATATTTTTAGATTTTTAGGAATACAGTCCGACCTCTATTAAGCGGCCACCCTTCTTCTAGATTTCCAGTACAGTAGTAATGAGGTTTTCCTTCAGAGATTTTGGTTGTAACAAAACAGTGGGTCAGCTCAATCTATTGATAGCACGTACTGAATCGTTGCTTGTATAGTGCCGGATGTGACAAGTTTGCACGTGTACGCCGCTTGTGACTTGTTATAGTAGAGATTAGGTGGGTTCATACCAGCGGAATAAGTACACCTTAAGTATACCCGAGCTCAAGTATACTTAAGATCGTCCATGTTTCTTTACCGTGATGAGCGTTCATATTAGAATTCAAAGTATGCTTTCAAGGTAATCGTGTTGTCAATCAATTTCCCGCCGCACAACATGCTTGATTGACGTCCGTTTCCGGAATGTGTTTTGATAGTAGATAAGTAAGCTCGTAAGGATGGTCTGAACTAGACTTGAGAGTGTACTTCGGCTTCTTTGAAGGCAATAAGTTACCATGGCCACAAAGTAGGCTACTTGAGCTGAAATTAAAGCCGTTCACATCTGAAGTAGGGCTCAAGTGTACTTAAGGTATCCTTAGTCCGCTAGTATGAACCCACCTATTAAATCACGGTTCTTGTTTTCTTGTTGTTATCAGTAATCATCTTGTATCATCTGTCAACATTTCGCTAGGAAAGATAATTTGCTGGCCGCTTAATGGAGGTAAAAAACCACATAAATAATACACTTGCGACAGCAAAAAGGTGGCCGCGGCCTCTTAATGGAGGTGGCCGTTGAATAGAGGTCTTAATTACAGCAATTTACTGACAAATAAATCGGGACTTGGGAAAGTGGCCGCTTAATAGGTGGCCGCTTAATAGAGGTCGGACTGTAATAGATAACGTGGATTCAATGCGTAATGTGATGATGCGATAAAAGTGTCAAATTTGCGACCCATTGATAACGGCAACGGAAGCGATCGCATTACGAATAATTAACCTCTGTTGCCAAAAACCACCCAAATAATCGGTCAGTGTAAAACGCAGACTGCAGACTGAGGGTAAAATGCAGACTGCAGACTGCGGGTTAATAAAATAATAATGAAAAAAGAGTTATAAAAGTGTTAGTAGCCGTTTGTACTTTCACACTGAAACTCCAACACAGCTCCCATCGCTTTGGTTGCCCCACCGCATGTTTTAAATCCGGATTTTCATCGAACTCTGTAAGAATCGAAGCTGTTTGAATCCTTGTTGTTGTTGGAAAAAGGATAGTTTTGTTAAGTGAGTTGCTTTTAGGCAAAGAAGTCACCACCCCGTAATTCAACTGTCCATTTTGCTGCACTGAACAAAGTAATCGAGTAATTACCCAATAACTCAATTTATTTTGACACGCATGGCTACAATACCAATTAACAAAGACAGAGATAACGTGGATTTTGCAACCATTTAACGTTTCAATTCAGTCGGCTTAAGCCAGTATGACTGAGGTGTAAAAATTTCTTATTAGGATCCTTTCATTCGCTTTCGTGTACGTTATGTTTATCCTTTAGTTTACAAGTTCGTTTGTTTTGCATCTGGAAGATGTAATTTTCAATTATAACCTCTCCCTAGGGGTTATCACGCATAGCTTAACCAATGAAATCCCCGCGTCCTAATTGCTCGGAATACATGAAATTCTTTGTGCATTTCGTTGCACCGAAAAAAGACAACCGAGATTATTCAGGTATTTGAAGTAATAATTGTTGGTTTTTCCATCGATTTCCCTCGATGTACCGGTGTGACAAATAATTTGGAACATTGCAATGCATCTGGAAGCGCAAAAACAAAGCACAGATGATTTCAACGCGTACGATCGCATCCCCAAAAGGTGCAGCGACCTGCAGTCATGATAATGTGAGTTGACAGATGTAAAACAGGATTGTCTTTCAAACAATCTTTATTTTATCCTTATGACTCGTTTTTTTATTATTAATATTTATTTTACCCT
>OX421448.1:42232813-42240313 GCA_949126865.1 Montipora capitata | reverse complement strand
ATCACAAAGTTTCATTACTTGATCATGTTTCCCTTCAAGATGCAAGGCGTTTTATGTCACCTGAAACATGCCTGAAAAGTTCTGGGACTTTTGAGACTTTCGAGAAACTGGTCCCTGGTAAGAGAGCTAAAATGCAATGGAAATCCCCATTGGAAGGAAAATGTCAATGGTATTGTTCTGGCGAAAAGCAGTATGGTTGAACCCTTTGATGCCTAAACCGGCCAGATTTGGTCTTTTACTCGTCAATGGGGAACCCCCAGGAGTTAATGGGTTAAAGTGGTTGCCTTGAATAGTATAGGACAAAAATCTAGAGGCGTAATGGCTATATGGATAAGAAATGGTCTTCAACCACAATTGTGCAAAAAGGTTTCAAAATGTATCAATATTTTGCATTATCTCAATGGAGAAGATAGTAAGGAGTCAAGTGTGCATTGGCCATGAACCATGCCTCCCACCTCTGTGATTGTATGTGGACTGAGTCAGGTGTACAGGTGTTACGAGGGGGTTCTCCAGGTATTCCAGTTTTCCTCCCTCATCAAAATCAACTGACAGCTGATTACATTCTGCTGTGGTGCTATGCTCCAATTTCAAACATGGGCCATACAGCAGCTACCAGACCCGATGTTGAGTGCCAAATTGGGTCTGAAAAACCCCGATTCGAAGACTTGGGGAATTGACTGAATGCAGAAATGGTCGCCAATAAATTTAATCTTTTGTCTTTGTGTCAATAGCCTTAATAGCCTTGTAAGAATTTTGGCTTAAAAAATGACTAGTCAGACTAATAAACGCACAAAGATAAAAAGAATAGTTTATCAGCAGCCATTTTTGCATTTTGTCAATAACGGTACTTGGTAAAAACAAAACATTGTTGTGATATAAGTTGTACACAATTAATTGACAATTTCAGTCTAGCTGTACAAAAGAACAATAATATTGCCACCCAAGCATACATAGTTCAGGGTTCCAGATCCCACACGTTTCCTACACCTCAGTGGTACAGCATCCAGAAGTTAGCAATCAGAAGGTCGCTGTTAGACTCTTGCAAAGGAGAACTCGCTCACTCTCAGTGCATATCACCAAGTCACCATAAACAAAATGCGTCTTTCATTCATTTACAGGGTGATCATTTACTATCTCCATCGTTACTGTAATGGTCCCAAAAAGAACAAATTCTTATTATTTTGAAGAAGGTCAATTTTAACCCATTGACTCCTGAACCACACCCCACTGACAAGTAAAATCATCTGATGTTAGACAGGATAAAATCTACTAAGGGGGTATTTACAGGAGATCAGGACGAACTCAGACCGGCATGAGTTTATTGTTTGTTTTATGCGTTTACACAAGACCAGCCTGAAATTCTCATACCGGTCTCATGTAAATCACAGCAAATCTCAGAATGGGTCCAGAGATTTCAAGCCTGTCATTTCATCCCAAAACCAGGCACCAAGCATCTTTTCCCGGTTTCATGTAAACAGGTGCAAACATTTTATACCGGTACAAGTTCATACTGGTCTGAGTTCGTCCAGGTCTCATGTAAATACCCTTTAAGTCTCACTCCTTGGAGTCAGTGCCAGTTAACTTCTTTGATTTAATGGCACTGTTAGTAACTGATGAAAAAAACAACACATTTTGCAGCTTCAGACAAGTTTTATTGACACCAGGACATTTACTTCAAAGGAATGAAACGGGATGAATGAGTAGCACCAATACCAGGTCTGCCATGCTTCACTGGCTTGTATGTGATGGAGAATTCTCCAAGATAATGTCCAATCATCTCTGGCTGCATCCAGAAAACAAACAAATTAAAATTCATTTTAACCATGACCATACTCAATCCCAATCCATGTGAGTAAAATACAGGCACAGACAGTGTTGACACTAACACTTTGTCTTTTAAAAATGTATATACTAACAAGGTTTGAAATATTGGTTGCCTAGGGTTACCTTCTCCAAATACTCATAAACACATCTGAAAAACTCTTATCCTCTCATTTAATAAATTTGACTATTCAATTAAACACATTTATAAAAATTTCCAGTCTTTTGCTTATAACAGCCAGAAAATGCTAAAAAAATTTTAAACAACAGGCCCTTGAAAAACCTATCCCATTTCCACACTCAGAGTTCTATCTTTTTCTCAGCAAAGAGGATAACAATCTGAGACCAGGTCCTAAAGCACTTTCGTGGTCTTTCTGGGCTGGTCGTTACCATTGGTGCCAACCAAAACTCAAAGTCAAAGCAGTTATTTCTAGCAAAAAAAGTGCATTGTTAACATCCCACCTTGATTTCAACTTGGTTGAATGTTTTCCCGTTGTATACACCGACAATGCTGCCGATCATTTCTGGAAGAATGATCATATTTCTCAGGTGTGTCTTTACAACCTCCGGCTTCTCCAAAGCGTTTGCCTCCTTCTTGGCTTTTCTCAGCCGTCGCATGAGGTTGATAGGCTTTCTTTTGAGTCCTCGAGAAAACCTTCGCCTGGCACGTGCATGAACCAACTCTGTAAGCTGATCATGAGTTAAATCAAGCAGCTGGTCTAGGTCCACACCACGATATGTGAACTTACGAAAAATCCTCTTCTTCTTAGGCTGTTCTTGTTCAGACTGCCAGAATCAAGAGCATATAAACTCAATAAAAATAGCCCATCTCGTTTTAAGTTAACAACTTGTACGCCATTTAATATCAAAGCCATATGGATTTTCACAAATAACTTTTAAAAACCAAAAATGAAGTAAGATGTAACAGGATTGTCGCTAAGAGCACTAACCATATTCTCTGCCTTGACTGAGAAAGATCAACGAAAGGAAGAACGAAGTTGCAATCAGCACCAAGGCTCCGCGGCCAAAGAGACATTTCCATTACCCGCAATATTGTCAAGCAGCGGCTGCTTGCATGACAATGTTTACATTTATTTAAAAGTAGTGAACAATACAGCAGTTTTCGGAAAAAAATGGCAGAGAAATTTCGCGCATTGGAAGCCCGCAAGTTTCCAAGAAGAATAGGCAAAGGTCAAACAGCGGACTCGAGATTCTGGAAGAAATTTAGCGTAAGAAATGTTTCCGTCTTTTCTTATTTGGTTTCGGTTTGTAATATAGAAGTCTTTTTTCCCTTCTATTAGTTCCCGATTGTTGTTAAGGAGTATGGCTCTGTGACCCACGTGGATTTCTGTCAAACGAAGCCTCATGATTTTGCAGTTACTAGCTTGTCACGGGTAAGGGTTTTTGTTAGATTTTGAGTTTGTTTTTAAAGTAAGTTTGTTAAAAATGGGACAACAATGACAATCGGTCCACACGCCGCGAAACCAAGAAGTGTAGGTCGAGTTCCATTGATTTTATTTGCTTAATTTATGTGATTTGACTTGATTTATGGTCTCCTCTACTAGTGAAGAACTTGCGCTCGGTTACATAAGGTTATGACTTAAGCAAAGTGATTATATCATCATCATTGTTGGTATCATTTGATTTGATTTGATTTGTGTTAATTGTTGATTTCAGTTTAGAGTGTCCCCAATTAGTGCTCCAGCGCTAGAAGACTAGACACTTGAATAAATTCCCGTTCCTTTCCTTTCTTTATCATTGCTACATGTATTATTCCTCGACAAGGATGGTGATCCATAAATCTACCTTGAAGAGCTCATTCATCCCGCGATTCCTGATTACCAATCTATTCATTAGCATCAAAAGCAAATATATTATTGAGGTCACCTTTTGTGTATATAGTTGCTCCCCTATTGTTATTAAATGCTTTAATCAAAGCAGTATTGGCTAAATTATTGGAGAATAGAAAAATCGGAGCTTGACATAAACTATTCCTCCAATTATCCAATTCTACGATTTCAAATATTATAAGATTCTCCTATTTTTCTGATTCTTCTGGTTGAAATAGGTGTTACAGTATACATGTAATTTCTATCAATTATCAACTAGACTAGGATCGAGTTACCTCCTCTTGTTAGACTGCGCTGTATGCTAAGATATAGTGGATTAAACGGATCTTGAAACATGGTGGCAGCGAAATAGGACAACGAATTTTTCGCCTATCACTTACAGAGTCGCGTGAACTACAGCTACAATAATCCCGTCAGCATGTCTGCAACAGAAACGGCGCCTGAAGTACTGTCACCTGGCACAACAGCCTCAAGCACAACTAGGACTTGTGCAACACCCATCCTTCAGCGCAATGGCCAGAATAATGCCCTTGGCAAATTAGTTACGACTGGGAATGTGGCGGACAACTGGATAGTATGGAAACAAATGTTGAGCAACTACATGGTCATTGCTCAACTCGAGATGCAACTGCCCGCGTACAAGGTTGCATTGTTTCTCCACTGTATCGGTGCCAATGTGTTAAAGATCTTTAACGGCTTTCAATTCGACAGTCCTCACGATCGAAATGACCTGGCTAAGATAATACAAAAGTTCGACGAATTCACCATAGGAGTACTGAACGAAACCTTTGAGAGACACACTTTCAACACCCACCATCACACTGCCACGATGACAAGTACAAGAAAGGCTGCGCAGGGAAACCGAAGACATGTAAATTCTGTGGCAATTCTGTCCCGCGTGGGGAGCGAAATGTACAAAGTGCAGTGGCAGAAATCATTTCGAAGTAACCTGCACAACTCCGACTAGAAAAGTGTACAGCTTGAGGGATGAATCATCCGATGACAGCAATATGGAGTACATTACAAGCATTGTTGCACAATCGGAAATGATACACGCTGTCACGCAAAAACATTACCCAAAAGTAATTTACACTGAAATGTTTGTTGACAAGAAAGAAGTGAAATTTCAAGTAGACAGCGGTGCCTTGGTGAATGTCCGCCAAGTTTGTGACTGACAAGAAGTTCAAGCCCACCACGAAGATGTTACAAATGTGGAACGACACAACACGAAAGCCACTGGGTTCCTTTCGATTAATTCTCCACAATCCAAAGAACAAGAAAAAGTTCTCTGTGGAATTACTTGTCATTGACAAACAACTGACCCCACTCATAGGAGCAAGGGCAGCTCAACAGATGGGCCTAATCACTGTCAACGCACAAAACTTCAAGATCGCAGAACCACCTGAACGACCAAGAACAGAGGTTAAGAGTGTGCAGACGGCTGATGAATTGGTAGCAAGCTATCCACACGTGTTTCAAAGAGAGTTAGGAGCACTACCAGGAGCAGTTCACCTTAACTTGAAGGTGAACAGGGCACCACGCCCGTTGTCGCACCACCTTGCCGCGTTCCAACGTCGCTTAAAAACAAACTGAAGGAAGAATTGGATTAACTACAGCGATTGGAGGTCATAGCTCCAATCAGTGAGCCCACTCCATGGGTCAGCAGTCTTGCTGTGGCTGTAAAGAGTCTGGAGCGCTGAGGATCTGCATCGATCCCAGACCACTTAATACTGCCCTGAAGAGAGAATGATATCAGCTTCCTGTACTAGAGGACATACTTCCGGAACTCTCAAAAGCAAGAGTATTCTCGACAGTTGACCTCAAGTCAAGGTACTGGCACGGTGTCCTCGCCCCTGAATCCAGCATCCTCACGACCTTCGCAACCCCCTATGGAAGGTACAGATGGATTTGTTTGCCCTACGGTCTCTACGCTTCGTCCGAGATATTCCAGAACCATCTGAATCATGCGCTGGAAAGCCCACCTGGTGTTCTGTGCATCACGGATGATATCCTCGTCTATGGCACTGGAGAGACCAATGAAGAAGCAACCGCAAACCATGACAGGAGTCTCCAAGATCTCCTTCAAAGGTGCAAGGAATGCGGCATTGTCCTTAATCCAGACAAGATGAAGGTGAGGATGAGCGAAGTCAGCTTCATGGGACCCTCACCCTCACCGATACAGAAACCCGGTACGCGCAAATAGAGAAGGAGATGCTGGCAATTGTTTTTGCTCTTGAGCATTTCAACCATCGAAAGTGACCACAAGCCGCTAGAAGCGATTCTACTGAAACCACTCGCTCGAGCACCTCGACACCTCCAGTTAATGATGATGAGGTTACAGAAGTACAATTTCACTGTGCACTACGAGCATGGCAAAAACATGCATTTGGTTGACATGTTGTCACAAGCTTACCTGCACTACAAAGGCAAAGAAGTGGACGACTTTGAATCAGTCAACATGGTCCGCTATCTACCCATATCTGGCCAGCATCTAGACAAAATAAGAGCAGAGACTCAGAAAGACCAGTCTGTGCGAGAGTTGTCAGAGACTATTCTCGTAGGGTGGCCTGAACATAAGGACGATACCCCAGAACTGACACGCCCTTACTTCAGCATGCGCAACGAAGTGACCGTACAAGATGGGCTGGTTTTCAAAGGAAATTCTGTGGTAATACTTCAGAGCCTACGCGCAGACATGAAGATGAAGATTCACTCGTCCCACTTCGGAATAGAAGCATGTCTGCGGCGTGCACGTGACTGCATCTACTGGCCAGGCGTGTCTGCAGAAATGAAACCGTACATCTCTGCATGTGAAACGTGTAGGGAACTCAACAGCATGACGCACCCCAAGGAGACACTAATGCCCCACGAAGTCCCATCCAGTCCTTGGGAGAAGATTTGCCCTCGATGGAAAGGATTACGTGGTCACAATAGACTACTATAGCAACTTCTGGGAGGTGGAAAGATTGCCAAACACCAAAGCCAGCACCACCATTCTGAAGCTGAAGAGTCACTTTTCCCGCTATGGCATATCAGACCAAGTGATCAGTGACAACGGGCCGCAATTTACTTCTAACGAGTTTGCCAATTTCACAAAAACATGAGATTTTGAGCATCTTACCAGTAGCCCTGGAAATAGCAAGGCCAATGGCAAGGCAGAGTCTGAGGTGAAGACAGCCAAGCACATCATGCAGAAATCAATCAGGGCTGGAGCCGATCCATACCTTGCTGTACTCGACTACAGAAACACGCCCACACAAGGTATGACAACCAGCCCAGCACAACGCTTGATGAGCCGAAGAACCAAGACACTCCTCCCTACAACTCAGAACCTACTACTGCCCAAGACTCTAAATCTCGAACTTTAGTGAAAAGGAAGAGCTGCGACAAAGCCAGCAGGCTCAAGCCAAATATTACAACCTGTCAGCAAGGGACCTACCCAGCCTCTCTGAAGGTGACGTTGTTAGAATGACAAGTCTTGGCGCAAGGCCCAAGTTACTGCAAGGCTTGATGAGCGGCCGTACACTGTTGAGACTAACGATGGAGCAGTCTACTGCAGAAACCGACAGCATCTGTGAACCACATCTGAACCGCCATCTGAACCCAGCAAAGCAGAGCCAGAACTGGATATAGCCAGCGCAGATGAAAAGGCAACTGCAACAACAACGTTTACCCCCCGACCAGGGTAGTGCCCCTCAGGAGCCACACCCTGAAGTGGCGACCATCAGAGCGACTCAGGAAGAGCCCAGCATACCTCAAGGACTATGTCTGTGATTAGATTCATGACTTTAAATTTTTCGTTGCTGTTATCATAATGCTTAGTGTTTAT
>OX421448.1:42220313-42227813 GCA_949126865.1 Montipora capitata | reverse complement strand
CTGGCCAGTGGTAAAAAAAGTTGTTACAGAAAGAACTGTAGCACTGTTGATTTAATATTACCAGTCGCATTACATTCCATTTTGAAATTACAATTTAAGGCTTTTTGAAAGGTATATGCATAAACAGAAAGTGATTAAGTTGTAGGTCACTAAAATTACATTTTACCTAAAAGTGGGGTCTATAAACTTAAGTAGACTATAAAGGGGTAGGGGTTCTGATAGGCCAGCGGCGCATACCCAGCAAAAATTGACCCAACTATTCCCCACCCCCCCACCCCAGGGATTTTTCCTCAAAAGCTGCGAGTTTGGGACTCATGAGGCCATGAGAAAAGATTAAAAATTGTGAGACTTGCAGAAAAATCATGACAGTTGGCAGGTCTACCTACAGTGTACGTTGAAATCTTTTTAACCTGGATTCAATTTCAACCTGTAACGTACAGCTGTTTCGAGAAAGGTTATCCAAAAGTAGCATAAAAGCTTATGTGATAATGCTGAAAAGCATTATAATGGTAAACTGTCAGTTTCAGTCAAGGAAAACATGACGGCAGTGCTATCGAAAACGTTGCCTACAAATTTATGCTCACACTTTGTTACTGACATTTTGAGATATGAGTGAGTTTCAGAATTCAGTCAAATGATCCAGGCCATGAATTAGTAACAAAGGCTTGGGTTTCCCAGAGACCAGAAAGCATGATTCTAACGACTTTAACCTTACTTATGAAAGAAATGTACCAAAAATCTTGGCGCACGTGCAGAGCCATCATTTTTTCTAATGAACCCTTTTGTTTTTGGACGTGTTTTGGTAGCATGATAGCAAGAGTGAGCTTCAACATGAGCCTGTGCACACTGCCACTTCATCCATGCTGTATCCTAAGAATCCTAAGAACTCTTTCATCTCAATAGCTCGCCTCCGTAGATCTTAACTGGACAGTCGTGGTATCTGATTCTGGGTGTTCACTACAAGTTGAATTTATTTTCATTGAATATCTCCCATACTACCTTTTGGCATTGTGGAGAACGCTCTTACGCTTCTTTCGGACAACCTTTCCCAAAACAGCTGTACATGTATATACATGTACCTGACATTGTCACAATTGCACAAAAGTTGAGGGAGCGTTCTGTTAAGGAAGTTACTTGTCCATTTGGCATGTAAATAGTTCTGAAAGAACAGGAAAAAACTGAGGTATATGGATCTAAGAAATGAAATTCTCAAATGTTAGAAAGATGAAGAACTACAAGGCTGCTGCCAAGCGGTTGCCCGGGCACCTGGGGCACCTTATTTGCGAGCGCAGCTGACCAAATTTCTGAACGCGTAGCCCAAATGGGGGCCTAACTTATCACAAGGTGATTCATCCTCACTTTTGATTAATTAATTCTGGGCTCCGGGAAAATCACTAAATTAAGGCTAGCTGACCGACGATATCACTTAATTTTGGAATAAGACCCTGAATATTCGTTCTTGACTTTGGAAGCTAATAATTAGTACATAAAAAGTTATCTCAAAATCTTAAGAGCAACATCACAGAGCTCGTTTCGCTGATGAAGGCTGTTATATAATACAGTAAAAAGTTTTGATTGTGGAATTTGATATGACTCAGGTAAGATTTAACTAAATGGCAGTGAGTTGAATTAATATATGAGAGAAGTTATTGAAAATGTGAAGAAAATTAATTTGAAGAAAGTGCTGTGAAGCATATGAGTGGCGGTGATTCAAAATACTTTACCTCATCTCATAAGAAAATTTGTTATTGGGTATCAATATTATTGTATTGGTTACATGGACAACACCACCTTCTACAGGAATGTGGCAGAGTGATGATGATGATGATGATGATGATGATGATAATAATTATTATTATTATTATTATTATTATTATTATTATTATTATTATTGGAGAATATGGCAAGGATCTATCTGCAGGGATTTTCTGTCTTGCTCTCTAATTACAATATATAACACTTTTTCTTATTCTGTCTTGAAAGGATTATGTGCGATGTGGTATTACAAGTCAGAACAGCAAAGATATTTTCATAACAGGTATATGTTTGTACATTGCAACTTATTTGCGCATGTTCCGATAACAGTCATTGCACACATGATTTGGGTTATAGTAACTTTTCCTGTACATGCATCATCCATGAATCAATGCATATTGAACTGTAGGTGCCAAAGTCACTTTTAGGTTTGAGGTGCCACAGTGATAAAACAATAAAAATGTTCATTAACCCATTGACTCTCTGGGGTTCCCTATTGTCGAGTAAAATCGTTTGGCCGGTTCAGGCTGGTTGGGGTGTCAAAGGGTTAAAATTGCTTTGGATCTTTTGTTTTCGCTATAAACCAATTTGACAGCATGACAAAGTTGATGTACCAGTAACAATTAAAGTCCTAGCAGCAGCTTACAATTTTGTGTAATCTGCACATCCATTATTGAATTCTCAAAAGTCGCAGCCTATTCCCTCTACCATTCCCTCGCTCAGCTCGCTTCTTTTTCACTCCATAACCACAACTGCAGAGTCTGGTCGCAGGCTACTAAAAACACTGCAACACGGTGCATGACCAGTGACTCATGTTTTAGGTAAATCAGTGAATTTGAGAGGAAAAATGGCCCAAACAAAGTTTTGACAAAGCGTGGGCTACCTGAAGCCTCTTATTACTTTTAAAATTCAATTTTGCTTCATGTTTTATAAGAGGTGTAAGTGTGATGGCCTTATATCCTGCTTTTTTTGTGCCGTGAGATGCACTTAAAACATTAGATATGCTTAAAGGAATTCAAACTAACTGCTTGTGTAAGCACTGGTCAGATAACAAGCTGTTTTCTACAAATTTATGAAGTCATTATGTAAAATATGTATTTACCAGTACAAAAATAATTTTTTAAGATTAGGTAGGTTTTTCTCAAAGGTTTTAGTATTACACATAGTTGCTGTTGGAAGTTTATTATAATTATATAATTATTAAATTTTCAATCTCAGATATTGCATTTCTATCTTTCTGATTGGCTCACTCAATCTCAGTTATCAGCTCGTATTCCTAACGACCTTATATGCAAACTGATTGCGTCTTTCATTTGGTAAAAACTGAGACAAAATCCTGTTGATCTGTATTTAAGTAAAACAGTTCAGAATTTAACAAACATTTAATAAAACAGTTGTGCCATTAGCATTTATTGGATGTGAGACAAGTTATAGCCAACTCGGCACTCCTTGTTGGCTATAATTTTACCACCTTGTATTCAATGCGCACTGATGGAAAAATAAAATTATTGTTAATTATCATAAATTGTTTTGTCGTCCTGCTTTATGAATGTAATGCATATCTTTTGAAACATTACTTTCACATTTCAGGTTCATATGACCACTGTCTCAAGGTCTGGGATTTGCGTAGTCAGGGCAGTGTACTCTCCATGAACCATGGGTTCCCTGTGGAATGTGTCACAATTTTCCCTTCTGGTGGAATTTGCATATCAGCAGGTCAGAGCATAAAAGTTGGTAGTGAACTTAAGCTTTATGCACTTTTGGTTAATGGACACCGACTCATGGAAGTGTCTCATTTAAGTTTAGGTAGTAGTTTTTGCTCAAGTTTTCAAGCCAGTCGTCTCAAGCAGTACAAATTTAGCAGGATAAAGGGAGCTTTAAAATATTAAATGCCTTAATCCTAGTTTCTATCTGCTGCCCAAACAGGCCTTTGCTTTATAGGGGTCCCAATCCTTAAGTAGAAGATTAAAAATATAAACACCAACCTATAACCTGCTTTCAACTGTAAGCTGCACCCAAAACGTTTGACATAAAAAACATTACTTGTTTACCATAAGCTGCTTTTTAAGGGCCTAAATGACTCCTCTCTTTCTCCTTCACTTGGCACTTCACGGCCTTTGCTGTTATGATAAATGCTCCTGCACTGTAGTTTGGGTAATACTGACCCCATTTTGGTTTGTTTATTGTAGGCAGTAACATAATCAAAGTTTGGGATATCCTTGGAGGTGGGAGACTTATCGCTGGATTTTCAAACCATCAGAAAACAATAACATCAATTTGCCTAGATGGATCAAATCATCGTCTGTTGTCTGGTTCACTAGATAGGTATCTTGTATTTGTACCTTAAGGGCTTGCGACTTACTTTTTAGCTCACTGTTCTTAGGCTAGTGGCTTACGTACATGTACCAGGTCTGATTTCACTAGCCAAAACTAAATTTTCACTCGCCAGTCTCATCATGTGCAGTTTCACTCATAATTGTGCACTAATAGTGGTCGAGCTCTGGCATTTCTTGTTACATCTAAAAGTTATCATCACAGAAAAAAAATCCACTTTTACAAAGACAACTCCCACTTTTATTTAATATCCTCATGTGCTCAATCTCATCACACTTTACTTTCTTAAAAAAATAACTCCTTAATATCCATCCTCACAACAGAGGTGCAAATATGCTGACGTGTACCACTTCTGGTATTTTGAGGCAAATTCTCATGGAACCATTGCCAAACCTTTGCAACTCACAATAATTATTGCACTGGAGTATGGAAAATGCATAATAAAATAAATTAAGAAATAAACCGTACATAAAACTAAGGCCCGGCCACACATATCCAGGAATTTTTGTCTGCAATTTTTTTTTCAAATACGGCTTGCGTCCACATGTATCCGGTGAATTTGGTAGCCATATCTGGAAATTTACCTCATTATTTTTTTTAATTTTGAAGTAAAAATTATATTGGATTCAACTTCTAAACAAGTACCTGACCTTCTTCACCTTGTTGTTTACATTTAACAGGAGCTTAGACGTTCTGCATGATTTCATGACGTGATTCATCATTTTTGAAGAATCATTTGTAACAGGGCACTGGGAAACTGTAATCCGCATTCACTTCTGTTCTTTTGAAATTTGCTCACACCTTACTAGTTTCTGTACAGTTTTTGTTAGTTTCTGTTCTCTCCTTGCCTTATTCACACAAAATAATTTTCATTTTTGTTTTTGTCCAGAACTCCACTTCTCCTCAATTTTTACTAGCCCCAATGGTTGGTGAAAGCTCAAAATCTACTAGCTAAAACTGAATTTCACTAGCCTGTGGATAGTTGGCTACCGTTAGTCTCGAGCCCTGTACCTTAATATTATAATTATAATAATTATATTTAAATCTTAGGCATTTGACTCTTTGTCCAGCTCAAGTGGTGGATATTTTGACAATCTTGTTCATTTACATGACTGTGTCAGGAATTTATCACTGATGTCCATAAATGCAAGTTAATTAGATACAAGCCCAATTTTGATATTCAACGCAAAGTGTCCCTTTAAGTCTAAGCATTTGCTACCTATTTGTAACGATAAGGTTAGGGTGAGGCTTAGCTTTATTTTTAGGTCAGGGTGAATGCAGCAGTTTATCCTTACTTGAGGAGAAGCACTTTGTGATGTGAATGGTCTGTATTCTGAGACATTCATGAGTGATGTTGAAGTTGGTGAAAAGAGCAAGTGGACACTTTGTGACCCTTATTGAAATATATGTGCATTTAATTTTACTTGCATTTCTAGACATAGACTGTTTTCCCATTCCCATAATGCAATACGTTTACATAAAAACAGTACAAGTTATTAATTTACACTTCGGACTGTATCATTGTTCATTGAAATGGAAATCCATTGTTTTAATGCAAATAACCCCCCAAAATGCAAAAATAGCAAATATCTGGAATTAATATAAACTGAAAGGGATGGTTGGAAATTTGAACTTACAGTTTAGCCTTCGTAGTGTAAAAATATGGATCTATTTGATTGAAGATACAGGACCTGGTGTAAGAAGCATGTATAGGGGCTCACTTAATCTGACTGTTGCTACAGGTTGAGCCAGGCGGTCTTTTGATGTTAAATACCCTGTCATGGGGGCACATTTTCCGAGAGGGTAAATGTACATGTACATGTGGGAGATGTATATCATATGCATGGTGTAATGGCAGGTTTAAAAGCTTGGTACTAAACAGTTTTGAGGTTATGTGTTTTTGGAGTAATTCCCTTGTCGCAGAATTTTAAAACCTGTTAATCTATCTATCTACAGTACCAAATGATCATTAGAAATCAGCAGTTAACTAGACAATGTTAATTACAGTAATTTTTTTGTCTTTGCTAATTTCATACTCTACGTGTTTTATGCAGGCATGTTAAAATTTATGATGTTCAAGATTATACAGTTGTTCATAGTATTGACTATCCTGCACCAATTCTTAGTCTTGGGATCTCTGTAAGTCTAATAATTATACTGTTTTGTTTCTTATTTTAAGGCTTTGTGTTATGGCTTTGTTGCCAAACAAACTTGCCATGGACAACTGTCAACTGATGTCGTCAAGTCCTGTTAATTTGAAACACTGTAGATTAGATAATAGATGGTTTTTGTGTCACTCCAGTTGCTGTTGTAAACAGAAGCATACTCAAATGGATGCAACATTTGCAAAAACAAAATAACTGTTTTTAGCTATGGAAATCTTCTTTGGGCATAACACACCTCTTGTTTGTGCAGGTCCCCGCTTCCCCTTTGTAATGATTTGGTGAAACTCAGCTTCACACACTCTCAAGGTCTTATAGTTTCTCTTATATCTCAATAATTGGTTTTGTTGCTCTTATAAGGAAATTACATGTACATGTGGATTGCTCTGTTGGTGTCTTTTGTGCTTCCGTCACCCAGATGGTTTGTCTGCTTAGGGTCATAGTGCAGACAAATCCACACAGCAGCTTACAGATAACTGGATCAGGAAAACAAACCAGGATTAATTACATTTCTGTGAATACTTGTCTCGAAACTGCACTGTTTACATTTACTATAGACTGTTGTACTAGCATAATGATTATCAAAATTAGTAAGGCGTCAAGCTTGTTTGGTTAATTATTTTACCTTTGCTGTAGCCTGATGATACACACCTTGTTGCTGGAATGTCCAATGGATTCCTCTCCATTAAGTATTGTTTGAAACAAGATTCTAAAGAAGACATTCCAACATCCAGAAAGCTAACAGCAGGAACTTATCGCTACTTTGTTCAAGGCAAAAGCTCTAAGCCAATGGAGGTATGTCGTTACCTTTTAATGCATGTTAATTTTATGTGAGTGCTCCTGAACAAGAGTTGAATCTATGACTTTTTGATTTCCAGTTCAGGTGCTATACCACTGAGCTATTGGAGATTCATGGCCCGAGCAAAGTCAATAAACTAGTTTACACATTCTGGCAATGTTGTTACGAAAAAGATGGGGAGTTTTTTCTTCTTTCATCAATATTATTGGATTTTTCATGTCAAATATCAAGAGCAATGGAAACCAGAGTAACATCACATTTGGCAATATGTCAATATTAAAAAGAGAAGTAAAAAAAAACTTGTTGAGGCACTTTTGTTTGCTTTTTATTTTTCAATGTGCAGCCAAAATTAATTCAGAGCAAAAAAGTGCCACTGACATTGAAGACTTAATTGTTGAAATTGATAAAATGCATGGTTTGCTTTTGTTTTGCTGCCTTCATTTTTGATTA
>OX421448.1:42190313-42207813 GCA_949126865.1 Montipora capitata | reverse complement strand
AATGGGCTTGCAAATGGCAATGTTATGTCAAATCTTTCGAGTTCACGGAAAACGAATTGACTAGCTCGAAGTCTGGGGTGATTTTAACGTCCGTAGGGGTGGTATCCACGTGACACATTTCCCCCTCCTCTTCCAAAAGGCTCTCCTCCCCCTGCCCCTCCCCCATGGGGATATGATGTTCCATAGCTTGCTTGATCAGCACCACCGTAATTTCCATAGCTGCCAGTATCAGACGAGAAAGATGATCTGGCCGGACCATAGCTAGACTCCTGCTGTTGATAGTTTCCCAAACCTGTAAAATTGAACACCAAGATTCAGCTTCTTGGAAACCCACTGTGTATTTGAAAAATTAACGTGTGACACATGCAAAACAATAATTATTATTGATTCTCACCATAAGCAGTATAGTCAGGTGCACCAGGGGTGTCAAGACGGGGCTGAGCTCCAGGAGGTCCTCCTGCCATCGCACCTTGAGATGCTGCTGACATTTGCCCATAGTCGGCATATCCAGATGTTGCAGCCATGGATGCCGCTGCTGAGGTAGGAGCAGAGCCATAACCTGGACCGAAGGCTGAAAGTTAACAAGAGGTAGCCACATTTTTAATTATTTCACAAAGAAACAAACTGAACTTAGACATTATTGTAAATAGGTTGGATGCAAGTTAATGACCTTGTTTAATAGTTGTTAGAATAGATGCAATTTAATCCAGTGATTTTTTAAACATTTGCACATCCTTCACAACCCCCTATCCCTTCCAATTTGAAGGGCATATTTGTAAACTTTTTGTCTATCATTAATTAATTCAGGGTTTGCCCTTTTCATAAATGACAGGGTTGCCTGTCTCCCATGTGTGGGGTCTTATGGCAACAATGCCACTGGTATCTGCCACCCATGGCAGTCACCTTTGTTCAGGAACTGGCCATCAACAGTGGAAGCTACTTTATGTCTTTAGCACTAACCGTCAATTTACAAAACAGTTGCTGAAAATAATAAACAGTAAATAACAAAACTGCATTCTGTTTTTTTGCTTTTCAAATAGAACATTATAGTACCTCCTGCTGCAGCTGAGCCAGCTTGAGCACCATATATTGATGACTGATCAACGCCATACCCTGGAACTGCCTGTGCTCCCATCCCTGCTAAACAGAGGGTTATTGAACATTACAAAATCATTTATATGTTGACAGCAGGCAGGTACAGGGGTCCTCTATACTCAAGGGCAATTGATAAAACAAGTAGCAGATGCCATTACTTACCATATCCATATGCTGTTCCCACCATAGGATTAGCACCTGGGTATCCTGGGGCCATCGCACCATAGCCTGGATAACCTCTTCCCATGGCTGCTGAAGGTGGCACCATACCTGTGATAAAAACACAATCATCTCCTGTGAAAGATGTTTGAGAACTAGTAATTTGAGTGCCGTGAAACATTTAAATTGAAAATTAAAAATATCATCACTCACACAATGCGTCAAAACGTTGAATACTAATACCTAGACCTGTTCACTTAGTATAATTTTCTTATGTATACATGTTGGTACAAAGGACTACAGTCGAGTTTACTAAGACATTATTGTAAAAACAATGGCCTCCTCTGCACTGAACCTCACCTGGTTGTTGAGGGTACCCATATTGTCCTCTTCCATATCCAGCATTCATCTGACCTCCTGCCATTCCCATATTTCCACCTTGTCCCATACCACGGGGTTGCTGCTGTTCAGCTTTTTTGGCTTCCACCTGAAACAACACGAAGAGTAAGATGGTATGCAAAACACAACAGTCATTATCATTAAGAGTCTTATCAACAGCTGAAAACAATGCAAGAAAACACAGAAACCAATAAAAAATGCAATAATATTTGTCGTCCCACCCCAAAATTTTCAATAAAGACTAAAATTGCATAAATACCAGTGAAAAGAAAACCTTTTTAAGGACACTAGATTATAGCTTGTGGATTTAAACATTATTTGCCCATTCATCAATATTCATAAATCAATACTCATAATGCACTCAATATTCACCACACATAATTATGACTACCCGGTAATAATTATTATTCCAATTATTGGTGTAGCTTGGACAAAGTACAAAGTTTTGTTTTTGTAAATACAGTTCAATATTGACTAAATCCACATTTTTTCCTCAACATAAGTTAAATTTCAGATTCTATAAAGGTTCAATAATGGACTTTTTAGCCTTTTCTTTTTAATAATCAAAACAGGTATATGGATACTCTTAACTTTCCCATAAAAGGCTCTAAATGTTAAACCATTGACCATAATGTAACAAAATATCCATATCAGATCAAAATATAGAACACTATTAATCGCATTTTTCCTAAGGTAAGAGCTTATCAAATACCAAAAATAATAGTAAGTTGTATGTTAAAAACAGAACACTAACTCAAATTATTATTTTAAGATAAAGTACAAAATAATATAAAGTTTCTCAGTTTCTTAACATTAACTACACAATAGCTAATTCCAGTGTAGTGAATACTAGATTATTAATTTGGTATTGCCATTACAATATACTGTCAAACTTGATTTGGTTAACTGTCAATAACTTTATAACTACTGAATATGATTGATAACCCTGTTGGATAAACTACAATGTAGAATACCAATATCTGTAATAAGGAGAATGAGCAATGGCATAGTAGAATCAGATGGTTTAGTCCTCAAACTCAAGAAATACTGAGGCCAAAATGACTGGAATTACCACTAAAAATTAATAAATATTAAAATAACACTTTCACCAGCAGAGAATAAACGTTAACAAGTCACTTATCTACAAAAGCACTTCCAGGAAGAAAGCCTCAAGTATATATACATGTTAAAGGTCACAAAAATAGTTATCTGCAACCTCTTTCTCAGTAGAACCTTTGTCTACCTCAAAGATAAAGCACCAACCTTATAATCTGTGGTTGTAAATCCTTTTTACCAGCAACATATACTGTTGCTTTTTCAACAGCATTTAAATTACAAATGCAGTTAATATGAAGCATTATTCCCAATCACAACATACCAACATAACATAATAAATAGTAACTTAAACTCTCACTACACCGTTTTTCCATTGAAGTCATGATAACGTGTACGGACTGCTTCTTCTACTGCTTCACTTGAGTCAAACGTTACAAAACCAAAGCCTACCATAATACAGTAATACGTAGAATAAACCATACATTAATTTCTGTAATAATACAAATACTGTACAGCTGAAAATGTTCACACCATTAAAGAGAAAAGGACCAGTATACTACAGTATACTACAGTATGTATACTATAGATTATTTGTGGAACAAATCTTGATAGAGTGTATAAAGAGGCCCACATTCCCCTAAAAGTCATGGCATACTATGACTGAATTCCGTGTAACACAAAACTCCACAAATAGCTGACATGTTATTTCCCACTTGATTCGCCTGAGTGCATTCAGCCAATCAGATCATGCATTTAAACAAGCCGTCATTTGAAAACAAAAACAACCAACCACAATGAGTTTTGGGAGAATGTGGGCCTTAAAGTTGAAATTTAGTTACAGATTATCTGATTGGAGCCTTTTTAAACCTGAAATAAAAAAGCCATGGCATAAATCATATAATCCAATATGCACCCCTCTTTTTACACTTATGTCCAGGTTTGACCCTATTTAGATGCACGCCCAATTTTGACATCCAACACGAAGTGTCCCTTTAAGTCTAAGCAATTGCTACCTATTTTCAACAACAAGGTAAGGATAAAGGTCAGCGTTATTTTTAGCTTTGGGTTAATGCAGCAGTTAATCTTTACTTTTAACCCTTTGGCGTCCAAACCGGCCTAACCCGGCCAGACTTAGTATTTTACTCTCTCTAACGCCAGACGATTTTACTCGTCAATGGGGAACCCCTGGGAGTCAATGGGTTAAAGAGCAGCATTTGGGGGACACTTCATGACGTAAATTGTCTGTATTCCATGACATGAGTGATGCTGAAGTTGGCAAGAAGAGCGAGGGGAACACTTCGTGACACTTACTGAAATCTAATTAGGGTTGCCTTGAACATCTTGGACTACAGAAGAATCAAATGGCAAATTCACCCCTCCATAAACCTTGCCACATTACGTTTTGTCAGAATGTAGTGAGATACCAAGAAATGTGACAGTATTTGTCTTTTGCCTTGAGTCTCATAACCCGTCTACAGAACTTTCATTAAAACTTATGTGACAAATTCAAAGTAAGCCAGAATTGTGTCAACTTACTCCCCCCAAAATGATGATTCAAGAACACTGACAAGTAACAATACATTTCAAGTACAATGATAACAATTATTGCAGTAACATGGATAACACACCACATCAGAAGCAAGTTGTACAATAAAATAAAATAATACACAAATACACTACACACAACTGTAGGCATGGGCTGGTCACAAGAAAAAAACAGTACTGAACATAGACACAACAAAATAACTAGGGTGATCATTAAAAGGAAAATGAATGAAAAAAGAAGCTCTATCCACTGATAATATTTTTATGATAAAGAAATAAATTAATAATAATAATTCTAATTGCAATGTCTCCTTTGATAGTACTTAATGATTAAATTTTATAAATTGACTGGAATCAAAATTACAGAAAAGATCTGAACAAGTTATCAGTCTAAAAATGAGGTAAATTACGGACGCATAACACTTTTTGCAGTTACCTCTACATGTAAAGTCACTAATATCATGGGTGACAAATTACTCCTTAATTTAGGCACGAAATTTCAGTGTTAATTTATAATTTCACATGTGAAATTACAAAATTGCCATGGTAACATCTCTTGTATCTCGATCAGAGCCACAATGGCGTCTAGATTTAAGACAGTGACCATTGAAGAAGTTACGAAATTAAAAGTGGCAGAAAATTTAAATACGTGAAAGAGCACAATTAACTGGGTGAGAGTTTTTGAGAAGTGGTGTGACGAAAATAGCCTTGAGAAAAACCTGGAGATGATTCTTCCCGAGCAGTTGGATAAAGTACTCGAGCGATTTTACAATTTCGGTTGTGAGCATAATTTGTCACCCACGACATTAAAAGGTAATCAAATGGTTCTCATGAAATTAGGAAATAATTTCACTTGCGTTTTGTCAAAATTCTGATAATTTCCCTCGCCTAAAGGCTCGGGAAACTATCAGAATTTTGACAAAACGCAAGTGAAATTATTTCCTAATTTCACTCGTCACCATTTGATTACACATAATAATTTTTAAATTGCAAGTATACATACTCATAAAAGAATTTTCTCATTTTCATTTTAGGCTGCATAATGTCATTTCAGTTTTACAACTTATTATATTTACAAAAGACAAGTATTTCACCCTTAAATCCTGTCTGGTAAAAAAAAAAGTTACTAATAATTAATGACTTCAAACTTGTAATATTAGCTAACTGGAACTAATATTATTATTGTTCTTGCAAATTAATAATTCTATTGTAGTTTGCTGATTTAAGAGGCAAAATAATGTACTTCAAAGAGAGGGCTACGCGTACAGCCATGAATTCTAGATAAAGTACCAGCTAACCAAATATAAAACAGACCATGTGCTTTTGACGAGTGGAGAGAAATATGTTGTAAATCCTAGCAGAAACCTTAAAAAGGTAACATCTTAAGGGTAGCAGTGAAAAAATAAACATTGAAACAATATTATTAACATGGACACTAACACATACATATTAACAAACACTTCCACATTACATCTGGCCTCAGCTATTCAATACGTGGATAACGCTAGCTAGCACTATCCACCAGATAAATCACTACCTTGAGTTATCCAGTGGATAGCGTCATATACACCCTTTAAACTGGGGCCTGATAATTTGTGGCTCGATAAATAACCACCACTAGCAACCTCCTCAGAGGTGAAGAGTTCTTTTAGTACATACTAAAATAGAGATAATATAGATCAATGGCACAATCCAGGGGTACAAAAGTGTAAAATACGCTAAAAGTAGTGATTTTTGAAATTTGCTTTTATTTGATGTGAAATAGTTCTTATTCACATAAGGAAAATTTGTTCAGAATATAATTTTGGAGTTTTCGGATCATAAAACTAGACAGAAATCAATATTTTGACATTACCCATAATGCAGTGTTGATGTGGCCTTTTTAATATCTGGTAAATAATGCACTTTTTTAGCTAACAATTGTTCACCAACCAGGGCAAATCAATATTAAATCACATACCAAGGTACAACTAAATAATGAAGCAACCAAAGTTTACTCAGATTTTGTCACGCAAGTAGTCACGTTTCTCAGAACTCCGTGTTTGAATTCTATCGCTTTGGACCCTGAATCTTTTCAAGGATCCCCCAAACAATCTTGTTTGCAAAGGCTGTTGCATCAAAATGGAGGCGTTTTCGTGTCAGAGTGAACGGACGTTTTGTTCCTGAATTCACTGCATCGTTGGTTTCTTGTTGCTTGGTTCATGTTATACAATGGCCGACCATGCATTTGCGTTTGGGGTTTGATTGAAATGAAAATATTGGCTGCTTAAAGGGAGGAAATTAGAAACAGATTTCGCAGCCGTAGTGGCGTGATTATGAGAATTATGTGTCCACAGTCTCACTTCTGAAGGATGTTTCTCCTCTCATAGAGATACAAAAGAAATAAGCAAGTAAGGTTTATTTTGGACGAGATTTAGTTTGTAACAATCTGTTCGGGGTTAGACAAATTTCAATTTATCTCCGGAGCGACTCAGGCAATCCTGTGGGAATTTTGCTACGTGAAATGTGTCTCATGAGAATTGTTCCGTTTTTGTTTTCAGGTTAAAAGGAGGTTTCTTCGATAAGTATTTTATCATAACTTATTTTGCCATAACGGTGAAACCGCACTGAGTTACAGAAGATATGTAAGTGCAAATATCTATATTTTCGTGCATAATGAAGTTTTATTTACTTTAGCACGAAAATATGATTTTAAGTCAATTATTCCTGCAACAATTACAATATTTTCAGATGCAAATTTCACCCGAGTTGCTCGAAGGTGAATAGCCCGGGTTTGTGCTGGATTTTGTCTATAAAATTCCAGGAGTATTCAAGGAGTTTTCAAGAACCAGAAATTGAGTTCTCAAGGAGTCTTTAAGAAGATTTCTATGCCATACATAGCGTTTCAGTGTTTTCTTTGCTGAAAAAGCCTACCTTGATCTCTTCCCACATCCTGCAAGTTAAGTGCGTGCCTGGGCATTTTAATTTTTGGTTTTAATATTTCCCCAATAATCAAATTTGGGCTCAATTTTTGAAATGTCTCTTTAACTTAGCATGATGCAATCTCAACAATTTTCACCCAAGCAAAACTGATTCAAGGAGTTTGAGCAGTTTTCGACAAAATCCTTTTTTTCAAGGGGTTTTCAAGCACCCTGGAGGTCCAAAATTAAATTCCAGGACTTTTCAAGGACTTCAAGGAGTAGCACGAACCCTGACAGCAAAGGATATTCTGAATCTGAATCCACTCTTTTAGTACAATTTATACCAAAAAGGTACATCTCATGTCATCCCTGGGTGTACAGTTTTTAATACTATGGATCATTTGCTGTATGAATATTTTTCCATTCATAACCCACGAGTCCCTAAATAAATTCTAATTTGTCAATAACAGTTATTTATCCTTGGGTTAGCTCATGTCACTTGCTTACTGTTGCCAGCTACCAAGATGTCTTAAACTATTACTAAATAGCTTCACAAACGAAATTGTCTTGTACAAAAAGTTAATGTTGGTCGATGAGTTATGTAAGGCATGGATAAGTTTATTGAGTGGCTGGATGTTTTTGACCGTTTCAATAACCAAACTAATGTAGACTTGACCACCTGCTTGAAGATTCTGCAACACCAGTATTTGTTTCATTTAAACGTAAATTTTAAGTTTGAACTTGAAACTCAATCCTCCAGCCTACAAGATTTCAAGTTTCAAGTGTTGAGAATTGAGTTTGAGAAATGTGCAGCATGCAAATAACCAGAATTTAGGCAAGATAAGACAGAGGGCCCCAAAAAAACCATTACTTTCATTCGGCATACAGTGCCATCTTCCAAGTTTAAAAGTCTTTCACATACCTTCATTTAAATTACTTAGTCTTAAATGTATTTGCATGACCAAGAAAATCCCAGAAATTCAAACTTCCCCTTTCAACTTAAACAAGCAAATCGTCCCATTCCAACAGGAAAATAGTGTTTACCTCGCATTCTACTGGTCTCCTTGTCATACATCAACTTCACATGAACAACCTGTTTTGAAACAAAATTGGATCTTAAAAGGGCTGTAACATAATATCCAACAAAACAAGAAGGTGATGGCTAAAAATAAGTAGAAACTTAGGGTCCCAAAATGTTTTGTAAATGCCCTTTCAAAGTAAGGAGAGTAAAGAAAATTGCTCACACTTACACTATTATTACAAATCACTAGCAAACAGAAATTGAAAGCACTGTACCTTGCCAAAGACTGAGAAAAACCTCCTTAATTCTTCCTCAGTAGCGTTACCTCCTAATCCACCAACAAAAATTTTGTTCTCGTTGTTTCCTGAATCCTTCTGTCAAAACAGCAGCATCAAGAGGTAAAAACATGTTAAAGCTTCCAAATAATTTGCTGCACTAATTTGCTGGATGTGGTGCTGGACAATAAACAAATTTACTAAAATCTTATTACAATAGCTATTGTACATTCTTACCGATGGTGGACCCCCAACACTTTGCTGGGAAATAACAGCTTGCTGTCCTGGTCCCCTTGGGACTGCACGCTTAGGGTCAATCTGAAACATAAACCATTGCCATATCAAAGCTCAAAAGCATGCCCATGCATCATCCCAAGGAAAAAGATCAACAGAAAATTGAATTTCTGAAGAGTGTAATACAGAAGTTCCTTTAATTTTGTTGAGTAAAATAAAAAAATTAACAAGGTTCTTTATGAAATTGCTTGAGCATTTGTGACTGTGAAAGCAAGAATGGACACTAGCGATTTTCTGTTCCACAGGCAAAAATGAACAGCTTACCTTGAAATTTGAGCAACTCTATCATTTCTCTGTAGTAAGAAATGGGAATGTTCAATTTCAATGTGAAATGAGCTGTTCATATGTTTTTCCTGGCATTTGTAATTGCAAAAACATTTGATTTTTTTTCTGCATTTAATTGGACCCTTTGTTCTACATTCTGTGCATCCACAGAAAAATGAGTGCGTACCAGGACACAATGACTCACTCTGGATACATCCCTGCAAATACAAAACTGCAAACTGCTTTAGTGTTGCGTCCAATTCCTTTTCATGAATTCCAACTGAACCTCTGCACTATTTTTTGAAACTTTATGTTTGTTAAGTCAACTGTTTTGTCAAACTGATAAATTCTTCAAATTCCTAGAGCCCAAATGACAAAAATGTGGAACGGATGCTTAAATTTTTGGAACGTAAGGGAGAAACTGTTTGCACGGCCTGCATAAAATGGGGAATGGTTGTTCGAGTTTTTGGAACAAACAGGAGAAACCTTCGCAAGGAATTTCTCAAGTCAACAAACGAAAAATGAACAGCAAAACTGGTGGACTGGAAAATCGTTATTGTCCCCTTTTGCTTTCACAGTCACATAATTCATGGTCACATGATGTTTTGAAAGTTATCAAATTGCACTCAAATTTTGAAAACTCATATACCCATAAATCACAAAATGCACTCATCTTCATAAGATTTCCTTCATGATTATCACATTATTATTATTATTATTGCTATCATTATCATTATTTATCTTCTATACAGCATATACCTTCTGGAAATTCCATTTTTCTTTCACCCTGACTGATCTTTTTTCCTACTTTCGTTGCATTTTACCAGTATCGTCATCTTTCCTTATTACCCAGGCCCTACTCAACATTACTGTTAACATTGTAACTTCGGAAATCACTAAAACCTTTGTGAATCCAAGCAGGGGTTTCATCAGAAGCCAGTAACTAGTGGTATACCAGGGGTTTTATTAGAAGCCAGGACCCAGGTACTAGCACCCGTTTACACTGAGTACAGTACTGACTACTCTGCCTTGATCCAGGGCTTGAAATGGCGACCAATACAGTCACATTTGCGACTGACTTTTTCTCTTTGCGACTAAAATATCTGGAGAAGTCGCAAATGTGCAACTTGTTTTCATCTTCGTTCTTTCGAAACAAAAGGGTTAGCAGTTGCCACTTTGCTGCTCTTTTTACCAAAATAAATGAAGAAATGACGAAATCATTTTGTTTCTCGCCTTGAGTCTTCTTTCAATCTGAAGACAGCGAAATAGTAGCATAATTTCGCTGCGATGTTACGTGCACAACTCCATTCCTTCGATATCATTCACCATTGTCCGCAGTTTCTCTCAACACAAGCATCGTGGGCTCATATTTTGTTTTGCTACACCGCTGACAGCACAATGCAGCGCGACGATTTTGCGACTAAAATTTGCGAAATTGCAACTACATTTTCATATCTTGTTGCAAAATTGCAACTGGATTTTTTCGCTAATTTCAAGCCCTGTGATTTTCACTCAAACCCTTGTAAAAGACAAGAGTGACTGCTGCTTACATGGATTATCCCAAGCATCTACTTCAACAGTTATTGAACCCCTTGTTTAAGAACTTTGAAATCTCATTTTTGTGATTGAAACTTTTCCATGGCAAAATCTGTCTGTAAAAAGATTTTCTGTAAAGTGTATGCCCTTTTATAAACGTACTTAGGAAAAGGGGAAATGTTGGCGATCTTTGCAATGGTGAAAGCACATTTTTCAAGTACAAAGATGGTTTAGTAATGGTTACAAGGGAGAGGAAGAGAGAGGTAAGATACCACAATCAGTGACTTGGTGGGGTTTTACAGTTTCCTTGCCTTCCCATGACTAAATCTAAACATTCATAATACCTTTTTATTGTCAAGAATGTGATCAGGCTTTTGACAGACATTATCAACTGAAGAAGGATCTGCAAACGTGACGAATCCAAAGCCCCTGAAAGATGCAATTACGAAACATTCGGACAAAGATTCGGGAAAAAACCTACTGTAGTGTGCTTATGCCAACTAGCAGGCCTTTCAACGGATGTTTTACCTTGAACGCTTGGAAACAGTATCCTTCATGACAATGCAGTCTGAAACCTCACCGAACGCTGAAAAATAGTCCTGTAAACTTTCTGAAATTAAGCAGACAGGAACATTAAGTTGATGGTTGAGTGACATCAAAGACGTTGACACGTGGTTTGAAAGTGGAAGACCTCGCAGATAAAATGCGACAGAATTTTCAACTGATGTATCACAGAAAGTAGGTTTTACCTTTCGTTGTTTCTGTGGACAATCCACCGACAAAGATCTTCCTAATATCGGAAAGAAAACCCAGAAAAAAAGTTCTTAAATTTCGCGTGGGTTTAGCAAAGCAGTGATGTCGAGAATTCGGGTCAATCGACAGTACCGCCAAATGAACTTAACTTCACGAGCTCCAAGGCTTTTTACAAAGGAAAAATTTAAGTAAAATCAAACAGTAAGTTTCCTTACCCAATGTCATCTCCTCGGTTTGTTCCGCGAACCATTTTCGGTCGAATCATTCGGAGAAAAGGTAGACTTCTACTACACAACCACCGCTAACTGAACTGACGCCAGAATAAGTGAATATCCCGGATCTAGAACAAACCACGTGAGCGCCGAGAAAGGAATTCGGGATTTTTCCCGCTTGTGTTCTATGCCGCCGAATTCCTCCTCAGTTTCTCGCGACCACGCCGTGCTTCGCAACAAATACCAAGAAACTGTGACTGAATAATTAAGGCAGTTAATGTATCTTACATCCATTCGGTCAGGCCAGGAACGCACACGACGACCCGAGCACAAGGCGCTCGTCTGCAAAAAGACTAAAAAAAACCCCAAAAAATAAACAACAATTAAAATGAACAACCTTTCGGTGACATCATTATCAAGTTCAGAACTGATAGAAGAAACTGAAACGAATGATAATTTATGTAATGTCACGCAAATAGTCTTGCTCTGATTGAAAAAATTGGGGTTTTATCAACGGAGTTGATAATGTAAATTGACCACCGTACAGGGATTCTAAAAGTTGACGTTTCGAGCGGTTATGCTCTGACGAAGGGCTAACGCTCGAAACGTCAGCTTTTAGAATCCCTGTACGGTGGTCAATTTACATTATCAACTCCGTTGATAAAACCAAATTTTTGTGTACTACTTCCCCACCGACGCAGCACCACAGTTTCTTTAGAAACTACCCCCTTTCTTGCTCTGATAGAATCTGATTGGACATCGAGAGAAAGTGACAGTCTCTGAACTTGAATATAAATGGCGTCATGACGACACGAAGTTTATCGCTGTTTTTGCGCTTATTTATTATTGTTTTGAACAAGTTTATGTAAATGATCACAGCTTCTGCGTCAAAGTGAATATACACAGTTCAAGATCGTCAACTGTTCCAGTGTATTCTTTTTTCCCTGAGCTGACACAAGTAGATTATCATTCCCTTTCCCTTACTACTAAAGTTTCAAATGCGGAAATGATATATTATCCTAAGCAAGAGTGACAAAAGTAAGCAACTGCATTACTATCTCTGTGTGTGCGTGATAATGTTGCTACGACAAGGTCAAATCTTTGACCCATGAAAAAAATCGTTTGTCTTCCGTTGAAGGAGGTGACCAATAGAGTGGTACAGAGAACACGAATTTACACGTTGTATAACCAGCCCCGCTTCAAAACGTTAGCGCCGCATCAGATATTTTTACAATATTTAAGGGTGATACTGGCTGAGATAATGAAATATTTAACTGCCGAAGTAGATTGACGAGTCAAAGTCACTTAAATTCCAAGCTATGGAGGGTTAGTAAAGTATTGAATGGATTGCTCAATTATTCTGAACTAGTCCGGCGGCAGATGGTCACTCGGTGGCGCTTATATGCTAATGATCTGCATTATTCTGTCTTTACAGATTTCCTTTTTGTGGTAATAGCAATAGCTGGAGGAATAGGCTGCGGGACTATGGTAATTTTTATCTGTACTTTTGCCTGCCGATATCGGAATGGCGCTAGCAAAGTTAATCTCAGTAAATCAAGAAACAAAAGCGAGGTAGAACCTATCCTTGGTCTCACACCAGATGGTAATAGTGTGGATGCAGACTTCATTGAATCAAATAAAGGAGACGTTTCACCATCATATCCATCGTGCAGAAAGGCTTCATCAGTTATTAATCCGTGTGAGTGCGATGGAGATCCATCGACAACCTCTGACAAGAGACCTTGTCAGGTCCAGTTTTCGTTGTTTTATAATTTTCACAACTCTCATTTGTTTATCAACATTATGTGCGCGTTAAGTGTCCCACGACGTTGGTATGGAAAGTACCCTCCAACACAGGTGCGATTTCAACTTCTTCCGGACGATTGCAACATTTACCGCACGGAAATAAAAAGCAACAGTGGGGAACCTATTTTTAACGAGACATTTGAGTTTATTGGTTATTCCGAAAATGAACTGAGGGAATTAATTCTCCGTCTTGGATTATATGCATTCGACAAGTTTAGCAGAGGTAAAATGATTGGTTACACGGATGTGTATTTTAATATGGAAAAATTTCAACCCAGCGAACCGACGATACTTTGGAGAGATTTACTGCCTAAGTCCCAGGTATGAGTTACGCATAATTCCTACGCATTTTGTGTCACAGAAAATGATTTTAAACCTTAATGTTGTTAGTCCTATTGAAATGTTGACCACTGAAACACAGGTCGATCTTAGTTTGCTACGCTCGTACAATTTTAATTTCATTTTTAAGAAAAGCAAGGAAAAGAGCCGAAAACAATAGGTATCCAGTTACTAACCTGGAAAAACAAAGAAAGGAGCTTGAGGAATTACACAGCTTCAGCAAAACAGGTCGGAAAGTTGACACTGAGACTAAAGAGAACATTGCACAGAACACAAAGATTCAAAAGGTTAAAAAAACAGTCATGCTTTGTATTGTCTTAAATTTACGCAAGATTCATGTTTGCATTATTTTCAAAGTGTTTATAAAACCACTAAACAGCCATAAGGAGCTTATATTTCTGACAAGATTGGCGCCAAGGAAATGTCGTGCTCTCCACTCAATCTCATAACAATATTCCTGTGAAATATCTGAGAAATCACTGTCATGCTTGTCTGTATTAATATTCTTCTACACTTTTGAGCGGCGGAGAGCAGAAAACTGGGGACAATGGTGACATGAAAATATTCCGCTCTTTTTCGCACTTCTAAAGGTGATTCGGTGATTATTCGGTGATTCCGTGAACATTTCTTTATTTAACTACCGAAAAGGAAAGTGAGGTTCCAGGGTTTTAACCAAAACAGTATGATACACACCGACTAACAAATCATTTCTTTCTAAAAACTAAACTGAGCTCCAAAATAAACCTAAACATTAATTCCATCTTCGGCTGTAATTTTTATCTAAGGCATTTTCTCAATTTGCTTATGGCCAATGATCATCCGATTGTATT
This sequence comes from Montipora capitata, assembly GCA_949126865.1. Classification (NCBI taxonomy): domain Eukaryota; kingdom Metazoa; phylum Cnidaria; class Anthozoa; order Scleractinia; family Acroporidae; genus Montipora; species Montipora capitata. The sequence goes on along the minus strand of OX421448.1, from coordinate 42,193,329 downwards.
CTTTGGCTCTCGGTTTACTGAGCTCTTGAGACTTCACATCATCTCGGTATAATGAAAAGCGTTTTGGACGTTTTATATTAGCAATTTATACAACAAGCACTTTCATTTCCGCTACATTTAAAAACAAGGGCTCTCCAGCTCAATTATAATATACCGTCCATACTTCACCATGTTATTCATAGATTGTTCACATACCAAATGCTTGAAACATTGCGATATTTACAATTTTGAGTTTACTTCAGTGGATTAAGTTTTTTTTTGTTTCCGAAGCTCGTCATCGTTCTACGGTTTGTTTATTTATTTATTTACTTATTTTCTCCTTTGTACTCTGTGTGTTTCGACGTGTTGTTGTCGTCGAAGCTGGTGGACGGTTTTTATACAGAAAATTACTGCACGATCTTACTAAAATGTTTGATAGTACGCCTCAGATGACAGATTTTGTAAAAAGTTCAAGTTTTAACGGGACATTTAACAGGATGATATTAGTCTAAAAATGTGAAACTGTCCGATCCCTTTCGCTCTTTTATGCCGGTTTAAGTGCAACGGCTTGAGGACATTGCCTTCGTGGTTTCTGAAGAGCCAAAATCCTAACTACATATGATGAAAGGCAAAAACAAGTTATTTGTTCCCAGGGAGCAAACCACAACACAATATGAGGAACGCAAATTAAGTTCTCAGATATTGTCGATCACGGCAAGATTGATATATACTGCTACTTTATTGAATCATTTTACATGTGAAACTTAGCTTTCTTTTTCACGAAAACAGCGAAGCGTGCAGACCTTTTGCCTCTTGAAGGTCTGAAGTAGACGGGAATGCCTACAGAAGGGAGTTAAAGGACTTTAAATATCAAGTTTGTTAAGGAATTCTGAAACTTAATTAATATAGTAGTAAAACCACATATTGTATTGGGAAAAGTAACGCATTACACTGTACACAATTCACTTCAGTGGCACAACTTTCCTCTAAACTGATTTTATGTAAATAGGTCAAGGACATAGAAGTTCGGATCACAGTCGTTTACTCCAGCCGGCTCTAATCCTAAACAAATTACATTGGGAAACTCCTGTACACGACTCTCTTTCTTGACCACCTTGGTACTTTTGCCTCTCCCCTCCCTTCCCCTTCCAATCAATGTTGACCCCAACTAAGGTGATGAAACATTTGGGCAGTCCACATTGGATGAGAGGGTGAGGATAAAGACTCAATAAATGTCCATTTTCACGCGCAATTAATAGCAAGAAAATTGTGTGCGAGCTCCAACTATTGTCTACGATCGAAAATACTTCTGTCACAAGAAATACAGAAAAAAAACCTAAGTAAAAGCGCTTTACGTTTTTTAAATGTATGCGGGTAAACACAGGTTGTTTTGTGACCTAGCTACCCACCCTTTAAGTCATACCAGCATTTTTCGTCATTGTTTGGAACGAAGAAGAAATTAAAACAGCAGACTTTAGGGCAAACGCAGAGAAGTTAGGTATTGGCTCTCCGGGGGGGGGGGGGAGGGGGGGGGACTCCCATTTGAAAAGGACGGGGGTGCTCGTCGTAAATTTTGAAAGGAACCCGGCCCTAAGAGGTACCAAGATCCCGTCTTGTGGGCGCGGTGTGAAATTTTTTTCACCCTTAAGAGGTACCAAATTATGGGTTTAATAAGACAAAATTAAAAATTAGTTAATTGTTTAATTTTCCTGTGATAATTGTTCGGTTCAATACCCTAAAAGGTACCACTAAAGCTCCCGCTGTGGACCTTTCGAGACTTAACACCTTAAGAAATACCAAAACCGCTTTTTTAACCCCTAAAAGGTACGACCGGTTTGAACCAGTTTGGAAATAGAAAGTCGGAAAAAATTGTTTGCCCAAGCGTTATCTTTGACAAGAATGAGGAAGTAAGGGAGATACCCGTGACCGAATAAAATAGTGGTATTAGGCGTTGTTTATTAGGCCGCGTCATTGTGTTGTATTTCCTCCTTCATTCTCATTTAATGGTTTAAATTTCTCTGCAGACCCGCGGTTGTGCATTAAGTCTTACAAGAGGTGAAATCCACGTGTCACTGCGCTATGAATTTAGCCGTGCAAGATTGAATATAATTGTGTTAAAGGCTTCCAATCTTCTGAAGACAAGCAAATTTCTGACTACTGGTATGTAATAGACTAGCCTGCAAGCAGACTCCCTCTTCGATCGCGGGGTGAGCGAGAGCAACTGTATCCTAGCACATGTCGCGTTGGATTGCGTTTATCATCCGCAGCTTCCAATTTGACCTAATTTCCTCTTCCACTAGCTTGGTATGATTTTCACTTGATCGCAGGCGACTGGAGACGAAATCAAATCTTCATCGACTTCATCCAATTTGTTTCATCAGTATCAGAGTAGTTTGTTAGCCCCTTCTGGCAGCTTCGACTCGGTCGCACTCAGAAACTGACCAGAACTTTCGCTTTTTAAAATGCAAGGTTTATCGAATTAAGTAAAGCCAGATAAATGGGTGGGAAGCAATGGTTTTTGACTGCTGTCAGTTATGTTTTAATACTGAATTTAAGAACCCATGGAACAAAAAGCATCAAAGTCATAACGCGGCTACGGTGACCTAAATAGTGCGCATGTAACGTTACAGCGTTACCAGTTACACGCGCTCCTCGACGACTTTTTTTTTGGTGGTTGTCAATCAAATGTATTCGACTGTCACCAAGTGAGCAGGACTATTGTCATGGAACATTTGATTGACGTCCACCCAAAATTTAGTTTTGAAAAATGAAAAAAAAAAATCGTTGAGGGGCGCGAGTGACTAACAATCGCCGAGTGTCCCTCATCTAAAGTGAATTTTACTTGTTTCGCAGCACCGTATGTCAGCGTATCCCTAAACGCAGATGGAGTGGTACTGGAATGCAGAAAGACTAAGAAAGCTAACGGAATAAATCCCGTCTGGAACCAAGGGTTCTTGTTTGATGTGGTTAACGAAAGGATCGATGATTATTCTTTGACTATCAAGGTCATCAACCATGATCTTCTGTCAAATAATGA
>OX421448.1:42172813-42185313 GCA_949126865.1 Montipora capitata | reverse complement strand
ACAAGGAGGGACCACAGGTAAAGATACTTAAATCACAAATACTCATCAAGGTATGACCAAACAAAAACTAAACTTGGACTAAACTAAAACTAATCATGCGGACTAAGCAAACTCAACATCAACCGAATAACGAACACATGTCACGTCATTGTAACGATTATCAATTAACTTCATAGCAAGAGAAAGGTTGCGATTTGTAGTTTTATGCGGAAACATGTTCCTCGATTAGTTGAATGAAGCTGTGATCGACAATTGCAAGTTACAGCAAAGCATAGGAGATAAAAAACCTATTAAAATTGTAGTAATCACGGATTAGTAAAGTGCGTTCGATGTCTAGTAACAAAATATTTATTATTGTACTGATTACCCAGAAATATTCAAGGAAAGTGGACTTGTGGGGTGCTTTCTGGCACTACGCAGAGAGAACTAGAATCTCCTGTGAAAAGCAGCCGAGTTGACAGATCACAACACGGTCGTTGCCGACACGAATTGCCATGCGGGGCGAATTGTAGAGTGCGTTTCCTACAAACACAACACTACACAGCTTTCTAATGTTCTGATAAGTAGCTTTAGTCATATTTGCTAGTGATACTTCGAATCGATTAACACAACTTCAATTACGTTTGAAAAAAACAGCGAAGAAAACAGCCGTGAAACCAACACACACAACTGCAAAGCACGTGGAAATATGGGGAATTTTTACCGCTTTCATTTGAGCATGCCGGCATTGCGAAACAAATCCGATGTCGAGGCATCACATCAGATCGAGGTGATGTGCCCATCGGCCAGCCAGTCTAATTCAAGATTGAGTCCAAACCCTGAAATCGCATGGCATCACAATTGATATCCGCGAAACATATTCGGGACATTGGTAAAACGACGACTAGAATGCGTCCTCCTTCGTCGGAACGCAATTACGCCACGTCACGTGGCCTCGCCGGAATCCTTGGGGTTGTCTGCCTTCATAATATATTCCTTAACCGTTACATCAGTCTTGCTCATTTTAGCTTTTAAGTAGATCGTGGATCAACTATGCAAAAACTTGAAGTAAGGAAAATCGATAGGTTCGTACAATTAACATTCACGTCTTGTTTGAGCCTGTTCATATTTTTCTTATAATACACACAAAAAAAGACATTTTATTCTTTTCCATGCGCAAGACTATTCAAGAAACCCTACAGACTCTCTTTACCGATTCCTATCAGTGTTTCTGGTCGACCTCCTGTCCACTAGCCATAGCTATAACGCTCCCTCCATGTATTATTATAGTTCGCCAGGTTTATTATTAACACGTCTTATTCATAAAACAATGCTATTATTTAAAAATTATTTCGTTTTGAATAAAATTAGCTTATGTATCAAACAAAGATTTCAAAACGGCGACCATTTAAGAACCAGGTTCAATAGTATTTTTGGTACTGATCAATGTATGCATGAGGAGACGAGTAACTTACTTTTAGGTATCTCTTGGGTTACTAATGTTAGGCCGGACAATCACACCGATACTTTTGCTTCTGTTAAAAAAAGCAAACTTGTCAGTTTTCACCTAGTAAGCAAGTAACCAATACCACCCTGTCAGAGTTACCTTTTCCGTGTACTTGTTTTGTTTTCCCTTTTTCTTGGACTCAAAGCTGGGTCAACCTGTACGCCTTTCCTATAAAAAAAGATAAGCATGCAAAGAAATGAAAGTGAACAATAATAAAGCGATCTATGAGGTTACTGCTAAGTTACTGGCGCTGTCAGAGGCTTGACTTTCACAAGACTATGGCCCACAGTCAATTAAAGCCGGGCTTTAGAGTTAACTGTACACAGTCTAGGGCTTCTAAAGGGCATCATTGAAAGGAATGACAAACATTGCTAGTATCGCGAATTACAGTAAGTAAATACTAGTCTAAGAGACATGCTTTTCCACCTGTATGTGACGTGAACTGAAAATCTGTTACATTTTCACATTTAATGAATCAAGGATTGTGTTATCTGCAGTTTCAATGTAGAAGAAGATGTAGTTCTTTTTAAACCAAACCCAACCTCATCATGCATGAATGGTTAAGGAATTCAATTTCAAAGAAATTCTAGCTTAGGACTACATATGCATGCATATGCACTCACTCTTCAGCCGCCATCCTCATTTTGCAAAGTTCCTCCACTTGGTCGCGAAGTTCATCTCGTTCACATTCCAAATTTTTACTACAAAAAGGTACAGTATATGTACTAATATAAAGATGATATTCCTTTAAAGCGAAAATCCATTTGAAATAACAATATTAGTACTGAAAAAAATGACACTCTGGCTTGGATGCGGCATTTGGGATCCTCATAGTAACGTATTACAGTCCAATAGCAGAATGGTTAGGGCCTTACAAAACTCCACTATATTACCTTTTCATTTCAAGAGCATTTTTCTCTTTGGTCAATTGTGTAACTTCTGTTTCCAGCTTTGTCTTGACGCCTAACGACAAACAATACACGAATTTGATCCTCTGGGCTAGTGCAGTCCTGAGAGGGATGACGTTTCGACAAGCTAAACTAAGGAAGTCATTTTCTGAGTCAAGTATCGGTAATGCATTCAATTGCTGCATTAGTATTTCACGTAGTATTAGTATTTCAGTATTTCACGACACTCAATAACTTGTCACTTTTATTGACAAATCTACTAACAGTATATCCAAGTTTATTACATACTCAACAAAATATCGCGTTTCTGATTGGCCAATAGACCTTTTTCATAAATGGCGGTCAATTTATAATTCTCTTGTCGAAGTGCAAATCAGCCTACCAAGCCTCGATACCATACAGTGAATTGAAAAGATTTCTTGCTCTAAAATGAGGCTTGGTAGGCTAATTTGCACGTGGACAAAAGAATTATAAATGTGACCGCCATTTATGAATAAGGTCTATGACAAATGAATAAATATATTATAATGTGCAATGCGTAAATTTTGTTGAGACTATTGAGCCTATACGGCTCTTGCAATTTATAGAGATTTCAAAACATTACTCGTTCCCATAAATCACGAAATGAATGAGCGAGTTCATACGATTTCCTTTATATAATCCTTACCATTGAAATAAAAAATAAAGAAGTGAATTTTTTGACCACTACATTCCCATAAATAACCTTTACAAGATACCTACCGAATGGCTCTTTATCAGCCTTTTGACAATACGCAATCTGGATTTAAATGGATAACAGAATTAGTAATAGCAGCAACACCTGCCTTGTGCAAAAAATGCTCCAACAGTTTCCTTCGAAATGGCTGCAGAAGGCCTTACACAAAAAAAGACAACCACCGTGAAAGCTCACCAAACCCACCTCTAGCCACTATACAAAACTTTCGCTCATCTAAATTTTTTATTATTTTTTTTCCAATTAACCCAACTCCCTTTTTCTGAGGGAACTATTGGTATAATAGAAGGGCATTTTTTCCATAAAGCACTGGATAATGAAAAACTTAAATTTATGGTGATAGGAATCCCAAGAAATTCACCTGAGACTTCGCCCTAGTATGAAAATAGTGCCAGGCAAGGAAAGAGAAAAACCTCTAGCCACAGTGGGACCATCGTATTAGTTGACAGTTGAACTACTGACCAAGCGACCTGCCCAGACGGGAGTCAGCCGTGGATATTGTGGATCTTAATTCGTGGAGATTGAACATGCACAAATGACTCAAAGGGTCATGATAGCGTATCACTGTTTAGCTCCAGAATTAATTCTAAAAGGTCATTTGTAGCGCTTGTGGTTCTCTTTCCATAAGGTCGGGGATTTTTATTTTACACACTTTAAAGGGCCAAACTAGCACCATTGTAAAGTTAGTGAAAATCCTCAATTTGAGGAAAACGATCTATCAGTAAAGTTTAAAAAAATGGATAGCGAACATCAATAAATAGGCCCCGCGGTGTTAGTACAGCCTGGGACCGAAAAAAAGGAAAATCACGACAACATTTTCGTCGTTGGCTCGGCTAAAATAAATAAAAACACAATCCCAGATTCGAACCTGTAATGACTGCTTTTCTTTTTCAAAATTGACTCTCTCCCGTTCCAGTTCTCTCTCCACCTCTTCTTCAAATGCCTCTTTAAGTTGCTGCCATTAAAATTGATTAATAAATAAATAAATACGAATACCAATGAAGAAATAAAAAATTACAACTTGCTAGTTCAAGGATTTTGGAACGAACGATGTGTCAGAACTAAAATCGGTTCATGAGCTAACTTATTCAGGGCAGGAATGTCGCATGCTCAGTTACTGAAATATCTTTTCCACCTGCATTCCATTTAGGAGGTCCTGAGCGTCTTGCAGCACCGATTCTCTCTCGGCTATCACTTCCTGAACTCTCTTGTTCAACTGTGTATTTAGACTCGTCAGCTTTTTGATCTCATTATAATCCAGGTGAAAATTTCCATGACTCCTGGAAAAAAAATAACGAAGGAAGAGAATGATATTGGACACAATTTCCGCTCCTATTCTGATTCAATTTAAGGGACCGACTAAGGTTTGACAGAAGGAAATACACATCATTACAGACACTTGATATTCTTGGACAAAAAATGTTTCAAATGCAGCTACAGCAAAAAGAAATGCAAGCTAAGCTTGAGGTTGGCTCACTGGATCTCCGACTGAAAGACAGACGCGTTTGACAGAGATAAAAACTTTCATGTATCTTGAAGTCATTGAAGGCCGTTCGTTACCTGATGTCACCATCGGACCGTCTTCTTTTCAACCCATGGTTCTTTTGCTGGAGTCGCGGTTTCTCCAGTGTGTTGCATTTCTGCCAGTCAAATAATGTTTGAAACAAATTATTATCGAACGATATTAAAAGATATGGCAGGTAAAAAATTGTAAGACGATTAAGCTAATCCGACACACAAAAAGCAGTGCACCGGTCTGCAAAGATTCTAAGGCCTTACGTCTCAAGGGTCAAGAATATCTTACATCCAATACCTGCTGCATGGTGGAGATTTCCGTTTCAAGTGCAATTACCTCCTTGGATCTCCGCATTATCTCATCTCTGAGAGTACAGATCATCTGGCTCCTATGCAGGACAGAGCAGATAGAACTTCACAACCAGGAATCAGATTCAGAATCAGATTTCAGACTCTTTAGTTTAGCAAAGTTCTAAGACGGTGACCCATTGATAACTGATATGCAGGCTCGACAACGTCATGCGACTCAATGTGATGATACAACTATTGATTGTCATGTACAGGATGATAGTTACTTATCAACGACCGCAGTGTTAACAGGAGTCTTCATGGCCCCTTATCTGAATGTTTTGCTCATTTGTGTGTTGTTGTTATTATTGTTTAAGAGAGTTTTTCAAGTCCACAATTAATTTTTTTTGTAGTCCAAGCATGCTCAGATTTGACAACCTATGCTTGGAGGATGTAAGATTGTTTTCACTTTAATAGAAAGCAGCCCAATTCCGTGCTCGTTTAGCGTACGACTCACTCCCTAAAGTCTTATGAAAACGATAGACGACCATAAGAAAGAGGACTGAGCAAAATAGGAACTCTGAATAATAATTACCTACTAGCAGACTTTGTAGTGAGGTCAGCATAATCTTTTCTTAATTTGACTAACTCTTGAGCCAATTTCTGCGACTAAAATAACAAAACAACCTGATCACGGCAGGAAAAACAGCATAATTTAACTCAATACTTATAGTGAAATGCAACCATTTGAATTTGAATTAACATGAAATAAATAAATAAATAAATTAGACAGTATTAAAACTTTTTGACACTGACTGAACAACAACGCTGAAAATTCTTCACTTTTAATTAACAAATCAAAAAATACTTTAACAAATAACTTATCCATCAAAAATCAAAGGAAATACACGCAAGCCGACTATAAAGACTTAAAACGTGTGCCTACATATCAACTATTACTTTTGTCATGAAATTGTTTTATTACTAGAGAGTGATCAGCAGGCTAAGATGATATTATCTGAAGCGGTCTCAGAGCCACTTCAAATTTATCTGCTCATGAGGCTTTCAAGTTTAAATTTTGAACCTGCTTATCACTTTGCAGCAATAAAAACGGGGGGTTACCTAGTTGTTTTTTAGATATCAGACTTTAAAGACAAATTATAGGTGGTTTTAGATGACAATCCCGTTGCTGTGGTAACATAATAGGTCACAAAATTTAGCTCGATCTCTTAAGCTATGATGTTTGTTTCATATTGTATATACAAACGTTGCCGCTCGAACCAACAACGAAAAAATGATTGAATGATTAGATTTAGTGAGTGAGTAAACGAACGAACGAATGAGTAAGTAAACGAATGATTGAATGAAGGATAGAACGAACGAACAAAAGGAATGAGTGAATGAATGAAGCTCTCTGACAAGCACCATTTTTACATTATTAACGTATTTAAAACGTGGTTAATACAACAAAAATGACAAAATGTTTAAAATTGGCTTTAAAGATAAGGGAAGCTTTATTTTTAGAAAAGAGTCAACATTTTAAATTTGAAAATGCTCAGGTTACTGCATGATAATGAATGAAATTTACGCGCGTAAGTGACAAGGGACTAAATTGGCAAGAATCGGCGAGTTCTTCCAATCCCATAGAATAAGGAGATAACAATTCTTACCAGTGATAATATATTCGCAAAGATAACACATTTTCAGACCAAATTAAACCAATCAGTCGGCCAGCGCATCACACAGAAATGCGCAAATTACATTATTTTCCAGCTAGACACTCGCATAACATTTTTAGATATCACGAAGCTCTTGACAATTCATCGGTATTGGACAGATCTCCGTCATTGTTTCAGTTGTCTATTTTTTGTGCCCATTGTTTTTTTGAACCAATCATGAGAGCCGTGGTGAGATATACGGGAGACTGAAGCCGAACCACTTAAGTATCGCAAGATCTACATGTAGGTTACCTGAGGACAGACTGATTATGGAAGTGGAATGTGTCCCCTGTAACTCATTGATAGAGCCTATGAGCTGGTCATCTGAGAGTCAAAGACTCGACTAATGATAGAAGCACTGGGATTTTCCACAAATGTGCCTTTGCCGGTGGCACTGTCCAAAAAACCCACGATTTCAAATAACGCTATTGCAATCAAACGTTATCACTGTGGGGTTCTGCCTTTGGTATTCTAGATTACTTTAACTCATTCATTGAGTCATTTGGGTTAAATGTCCAGTTTATTTACAAGAAAGCCATTTTAGGCTGTTATGGTTGAAATACTGTCTTTGCAAATTCACATTTATTGTATTTCACCTTTAGTGAGAAATTCAATTATTTTCTCTACCAGCTTCTCAATCAAGTCATAGTTCTCTTGAAACAAAACCTTTCACAACATGAATTAAACTTAAAAAGTATAACTAAAAAATCTAATAGAAACAGATACTAAACATGAAGAAACCCATCAGTAGAATGTTTAATTTCATAGAAAGGAAAAGGCTCAACATAAATTTCTTCCGTCAAGCGCAAAAGAAATACCTAGTTTACATGTAAAGAAGTTTAAAGATGCCGTCCTATGCTGGAACGTTTATGTCTGGGTTCATATTTTTTGCCTCGTAGGATGAAAGTTAGGTTGTGATTGCCTTCACATGAATATGTTCCACTATTTAAGGTAAAACGATGAGAATTGGTATGGGGAGGCGTGTGCAGAAGAAGTGCTATCTTTATGATACTGAAAATATTAAAAACAGACCCCACCTGCTGCTTCTCTTGATGTAACTCTTTTCCTCGATGTTCAAATTCTTTTTCCTAAACAAGAGACGAACAAAATTAATGCACTTATGTCCAGCAATAAAAAGGGTAATCGACACCTGGCAAGAGAAACCTCCTCGTTTGTTTTATAGTTTTTTAGTATTCCCATAAAGATAACTTAATTACCTTCTCCTCAAGCATTTGCCAAACTTTGCTGAGTTCTGATTTGACGGTTTGCAGTTCAAGATAAACTTCATCTAAGGACTCCTAAATAATTGAACATAGAAATCTCTATTTCTCACACAAACCTCACTACAGGGTACTTTGTTGATTTTGTACAATTCATTTTTGTACAACGTGGGTGGCTGGCACTTTGGTGACAGCAGTTGCGTCCCATAAATGTGGCCCGGGTTCAATTCCCAGACTCGGCGTCATATTTGGGTTGAGTTTGTTGGTTCTCTACTCTGCACCAAGAGGTTTTTCTTCTGGTACTCCGGTTTTCCCCTCTACTCAAAAACAAACATTTGACTTGGTTTGCGTTAATTTGTTGATTTCAGTGTCCTCGACTTGTGCTTCACCCCTATAAAACTAGACACTTAAATAAAGTTCCCTTCCGTTCGTTCAAACAAGATGGAATAATTGCAAACAAACTACGACTATCACGCAAATGTTCATTTTTCCGTGACTTTTCAGGAGCGTTGCCTCTTCGTTGCTAAGGTGATTTCAAAATGAGTAATTCTGAGTGTAGCCAGCAAGGTGCGATGTGGGAGTGGAATCGATATGGGAATTATCATTCTTGCACTATTTCCTAAATTCTGCTCATTCGTTAAACGGGTTTATTCTTCATCCGACAAAACTAGCCTTAAGGCAAGGGACGATCACTGCGGTTCACCCCTTGGTAACCGAGAACCAAAACAATAAAATAAAGAAATAAAAAAAAAAGCAGTGTTAAGCAGTCAATCATGATTGTATTGCGAGTGACTATGCAGGGGGCCTCCTTATTTACCTTGAATTCTTCACGAGCCTTTCTTACAGCCTCTTCTTTCTCTTGTTCAATCTTGTTCACGATATCAGCTGTGCTTAATTCTGTTTTCACGACCTAAATTCAGTTCAACAAAGTTCGGATATTGCCAAAAATGTCATGTGCTTCCATTGCATTTCAATAAAGAACCTCTTCCGGTAAAAAAAATAATATTTCTCCTGTGAATAAGGTCTCGTGTTACTTAAGGACGGTGCCTACTAATTAAAGATATTTTTGCCCCGATGTGTGATTATGCAGGAAATGTAGATCTTAACAAGTGTTATTGAAATCCAAAAAGAAAATTGGGGGTAACCACGCATTTTTCAAAGATAATTCATGCATAATATTTGTAAAAAGCTTTAAAATACAAAGCAATGTATGGCGTTCTTTCCGAAATTGAAGCTTAATTATCTCTCAAAAATGCATGGGTACCCCCAATTTTCTTTTTGGATACTAAGAGTACTTACTAAGATCTACTTTCTCCGGATAGTTTTAAACCGCGCAAAATATCCCTGTACTAGTAAGCATCACCGATAGGAAACCCGAGTATCTCGAGATGCGCAGAACGTATGCGCAATAACAATTGCACGTAGGGTAACATAGCTGATGTAGTCAACGAAAGGTTGTTTGTCGACATTTTCATGCGAACAAAAATTCATCAATAGGAGCGCGGGGGTCAACGCCAGGAGGTTGTGTGTCCAAGGGCTGGCGATGGAGAATCTGCGAGCCAGCGAGTCATGCGAGTCTCGCATTTAAGTCTAAGCAACCATTTTAAAACGGTTGGCTCGCATGGCTCGCACATTGTCACCAGTCCCAAGTGCTGCTCACAGGCTGGCATTCCTTCTGGGTCATTCCTAGTTCAACTCATTAGCTGTGCTCAAAGATAACTAACTATACAGCCCGCTATATTCAACTGCTTATTTATTATTTTTATTTTTTTCTCCGTGCGTGAGCGGGCGGAATTCTGCGAATCCTGCGATCTGATTGGCTCTGGGAGCGGGCGGAATTTTTCGATCTTGCCCGCCAACTCAGGCGGAATCTTAGCCCTGGTTGCGTGAGGTTGTCTAATGACCTTAAATTTCCTTTTTTTGACACCGTATCCGTTTACATACAGAAGTAAGCGTTTCAAAACAGATTTTTATTGGACAAGAGGCGTGGAAATAGAATTCAATTTCTGTTTGAAATGTTCAGTTTGTAAGTCGCTTACTGCATTTGCTATCAAGCGCAGTGCGAGCGGTGCGAGTTTAGAGAGGAAGAGAGAGAGAGAGAGGAAAAAAATAATAAGTTGTTTACCAGGGAAGGGTTGGTCCTTATAGCGAAAAACTGTGACCTGGGTCTTGAAAAAGCTGCCCTCTGCGGCCTCGGGCAGCATTTTCAAGACCTCGGTCACAGTTTTTCGCTATATGGACCTCCGAGCTGGCAAATAACATATATATCATTATGGTTATTACTGCTATTACCCTAACAAGGGAGAAGGGCTCACGGAATGATTAGAGAATTTGACTTCCACCAATGTGGCCTGCGATCAATTCCTGGACTTGATGCCATACATCATACACAGCTCAAGTTTGTTTGTTCTCCACTCTGATGAGAGAAGCTCTCCGCTGGGCACTCCAGTTTTCCCCTCTCATTAACAACCTTTCATTTCCTCTAAGTTGTTGATGTGTAGTCTTCTTAAGAATTATTGAGGTGATCAATATTAATAGAGCAGTCATGTTCGGCTGTCTATCCTTGACACATTATTATTATTATTATTATTATTATTATTATTATTATTATTATTATTATTATTATTATTATTATGATGATGATGATGATGATGATGATGAGATCATCATCATCATTATTGCCGTCCTGGAAAAATACAAACTTAGAGAATGATTTGTCCCTATTACAACCATCTAACCACAGGCCAACCACACTAAACCTAACACACCTTGGTAGATTGCAATTCAACCCTCAGCTGCATGTTTTCTGCATTAAGCTCTGAAACTGACATTTCCAGTTCACTTTTCTGAGAAGTCCACATCTCTTGATCCTTCTGCAACTTGCGTACTTCAGATATGAGGTCATTCTTCTCTGATTCCAGCCTTTTGTGACAAATATATGAAAACACTTTTCACACCGGGGACTTGCAAAAAAAATGACACCTTCAAAAATAATTTACCGGCTAAACAACACCAATTTAAGAGAAACTGTCACATACCCAAAGCTTGTAATAACGTGAAATAAAATTATTCATTCACATTTGTTAAACTTTTGCATGCATATCTACAAGTCGAAAAACAAAATCTCTATGATTTGCTTACTTGAAGAAAAACTGTCCTGTTGCTTTTTCCAATATGACAACTACAAAAATTCCTATTTATCTTTTATGATTACACTGTCATGAAACCAGTTCAATGTGTCACTTCCAAATTGCCTCAAGTTGCCCTTGTCTATCTTGTTTCTGGGGCACATTAAAACGCAGCTGGCATTACGACGACAATGTATTATATAACAAATAATAGATAGTGGGTTAGCTTGTGTACATCAAGTTTCAATGGATTTATGATTTAGTGGGTTGGCTTGCTGTGATAAAAAAATTGTTACAAACATAAGCATCAATACTTGATTTGAATCATAGGCTTCACTGAACTTGCAAATAGCCAATATTATTATTTATTAGCTTTTTGCTCCTTAATTTAATTTGCACCAGTACCTTGTCACTGTTTCCTTGATTTTGTCCACCTCATCTTGCAAACAATGAACACTCTTTTCCTGTGGACTGAAAGAATTGAACAAATTGTTGTTAGGCTTGTCAATCCATTAGAAGAGTTTAAATGAATCAGAACATTAATTACACTGCCTTAATTCTACCAAATAAACAAAGATGAATATTTATCACATAAATGCATGCACATCAGCTGACCAGCTAAATGCAACTTACAATAAATTAATAATTAATTTGGTGTTGTATGCCAAAATAAAATAACTTTAAGCACCAAAATGTTCTTTTCTCACCTTCCAGTGGTTGAATAAGATAGTTCCTTTAGTTCTTGCTATACGAAAGTAAGCAGACAATAAAACAAGTTAATCACTAATAACATTTCATGAAAAAAAGGCTATTGCTTGCTGTCAGTCCACATGATCAAAAGACATTTTTTTCACCAAAAAAAAAATTGCATGATTTTTGATTAGAGGGGTCATTTCCCAGGGGATTACCTTTCCCCTCGGATATTTAAAGACCCTGAGTGTTGGTCTGGCCTGAGTTTTCATCCTGTGATCTCCCCCACAGTAGTCCGATACCCTACCAACTAAGTGAACCAGTCAGTAATTCAAACCGCTGAGGGTATGTCCAGTTATTTCTGATGTAAACCTGACTCCAAAATGTAGTCAAACCATAATGGATTCATTTCACTAAGCGACTACATGACACAGTTAATTCTTGTCAAAGCCCACAGATAACACTTGCTTACCATAGTAAGTCAATGAAGGAGCTTCAGGGGTTGTGGCTTCAAATCTCATGTGGGACTAAGATTTTAACAAGTTCCATTTGGAGATCATCAGTGTATCTTTTCTATTTATTGTGATACCATGTTTACTCGATTAAAACCTTCCTTTAATATTTAATTGTAAATGACATCCTCCAACAAATTTTGTCGTACAAAGGAAAAAATATTGATTAGTGCTCCCCTTGGCAAAAGGCTGCATTTAATTTTTTACCATCATCAATATAATTGGAGTTAATCAAAATAATAATTCTCAACCAAACGTGCTGGGCTTTAAGTCACAAAATTATAATCAGCTTCAGTACAACC
>OX421448.1:42147813-42162813 GCA_949126865.1 Montipora capitata | reverse complement strand
AGTAAATTTTCAGCTCCGACTATTGCATTTCTAGCTTTTTGATTGGCTAAAAAACTCCGACTATGAGCCAATAGTCGAAGTTTTACGTCATATGGAAAATAGTGCGCCAAGATGCTCTTTCCGGACGCTTTGTAAAATTGTGGAAATAAAAATCGGCGGCAAAACCCGGTTTGAGAATTTACTAAAACAATTATTCCATTCGCCCTTGTTGGATATGAAGTGATTATAACCAACTCGCGCTACACGCTCGTTGGTTATTTTATCACTTCATATCCAACTCAGGCTCATGGAATAATAATTGTTATATAGTCTAGTCAGTATTAGATATTCTTATTTAGTTACTGTAAATAGGATAAAGAAGTTAAACAAATAAAGTTTCTAAAGTTCTTCAAAAAACTCAAAAAAGTGGATTCCTTGAGGGCTCACCTTGTAAGGAAGTGCTCTCGTGACTTCAAGCTGTGTGATTTGAAAACCTCAAATGTCTTCCTTTCCTTTGTTATAGAGTCAACCTCTTTCTGCAATCCCTTAAAAAGGTTAATCAGAATTAGTTTTATCAGGTACAGGTAGAGTGTATAACCAAGGTCAGATTAACCTAATACTAACAATGTACTATTCGCAGTACATTAGGATTGATCATTGAATGATAAATTATAGTTACTGTAATATATTTCTTTCTGCAAGTCCCAAACATTGACAAAATATTCTTTTAAATCATAGGAGAAATGTTGTTGGCACGGCGGAAACAACTTATTCTCTTCACTTAAAGATGCTAGTATTCAATTTTTCATTCAACTTACTTCCAATAATATTACTGCATACCACAAATTGAAAAAAAATTGTACAGTGTAAACAAAGGCTTAATATTGGTAATTCTATTGCAACTGATACATTTGCCATTACATTGAAGGAAAAGGTCCTAGCAAACCTATATACAAAACCAGGAGTTGTAAAACAAGAAAGAAAGAATCTGGGACCCAGAATTAGGAAATCAGAAACAATCTAAAACTTGTTCCCAATTCCAGTTTCTGGATTCCAGGTTTTCCCTTCTATTGCTGCAATAATATTATAGATGGACATGGGTGTACATAATTATAAGTAGATGAAAATTTACATACCTCTTGCTCTGCACCAAGGCTTTCCAACTGCCCTCGCAAGCAAGATATCTCACTCTTGCCTTCTACAAGCTTTTCTGCTTGGTTCTATTTTATCATGTTTTAAATTAAGAAAAAAACATTTTTTTTATTTTCTTGTGGAAAACTACCAGCTCACATTTGAAAGAAGGCAAGTACACTATCCACATTAAAAATAAAACCATTTGTAGGTAAAATGTGTCAAGAATTGAACCAATTGTATTCCAACTGGTTGCCATGGCTAACGTACCACCGACTGGTCAAAGAACCCACACACTATTCACAAAAAGTAGGGTATGGATTTTCCAGCATTGTGGTCTGTCCTCTGGGGTATATCATGGTTGGGAGCCAGGATAAATGCTTGGAGATACTTAGCTACACCAAGTTACTCTCAAATCCAAGGGTAAAGAAATAGGTGATGATGATGATGATGATGATGATGACCAATGCATTTATTTGCTTCAATAATTAAAATAAAGAAATGCACACTCCACTATTCAAGGGTTGAATGCATTACTATTAAAGTGATATTATTGTAAGCTATTAATTTTATCAAATCGATATCACTGCCAGTATACATAACTGTACATGTACGGCCTTCCCAGAGAACTGCTGCTGGTCACATACACTGTACCTGTACCACTCCTTGGACAAACGAGCAGAAAGTGGTATTTACAGTATGCAAATACACTAGTCTATTAAAGGTTTGACACTAGAAAAGGAAAGGCCATTAATTAACCTGGTACCTAGTCAAAACTGAGAATTGTTGATTTTCTTAATTTCATGTTTGCAGTCAACAAGCATGATCGACTTTTTGCTTTGTATGCCTGAAGAATGAAGTGATGATCTCAGTTCTCAGTGGAACATACAGTAAGCAGTCCAAGATGTTTCAGTGTCTACAAGATGCAGAGTGCAGCCAAGCTGACACTTAGCTGGCAAATCCTGGAAATCCAAACTTTCTTGACCTGTCAAAGTGACCAGTTATCTCTTCTTTCATTGTACCTTTTCACATACAAAGATATAAAGCAACTGACAAAAGAATAAATTATAATGATAATCTACCTGTATGGTCAGATGTGCCTCTCTGAGCTTTTCCAACAAAACTAGTCTTTCACTCTCATCAAATGAGCTTTTTAAACTCCTTTCAAAAACTCTTGGAGAATTGAAAGAAGTTCCCCACGGGTTTACATCATGATTTGAGAATGATGAGTTGTGTCTCACTTGATTCGAGTTACTGTCAAAGCCCAAGCTTGAATACCCTAAAGCTTCACTATTTTGTATATCTGAAGTACTTTGAGCAGACATTCTAGATGAATATCCACTGTCTGTGAGGTGATCTAGACCATTTTTGCTTCCATACTTTGTCTTGTCAAACCACTCAGTTGAGAGTGACGTTGGACCACTGTAGTGTACAGGGAAGTTGAGAGCTTTTCTTAGAGTTTGTACTTCCATGCTAATGTTACCATGAGGGTACGTCATCCTGCAAAGAAAATCAATTATTATTTGAGTTCCATTAGTTTTTTGTATATTTAGAGCTTCATTACCAAGTTCTAGACAAGAGACTGAAGTTAGGGTCAAAAACCTGACACTGGACACATGACCCAAAATTAGGAACCAAGATAAAATCTTGTAAAAAAAACAAATACCCCACCTATAACTGCTTTGAATAATATTATTTAGTACTGCATAATTACATACTTTTTTTAGGTGATTATTGAAAATTCTCTGCACTCAATGGCTGCCATTGAGATTTTTCAAAATGCAGCTTTTCAAAATGGCCACAAGCCGTTTTGTCCAGGTGAAAGATGAAGAAACTATTGCAGCAGCTTTTAAGAAAATGCATATTAATTTTTTCAAATGATCACCTATGTAAATTTTGTATTAAAACAATTATTCACCTAAGGCTCGATGAATAAAAACCTCAACTTTGTCAAGGTTTTTAATTGCCGATATTAACCTCGCCTTCGATTCAGCGACGAATTTTTAAATGTTTTGAAAACTCTTAAAATTGAAACAAAATGCCTGGAAAGTGGTCATTAAGGTAATTTACTGCTTCTTCATAAAAAGTTCCCAAGTTTGAATCTTATGTGATACAACTAATCTGAAAAGTCTTCTCTGAATGCAGACCAGCAGTACTAAAACAATACATGTACAAGTAAACACAAATTATTCAGAGAAAAAAGGATTTAAAAACACTTTGCTTTGTTCAAAGGGTTTTTAGCCAATTTCCTTTAAAGTTCACAGAAAGTCATTGATTTTTATGTTACTAACAGTATCTTGGTCAATATTCAGTTCATTTCTGTAGTCCGAAGCCCTAAGTCCACATTCCATAATTCAAACATATGGTTAAGTGTTCACGATCTTAGAATAGTTGTACTGTTCACACTGAAAACTGTTGTCAACGGCCTTGATTCCAATCTAAACCAGTAAATAGATGCTTTACAAGTTTCTACAATGGCATTAAAAAACATTTAGTTCTTTTTCTTAACGTACAGTCCCAGGAGACTAATTATTGTAAAATTACGTAATTAGTCCGATGGGAGTCATAAGATAGCCGGATGGCATTGTGTGCAATGAAATCACATAAAACTTGTTTCCGGGTCACACACACACACAATTCTTTGATAAAGATTTTCCCTGCTGCTTGTCACATAGCTACGCTTCTGTGGTCTTAAGAAGAAAGACGATTCAGAGCCAAATCCTATACTTTGTTCTTTCGAACAAAGTAATTATAATAAATGAAATCTTACTTATGCAAGCACAGGTAAATCATGAGCCAAAGAATTTAAAATAATTATAATTACATGATAATTAAACTAAGGAAGGGGTTCAAAGTTGGATCTTATGGAAAAACAAATACACATAAAACAGTGATGTTCAAGAAAAAGCACATTAATTTTCTAACTTATAGCAATAAGATCCTACCTCGTCACCAGTCCCAATCACTGTAGAGCTACATAAGAAGCATGCCTATCTCAGACCAATTGCATCAGTCTGTCTACTGTTACATTAGTCAATAGCTACAGTTTCAGCCTCTCTGCATTTTTTCACTAATTCAACCCTGTTGATCCCTTCAAGTTTATCTTCAATCCTCTGGATAAGTATAGGTAAGCTTTGCGGAAGCCAAGTCTTTGTGTTATTGTATTTTTTATAAGTTCCATTGTTTGCATTCAGGCAACTCCAACATGGCAAGCACAACAGGACAATCACTAAGTGTGCCTTTTGTCGAGAGCCCACTCACAGGGCACAACATCTCACCCAACAGGCATCATACACAGGCTGTTGATCAGATCAACACCAGCATTCACAAGATGTCAACTTTTTTCTTTCACACTTCCAAATGAGCACAAATGAAATGGCATTGCAGCAAAAGTTTCTCTTCAGATGAAGGCAAAACCCACTGCCTGAAATACCAAAAGGAAGCTGATGCGTTAAGAGTTACTTCCTCCAAGGACGAGGTCCAACTCCTAGATGGCATTTCCGGAGAGAGCTAGCTCACACCTACCAGATGAAAACAAAATGCCTGAAGGTCCCAGAACCATGACTAAGTTTTGAAAGAGCTAACTGCCACCTTTAGTGATGAGGATAAGAAAGGGCCACAAATCAACAACCAAGCTAAGGGGAGTCAGGATGGCTTGGTGGTTATCAACCGTGCCTTCCACCTCTGCGACCCGGGTTCAACTCTCGGCCCCGAGATCGTATGTGGGCCGAGTCTCAATTGATTTCAACCTGACTCCGAGGGTTTTTTTTCCAGGTACACCGGTTTTCCTCCCTCAGCAAAATCGATTCCCAGTCTATTCCATCTGGCTGTGCTGCTGTGCTCCGAGGTCATACATGGGTCGTGTTCAGGGGCTGAGCGTCTAGCCAGCAGCACAGCTCCTTTGGTCCGACCTCGTTAAGCCACGCCCTTAGCAATTCAGTCTCCGACTGCGAGTAGGGGCATTGAGCAGGTCAGGCATCATTATAATTACAATTTTAACTTTATTTTATTGTACTCATTTTGTAAATCATATTGAAAAGCCTGCATGGGAATTATGATTAAAGTATGTTATGTTATGTTATTATTTCATTATCAAGGGGAAAAAAGCTAGAGCAAGAAAAAATATTGAACCTTTTCCCAAACATATGTTGAACAGATGTAACAGTGAGCCGACTGTCAACCCAGAAATTTGGAAAGCACTCAACTCCTTCAGAACGAAAGCCCACCTTTGGATCACCAATTTACATCAAGCCTTTCAAAAGGAAATCTTTGTCCACCTGTTCCTGTGAGTTGCATAGTTTGTAGTGCACCCCCTACATTATGCCTTTGTTTTCCTTTAGTTTTGTCACGTAACATTTCCCATGTTAGTAACCGTTGTGCCCATTCGTGTTCAATAGTGTGGCCTAAGTTGGTCACACCGCAAGGGAGATATCTACTTTGTGGTGGGAATAGCAATTTATGGATACCCACCTTGCAAATGGAGTACAAAGCGCTCTGCTCTTCTGAGGCGATGTCCTCAGTGAAGTTTCTCTTAATTACGAGAGGACCTCACTACACAAGTGCAGGATGTGATTGGGAACAACCTTGGATCCTTCAAGGGCCACTGCCAAGGATATCGCTATGACTCATGGTCAAGCAAAAGAGATTAGGCCACAATAAGGGCAGTTCCCATGCAAGACCATTCTCTTTTTGGGAAAGGCACATGACCAAGCACTTGGAAGAAACTCCCTTACATGTACTAGAAAAATGGCAGTCCTACAGTTAAGAAATAATGCATAACCCTCAAGCAAATCAAATCATCAGTGACCGACTTCCCCTACTTCATTGAGTTTTTCAAGACTCTTTGTGGTTCTCTCTCTAGGCTCACTGTGACAATTTTTCGGGCTGGATGTGTTCTGCATTCTTCAGATGCCTGGAAACTGTTTCAAGCATGACTATAGAATTTGCTAGCACTTAAGGCCAACACTATTTTCCCCGCTCTGTCAGATCAGATTTTGAGGAAACAAAAGACCAATATCCTTGGAGACTTGAAAAGAGAAAAGCTACAGTCAAAGCTCTCGTAAACGACCAGCCAGGGAATTCGAAAAAGTAGTCACTACTAGAGCTGGAGAATGGGCTCTCGTAAGCGACCAAAATTATAAACAATAGAGGATGGTCGCACACGAGAGCTTTCAGACGTGTGAAAGTCTCTAGGATTTGTAAATTCATATTGACAGTACAGAAGATATATAAATATGAAATGTTTTTCTTGCAAGAAATGAAGTTCTCACACACAAAATGGGGAGATCCAGTTTTCTTTTTCTTGCCATGAGAAGCAACGGCTTTTTCGCTTTTGTCTGACAAGAAGTGTGCTTTTAACACAGAACGCCACCAAAATTGAGGGCTACCAAATGCCTTTTGCCTCACAACCACAGTCGCATTAGGGAACAAGGAAACGTACCAGAGATGATTGTGAAAGATGTGAAGGTTGGCGAAGCAAGTCGAGGAGTTCCTGCTATAACTGTACTCACCAGCATGTAAAGACCGTAACCCTAACCCTAAACCCTTGAGAAGGAATTGAAGTCATGATCAGCCACTGAGCGGCCGTTCCCCCACTATGTGACATACAGGTCTAATCCAGAGAAAGTTGCAATAATTTATTGATGCTTTTTCCCTTCACTAGTCTACTCTAGAATTTTATGCCTGTCCTCCCTTCAGTGTGATTCCTGCTATTTTAAAGAAACTAAAGGGCAACCAAAGTGACAGGGTACGTATGTGTCTTACCACAGTGGCTCATGCAAGCACGGTTTCCTGTGACAAAACCATGCTTGTGTACATGGGCCATTTGCAAAAACGTACCTATCAAGCCCAAAAACTTGCTCTTGCATCTCCCCAGCCAGCTCAACTTCACCTAGCAATTACACAAGCAACTCTCCCTCTTGGTTTACAGCTGTATCTCTTATCAGGCAAACCATAACAAAGGTTACAGTTCACATTGCAACCAGGTTCATGGACAATCAGACCTGTAGTTTGATGCTACTCTGATCTGCTTTCTTAGCTGACATCTTATCGGCCTTAACAGGCAACTTGGATTTCATGGTGACCAACTCTGTCACTTTTACCATCCCATGTCACTTCTACCATCAAGAGTAAGAAGATCCAGGACCATGAAATCATGGTGTTTTCGGCATGGAGTCTCTGTTTACTAGTGCTCCCACCAAAGGGGCTGTAGAACCCACCCAACCAAAGATAGTGGCCCATGCCTTGCTGACTGCATGACACTAAGACCTGCCCAGACTCTGGACCTCTTAGAAGTCGTATTAAGATCTACATACTTCCAGTATAATCAATTGTTTTACATTCAAGTAAATTTATAAAAAAGTGTAGCCATGGGAAGCCTGGGCTCCACAGTTACTGGTATTGCTAATCTCTACATGGAACTTCCAACCGTGCTAATAAGACTGGCCACAACCGCTTCGGAGTGAGGTAAGTTTATTGATTGAGTCTCACACTGGTAAACCCGAAGAGTGAAGAAAGCTATCCACATAAGAATTCACCCTTATAACATCAATAGAGATAATGGTATCGATCAAGAAACAATCAAGTAACACAACAAGAGATTGGTACATCAATGAACCGCCGAGGGAACTCGGGAAATTACTCAGTGGATCAATAAGGATCAAATCCACCATCATGATACAAACTACCACAAAAACAGTTCACCTTATTGCCCAAAGAAGACCAGCAATATTCAGTTGAAACATCGTTGCCAGCATACAACCTAAGTGACTACATCCTCAGACAAACGATCATACATCTTATTATTTATTTAACACCACAATGACCGATAATCCAGGGTTCGACACTAACGGTAGCCAACTAGCCACCGGCTAGTGAAATTTCAGTTTTGGCTCGTAGATTTTGAGCTTCCATTAGCCAGTGGGGCTCGTAAATATTGTGAAGCAGTTGAGTTTTGGACGAAAACAAAAAATGAAAATTATTTCTTTATTTCATATGAATAAGGCAAAAGGAGAGAATAGAAACTAACAACAGAAACTGTGAGCAGATTCTATGGCAGGAATTTACTACCATAGAATCTGCTCACAGTTTCTGTGATGCCGATGATCGCATTAACAAGACGCAAGAGAGAGAAAATTTTCTATTGTTACATCTTATTGGCGACGAGTAGCAATGCAAAAGCGAGGATCTGTTTCTGATTGTTAATGTGATAAATCGACGATATTTTTGTGCATGTGATACGTTTTGGCGAATTAGAGGCAAGTATAAGACTAGTGTAATGAAAATGGCGTCCAAGTACGATTGTGGCAATGAGGATACTCCTGCAGACAGTTTGAATTTAATAAATATCGTAAGGGAATATCCCGCCAAATATATCTGTAGTAAAGTTCTTGATCACAAAGAGCCAGTTCCTACAGTATAATTTGATACTGGCTATGCTGCAGCTGTCGCTGCTCCTTGAAAATGTATCGGACCCAGAATCAGTGACGTCTCTTGACACTTCCTCTCTGCCTTCTTCTTTGCAACAACTCCAACATAAGAAGTTGAACACGACGTAAAAACTAATTCTGCTTTTATTTTTGTGCCCTTTCTTATGATCTCACAACTGAAGATCAAGTTGCGTAAAGCAATCACGCAATCAATCCATATGGAAAACAGGATCGCAAACAAACGCAAAAAGTGACAGTGTTTGCGATCGAGCCAATGCAAAATGTTTGCGACATTGTTACGTGTATATGGAAAGAGGTCATGTACTTGTTTAGAAATTGAATCCAAATATAATTTATTTTAAATTTAAAAAAAGAAAGATAATATGGAGCGACTTATCTTGTTTACTAGGAATGGTGAATCTCACATAAAAAGAGAGAGAACTGTGGCCGCCGAATAATAATAAATTGCATATGCCACAAGGTCATTTTGAATAAAAGAATTTGCCATTTCCCCCATCCCATAATGAAATACATTTTGGGGGTTCTTTACTAAAAAAGAATACAAGTTATATACTCCTGGGACTGTGACATGCTTCAGTGAACTGGATATCCATAGTTTTCATGCAAATAACCCCCCCAAAATGAACTGTATTATGGGATTGGTAAAAATAGAAAACGGAATATTAATGGACCACTGACTCCTGGGGGTTCCCCATTGACGAGTAAACTCATCTGGTGTTAGGTTAGATAGAGTAAAATACTAAAAATGGCTGGTTTAGGCCAGTTTAGGGGTGAGTGGGTGCCCACTGCAGGAACACTAGTATGTTGTACAATTGCTGAATTTCACTTAGATCACGGCTGCAGGAATACTGGATATACACCCACTGAATTCCACTTAGCTTTCAACTGTGGGAGTGCAGGAGCAATAGTTATACACTCGCTAAATTGGAGGAGTGTAAAATGCAGACTGCAGACCAGGGCCAGGTTCCTGAAAGGTGTAGAATAAAATGTGCCTTATTCCAGGCACATTTATCCCTGGAATAGGGTTATTACACCTTTCAGGAACTGGCCCCAGGTTTAAAATGTGGACTAAAGTTAAAATGTAACTGTTGAAAAAGGCCAAACCCTTTAGAATTGCTAACAGTACAGTTAAGCCTAATTAGTATAAATACACAGGTGATTATACAAAATCGCGCGCTCTCATTGGCTCGCTATCTCGGATTATTAGCCGATAATCACCTTGAGGGACAAAATGGCTGCCAGTAGTCGTTTTGCCACTGTAAGTGAAGATGCTTTCGCGTTGAAATGTCTTTTTTTCTCTTTTTTGAAATAATCACCTGTGTATTTATACTAAAACAATATTATTATTCGCCTCAGGCTCAGTGATTATCGGTGAATATTCACCGATAATCACTTCGCCTTCGACGAATAATTGTTAAATATTGTTTTATGCCTGTGTGGAGGCAGTGTGGCCCAGTGGTTAGGGCGCTTGCCTTGAGATCCGGAGATCCCGGGTTCAAGACCCGTTCTAATCACTCATTGAATTTGTTTCTGGTAGTCCCTGGTTCAACTTCCCGGCTGCACTTGTAAATAGCCAACTGGTTTGCCTCCGGCCAGTTGGGATTCTTAACAGTTGTTGTTGTGTTCCGTCGTTTCGTTGATTGTGTTTCATTGGCCCTGAAAAGCCCCTATGGGGAGCGGTCAATTAAGTATGTATTGTATTATGCCTAATTAGGCGTAAGGTTACTGGTAGCATTTATAAAGGGTTTGGGCTTTTTCAACAGTTACTTTATAACCTTAGTCTGTATTTTACCCCTGGTATGCAGTCTGCATAATGCAGAAAAATTTTTACCCACTGACCGCGCTGAGTTCCACTTAGTTCACGACTGCGGGAGTTGGGACCAACAGATTTATGCCGTGAAAAAAATGGCTGGGTATTCTAGAATCACTACCTTGATGTCTAACCCCAACTAATAGTGATTGTTTCATTATTCATATGATAATTCATTATACTAGTCTTGCAGGGTGTTATCCTGCTTGTAAGATAAGCCCCTCTAGGACCCCTCATACTCTACCTCATCTTATGGAGGCTTGAAAGGGTTTCAACACTTAAAAGACACTCTCTTTAGATCAAATGACGCTACAACACCGTATCACGTAACAGCAATGTTATGGTACCATATGAAACACCGATTATTTCCAAACAAGATGTGATCATTATTGTGATGCAATAAGTTACCTTGGCAACGTTAAAGTCCAGCAAAACACCCTATATTTTGGATTTAGTTGCCCATATGTCAAAAATGAATTTGGTGAGCCACCTTTATTTATTACTGAAAAGTGATTAGAAGGCCACAATGAAACTTTTGGCAAAGTTTAAAAAATTTATGTCTAGCAGATTCAGAGCCACCTTAACAAAAATCACAGAATTAAGGTGGCTCTGAATCCGCTAGACAGAATTTTTTTAAACTTTGCAGAAAGTTTCATGTTGCCCTTCTGATTACTTTTCAGAAATAAAATTGGGGGTCACCAAGTTCGTTTTTGAGATATAAGCAACTAAAGACAAAATAAAGGGTGTTTTTACAGGGCTTGCCCGTTGCCATGGTGACATATTACGTCACAATAATGAGTGCTTCTTGTTCAACAAAAATCTGTGTTTCATTTGGTACCACAATATTGCTAATACATGTGCATGATACAGTGTTGTAGTGCCGATCCTCTAACAAGAGCGTTCCGTGGAAGCGTTGAAACTGATTCGAGCCACCTTAACAAGTCTGAAGAGAGCAGCATTCGCGAAAGCAAATATGCGGTCCATTAGAATGGAATGAATTATTCTTTATTCGAAGACTTTTCAGTGGCGCATAAACTAAAGAAGAGAAAGATTGCTACCTTCGCAAATCGAAACCTAAGCAAGATTTCAATTGGAATAATTCATATTATTTATTTGTACTTACCTTCAAGTTGAGCACTCAAGCAGAGAACGCCACTGTTGACAAATCGACGAGCAGCACAATCGCGCGTTCGGCAAAGTCAAAAGTTGGGCTTCCAACTCCAAACCTCTGAATTTTCCGAGCTAAAAAACAGTTCATTATCATTGCTGTTCACCGTCAAGCATAATAATTATTCCAAATCCTGTTGTGATGTACGATCCACATGAGCTTATAACAACGGCTAGTACTTAAACACGGCATGCCGGAATGATGGAATGCCGGAACGGTGGAACGCCGGGATACTTAACACGGAACGCCGGAATACTTCAACATGGAACGCCGGATTACTTAAACACGGAACAGTTGTGAAAATTCTGACAATTGGAACACATGGTTCCCCCGCCCCCCCCCCCTCACAAGTGTTCGGGGCAAAAAATTAAAGTACAAAACAATGGTGAAATATGAACCCTTTTATTGTCGTTAAAAAGGTTGCTGTTATTCATCGTGGTGAAGTACAATAATAATAAAGTATTCTCGTTTGTTTCACGATGTGATCAGTTGTGATGTAGATCGCGACGTTTGATGATGTCGAATGGTTACGCGTCACCTTTTAGCGCCCTAAAACCAAGCTCTGTAACTGCCGTAAAAAGGGCGAGTGCCCCTTAAACGCCAATGTCTGACTTCTGGTGCAGTTTATCAGGCAAAGGTTAGAAGAAAGGACAATGACAAATTTGAAACATACGTAGGCCTGACGGCAGATGACTTTAAGACCTATAGACCTATAGAAATTCAACTGAACTCAGCAAACACATGGTCACTAAAAGATAACCACATAGAGCATGAAATTACATGGCAAATTGTTTGCCGCGCTAAACCGTACAGCAGTTCAACTAAACGTTGTAATTTACTGTAATTTATGCTTGAGCAAGAAATTTGTCATTATCTGTGAACCGGAGCGATGTACATTGAACAAAAGAAACGAGTTAGTATCATCATGCAGGCACCGAGCGAAGGCGCTACTACAGAACAATTAGCTTAGCACCTAATCACCAACATTTATGGAAATTCTCGTAGTGTTTGTGATATAAAAATAAGTGCTCAGCATTGTGAATAAAACTCCTGAAGAGTGAGGCTTCAAGCCTTACGAAACAGGCCTACATGTAGGGCAATTATCGTGTAGCTATGTTTTAATTATCACAGCCCTCTATAGATATATAAAAAAAGTTTTTGCCTTCATGTCCAAATTGAGCACTCTACTGGGATGAGTCATTGCCGCTAGCAATTGCGCATGCTCACTAGCTCGCTAGTTTGAGCACTCTGGCATGGCTTAGATGTACCACATGTGTGGGACATTTGGGGTGGCTTTATAAGCTTAACCTCCATCTCAGACATCAGCTCTGCACTGATGAGACCCAGAAGGCCGAAACAGTACTAAAAACAGTTATATAGATATATATATATATAATTACTTGTGTGGGAAAGGAAAAATTAAAACATTAAAACACTACAGAACTGTTTCGAAAGGGCCTGATGGTCCTCTCTCGTCAGGTGCATGAAACACTGCCTGACTAACGTTCCTTTTATAAGTTGATGGTTCAAGCATGCCTTAGCAAATATTTGGTTGCGTGCCGGCACGCACTCGCCAGTTCGTTCCTTTTGTATAAAGCTCCACGATTGTAGAGCACTCTTCGACTCAAAGATAAGGTTTTCACGTTTCTATATATATATATATATATATATATATATAATTAAATGACGTGATAAATTGATCATCAGCTAAAAGTGCTCAATGGGTTTACCAGAGCTTTGAATAGATACGTAGACTTGAACTAGGTCAAAAACATTTATTTGCTACTCCGAGTTTCATGCTTCTCACGAAGCAATCATCAGGCAACTGCCAAAAAGAAGGAATACATGGTGTTTTACAGTGATTTTGAAAATAACGGTAGCAATTCACTATAGGCTGGGGTGCATAGCAACGGTTAAACAATACAAACTGTTTCCAGTGAGCTGCTAAAAATAAGCCTTAAATAATTACGCTATTGAGAAGGAATTTCTTTGCATGTCTGCAACTTGTTACAAGCTCATTTCTGTTGTTAAGGGTCGCCAAATCTGGTCTACAAATTATATAGTATTTCTCCCACAGACATAAATTACACTTCTTCGTTACATTTGAATAGGATCTCGCATGCCTAACAATCCGCCATTTAATGCGATAGTCGACTTTCTTGTCTTTCAAACCCCATACATATTTACTAAGTTCAGTGGAATTTCTGTAGCGTTAAAGGGCAGGATCTTTTGTCAAAGATCCTGCCCTCTAGACGGAAAGTGCAACGTGCGGAATACCATCTATCAAGCAGAGGTCACAACATCTCAGTCAAAGCAAACTTACATCGGTCTTTGCGACACATCATTCAAATCACGTTATAGAAACCACACATGTTCCTTTAGAAATGAACGCTACAGAAATTCCACTGAACTTAGTAAATATGTATGGGGTTTGAAAGACAAGAAAGTCGACTATCGCATTAAATGGCGGATTGTTAGGCATGCGAGATCCTATTCAAATGTAACGAAGAAGTGTAATTTATGTCTGTGGGAGAAATACTATATAATTTGTAGACCAGATTTGGCGACCCTTAACAACAGAAATGAGCTTGTAACAAGTTGCAGACATGCAAAGAAATTCCTTCTCAATAGCGTAATTATTTAAGGCTTATTTTTAGCAGCTCACTGGAAACAGTTTGTATTGTTTAACCGTTGCTATGCACCCCAGCCTATAGTGAATTGCTACCGTTATTTTCAAAATCACTGTAAAACACCATGTATTCCTTCTTTTTGGCAGTTGCCTGATGATTGCTTCGTGAGAAGCATGAAACTCGGAGTAGCAAATAAATGTTTTTGACCTAGTTCAAGTCTACGTATCTATATATATATATATATATATATATATATATATATATATATATATATATATATATATATATATGAGTCATTGCCGCTAGCTTTTGCTTTCATGTCCAAATTGAGCACTCTACTGGGATGAGTCATTGCCGCTAGCAATTGCGCATGCTCACTAGCTCGCTAGTTTGAGCACTCTGGCATGGCTTAGATGTACCACATGTGTGGGACATTTGGGGTGGCTTTATAAGCTTAACCTCCATCCCAGACATCAGCACTGCACTGATGAGGCCCAGAAGGCCGAAACAGTACTGTCTGCAGTTATATATATATATATATATATATATATATATATATATATATATATATATATATATATATATATATATATATATATATATATATATATATTATTCACGCATACACATAAACAGGGCAGACTGAATAACTTTTATCTAGCTATAGTTTTCATTTAATTCGTTGTGTTCAAAGAGGAAGGCGTGTTACCCGCAATATGATTAAGCATGTTACCCATCATACATTGTGATTCCTAGTTGCTAACCCATGTGCTGTTGATTGTGATTTATAAAAGCCCGAAATAATCATACCTCTTTGCCCGTGTTTTCTGCGGC
>OX421448.1:42140313-42142813 GCA_949126865.1 Montipora capitata | reverse complement strand
AACCAATCACAGCTTTCCTTGTCTAACAGATTCTGACCACTTAGTACTTTTTGATTAAGTGATTTTTTTTCTTCAAACTTATGCAAGATCTGTTAACCAGATAAGATGTAAATTACATGTGTCTTGTTCAATTGACAATGCAACAGGCCATCTGCTATGGGGAATTGCCATTAAAAAATATTTTTCAACTTGTTTTAGTTTAAATATTATTATTAATTCACAGCCGTTTGTGGTGCCATTATTAATTTATTTTTGGGAGTAACATGCAAAAAATTGTGCTGCTCTTGTGCATCCAGGAGTGTTTCTCATGATTCTGAAAGGTTTTTTTACTGACTGTGTGGGTAAGCCACATGCCATAGCCTTCTCAGTCAGATTCAGACTCCTTATTTTGTCAGTGGGGAAAAGGTACACTTATACGTTGTTAAAATGTTCCTGTTATTTTTTGAAAAAACCCTTTTAGATTTTCACTTAGCAAAAGAGGTGACGAACAGACTTCAGGCTGTAACTTGTTTACAAAAATAGGGAGATAAAATTTTTCTCCCTATTTTTTGTTGACAGTGTAATCACTTTATGCAGTAGAACAACAAAAAGGTAATTTTTACTCACAAACAGTGACAAGCAATACAAGTGTACAGGAAGAAGCATCACACTTATTAACTTGATTAGTAAAGTAATTGAAGAAATGAATTTTTGTCATAATGTATAGGTTATTAAAAAGAAGATGCCCTCCAATGACAACTCAAAAACAATTTCTTTAATACTAGATATTAAAGAAAAAGGATGAGGAAACTACATACCAGTACAAGTGTATTAACAGTGAAACATATTTTTCATGCTACTCTGGCTCAAAATGAGTTACGTTTAAGTTACGATTAAAGACCCAATGTTTTATTTGTCCAATATACTCATGTTTGCAGTCATGCAAGGAATAGTATACACAGTGTTGGTAGTACTGAATCCTTAGGTTTAGAGAAAATATGACCCAGCTTCTGAAAAGGTTTTTGGGCAGCTTTGGTGTTGTGGCTAGCCAAAATTATTTTGATATATAGGTTCCGTAATGCCTTGGAGGTAGGAGATGGCTGCAAGACCAGTAGCTGTCCTCCTCCACCAAAGAATCACATATAGGAGTATTTGGGGTTAATAAGCAGTTTCGAAGGAAAGTTTTTGGGTAACTATTAACCTTTAGAACACTGACACACTTTAGCTTTAGAATCCCAAGACGATGGAAGACACTCACCCCTCATGAGCAAGGTTCCAGTTTCTGACTTTTTGTGGCAAATAGGGTGATGAAAGTCGAAAGAAATATATTTGTCGGTGTGCAGAGTTTACAGTAAACATTAGCCTTGTTTTTAGACTTCTATGGTTCACTCTAAGAACATATAAATAAAAAAAGACAAATGTCTGTCATTTTCATATTCGATAGTGAATTGGATAGACGGCTCAACCAAATTTAAATGTGATAAAAGGCATTCTGTGTTCATTTATGGATACCGCAGAAATGACATTGTCAATATATCTGAACGCTATGGGTTCTCCTATATCTTCCGTTATTTGCCAACATGGTAATGGAAGATGTTGAACAACGGGCTTTGGCTATTTCACCAATTCAACCTTTATGATAATTATGTTGACGATGTCATTTCTGTGGTAGCCACGTTATAATAATTATCATTATTGTGTACGAAAGCTACCACTCAGAGCGTGAGATAAAAACAGCTTTTTTGAAACATGAAAATAAAATCAAAGAAAACCAAAAATAAATATGTTCTAATTCAATTTTTAGAACTGTCTTTCTGTCAGCATACCAACAGTAGATGGACGGCAACAATTCATATTGAGGACAAGTACAGATGATGAGTGTGTTGCATGGATTGAAGCTATTACAAACTGCAGGTACTGTATACAATCAGACTTCAATGGTTGTGGGAAACTTTAAGAGAAAGGTTTTAACTTCAAGGGAATTCCTCTATATTGTATTAAGTAGTAAAAGATACTGTTACCTCTTGAAAACTTAAACTTTATTTTAGTCCAACATGCTCCAATCTGTGAAAAACTCTAAAATCAGTTCTTAACCTATGATAAATAAATTGGTGCTTTAAACAGTGTGGAGAAAATTCCTCATTTAAAGTTATCATTACTTGCTATCTAGTAGTAATTTTCTGAATGAACGTAACATTGAAACTAAAGCCTCAGGTTCTACTTGCATGTTGGCAGGATACAATAATAATATTATTATTATTGCATAAATGGCCTTCTCCACAGACTTTCTAATTTGCCTACCCATTTGTTACATTTAGTATTGCTAAAATGTCCTGGAGTACCATTTGTTGTTGATATTTATGTAGCTAGAATACAAGAATAAGGACGTTTGCAGAATATTATTGCTTTTTTGGAGTTTTCAGTGGATGTAATTCTGATTTGAGTTTTTCATAATTCTTTTAATTATTACTAAATAAATGAAAATAGTATTATAAATTAACTCTTCAGTCATAAGCCCATA
>OX421448.1:42132813-42137813 GCA_949126865.1 Montipora capitata | reverse complement strand
CTTTTCCATTCGCTCGGTGAGGGTGTGCTTGTTTTCTTTTAAAACTCATGCGGTGCAAGAAAAATTCATTGCCAAACTGGTGAATTCCAAAGTAAATTTCACTCGAAAAACAGATATCATACTCATCACTCAGGCAATACTGCGCGTAGGGAAAGTTTATTGCAAGAAAAGACATTGGTTTTTCAACTTAACTTAATTTTTAACCCATTAAACTCTCTTATTTCATAATAGTTGTGCATTGATAAATCGTGTTGTGAGCTTGGGGTGCCTGTGATCAAAGACCAAAAAATTATTTAGTGGCCACCATTTATGAAACCGTGGTGCACTTCAAATGTGCTGACCATACTCTTAAGAATAAGTTGTTGCAAGATCAAACATTGTGAACTCTTGGTCATAACCAACAATTTTACAAAACTTTTCAGTATCTCTAAATTATTTGTTATGTTTACCTGTTTTATTTTTCACATAACATGTCTAGTAATTAGCTGCACAGTTAGCTACCGACACTAAAACCTCAGTATGCTGCTCTAACATGAAAACCAGAAGCGAGGTTCAGGAAACAACTTGTATAGACACAGAAAAACAATTTGGCAGAGGATACAGAACGAGGAAGAGCATTGGTTGTGCATAGGGTTTCTTTTGGGATGCATGTAACATGTAAAAAAATTAAGAGAGTAATTAATTAATTATATTGAGCTCCTTGAAATGCGGGTTGGGCTCCTAACGTTTGATTTTGGGAGCCCAAAGGCCTCCCAAAATGTTTTCTTATTTTCTTAGGCAGCTCCCTTGCTTATAAAAGATCCACCAAAATTTTTTTTAGAGGCAAACCATGCAGCTGGAGGTGGATCAGATTCAGTGAGAGGTGTTCTGTGGTCTGAGAAAAGCATGATGACAGTTTTTGATTTGATTCTGCACTGAAACGGCTTTCAAGACATAGTATATTTTTATACGATTATTAAATGAGTGCTCATTTCATTAATTTCCTTGGTCCCTTCCCAAGGAGAAAAGCAACAGAGTTTACTTAAAAGCCACATTTGCAGATAAGCATACAGTTGTACGCATCATTCTGTTTTATTCTGTTAAATAGTTTTGCTGAGCTGCAATCTGAAAAAGAAGAATTGAGAAAGAAAAACATCCACATTATGCAGATACTGGAAAGTGAAAAGACTGCTAAATGGCAGTTGCTTCAACACTGTGAGGAACAAGCCCCGTTAGTGTCTAGCCTTAAAGCTGAGGTACATTTAACAAATTTTTGTTGTCTGGTAATCACTTCAGTCTCTATTCTTTCCCATTAAAGTTAACCCAAACCCTGCTAGGTATTGCCTCCCACCACAAAAGAAAGCATGCATATATACCGTATTTACTCGTGTATAAGTCGACCTTTTACAACCAAAACATAAACCCATAAAAATCGCCCTCAACTTATACATGAATCATACACAAAGACCTGACCAAGATGGCGGTGTTTTCATCGAGCGATCTTTCGAAGCTCTTTGGCGTTCCTTTGGTCTTCTTATCTAAGCCTCCTTTTAAACTCAACATCGAGATCAAGGTTAGTTAAATGCAATGCAACTTACTCCCAAATATCGTAACTCAATATAAAAATACTTCTCTAGTAAATCAAAGAGCTAGTATGTGCTTAAATTGTGATGATTTTGTTAAACTTCACAGCCTACGATTACACCTCTGCTTTTTTAATTCGCCGTGTTTTCAATACATTCTCAGGAAGAAGAGATTGACGTTTTGGGAATTTCTATTGGTGTGAATTTTATTTCTTTAACGAGTAATGATGCAAAACCCGATTTTTGACCTTGAAAATGGGAGGTCGACTTATACACAAGTTCGACTTATACACAAGTAAATAGGGTATTTATGCATAAATTTCTCTTGCTTTAATCCTTGATTTGTTAAGGCCTCTTTACACATGCGATTTTGGTCGTAGCAACTTGATGCAAGTTACAAGAAAAAAATCACATGACTTGTAAACCAGGTGCAATTTCAATAATTGTGATTTTATAGCAATTTTATTGCAGGGTTTCGAACTTCCTCGAAACTTAATACAATTTTGCTGCAATTTTTCAATGTTTAATCACGAGGGACCCAATGTTCCAATTTTCTCTTTTTTATAATTGTCACAGTGACTAGAGTTATGCTCACTTTAAAAATTGCAATGATTTTCATTCCATTTGTTTATTTTTATCTTTCACCAGTTTCGGGTTTTCACAATTTTTCGAATTAGTTTGAGATGGTGTGTACTGCACCACATTTTCATTTGTTTGCTCTAAGCTTGATAAAAAGTAAATTGTTACTTAACCCATTGACTCCTGGTGGTTTCCCACTGACGAGCAAAATCGCCTGGCGTTAGGCGGAGTAAAATACTAAATCTGGCTGGTTCAGGCGTCAAAGGGTTAAGTTATATTTTGACATCTCCCACGGGTTTAGTTTGTTACCACTTGCTTGCACACAGAATCCAATGGCTTCTTGAACTAAAGTCTACTTCTCTTTGAAGACAAATGTTTGTTCAGAGGGTGTTGCATTCAATTAATTTCAAAACTTTTTTCCAAACTTCTCACTGAAAATATTTTTTGTTGACATTAACTTATCGAAAAGGAGAGAGGCAAGCTCAGTACTTACATCTACTGGAGGAGCCGTTGTTTAACAGTAATACCAGACTTGAAGCGTTTCTTTCGCTCCTTTATCGTCTTCTCCGAGCTATAATTACAGAATTGGTGATACACAAACAAGCAGGAGCAACACCAATGTCTTCCTCAATATTCATACTTTTCCAAAACCAAAGAAATCTGAACAACACACGAGTCAACATAAAAAATAAAGTTGCTTTGAGCTGCTGCTTTGAAAACACAGCATTTGTGCCTGCACTGTAGAGAAACTGCTGTTCAAAGCTACTGTGTTTCTCTGAGTTGCACCCAAATTGCAGTTTATTGCGGTGAAAAATTGATGTAAAATTGCATTGAAATCGCACCCGGTTTACACGTGCAATTTTTGACTTTTGACCTGAGTGCAGCAAACTTTGCATTAAGTTGCTGCGACAAAAATCCCCTGTGCAAATGAACCTTTGTACATGAGTTACATGTATTTATGAAATCTTGATTTGTTATGCCCCTTTAAAACACTAGCCTAAGGCCAATTTATAGGGTAGGTGGCATAAAGGTAGTAAGAGAGGAGGCAGCACTCTCCTTGGCAGCAAGGAGGTCACCATGGCAACCGATCTGCAGTCCACCTCCCAAGGGCATCCACCAAGCAAGCATGTGCTTGGAGAGAGGAGGGCCTGTGGACTGGAGGCCATGGAACCATCCTTAATGCAAAACAACACCCCAAGCACCAGTACCCGCAACTCCAGCAAGAGGAGTGGGGGGCCCAGAGCAGCAAGCCAAGGCTAATACAATGGCATTATATAAAAGCCAAAGCAAGTTAAATGAAAAACAAGTTTTGTTGCAATTCCAGCAATATCACAAGCCATAGCAAACACACAGTTGCCAGGCAATATGCGGCAATGGCAAATACAAATGCAATGGCACAGCAGAAGCCAACCCCTGGACCACCAGGGCAAGGCAGGCCCTCCCCAGGTCTGGCAAGTGAACCCTTGCCACAAGGGCAGTGAGATGACTGTAGGCTGGTGGTCACCATTCAGGGACAGTTGATGAAATGCCTGCCAATGAAATGGAGAAAAGGCATTAGGGACCCTGCTTCCAAAATAGCCAGGTGCTGAGCAGTTAATATGAAATTTATGCCTGGCAGCTGCTTTTAGAAGTGAGCGGACGAGATGTACAACATCCGGGACCATAGCGGTACAAGAGTTTAAGACCCACTCCTCCATTGGAAAAGCACAACCT
Source organism: Montipora capitata (assembly GCA_949126865.1). Classification (NCBI taxonomy): domain Eukaryota; kingdom Metazoa; phylum Cnidaria; class Anthozoa; order Scleractinia; family Acroporidae; genus Montipora; species Montipora capitata. Next base: position 42,133,959 of record OX421448.1, on the reverse strand, counting down.
GCCCAAACCAGGAGGAACGCTGACATGGACTGAGACCACTATGAGAAAGAGTTCCCTGCACGCGACAGACGAGGGCACGCCGTTGCAAACTGACCATGCTATGAATAAAGGCACAACCAAGCCATACCACCCCAGCAACACAACGCAGGCAGCTACTAAGGGACTGCAGTTGTCCTATGGTACACCTCCAATACAAAGACCAATGACTGAGAAGATAAAGGAGAGAATCCATTTTGTCATTTGGCAAATTGGTTGACAGAATCAAGTTTGATGTCCAAGGTATCCATGCAAGTGGTAGGACCCACCCTCTTTGCAGGGTGGAGAGGTAAGTCAAGAGCTGTAAAAACTGAAGAAATAACTGACAAATGCTGCCCACACCTGGAAGGGCTGGGAGGTCCGGCTGCGATACAACCACCCAGGTAATGCAAAAGACCAGGCATCTGGTAACCATACCCAGGAATCCACTCAACAAGATTGGCCACATAGCTGAAGACACAAGGGGTAGACCGGGGCCTTGACTGATTTAGGGAATGTCAGGTCCACACAACACCCCAACTGCCACCTCATACCAAGAAGGCATTGGTCACAGGGGTAAACAGCAATCTTGGGACATGTGGACCCAATACCAAGCTTGGCCATCAGGCCCCCTCCCCACCACCACATTTGCAGGAAATCCTAATGATACTGCCCACAAACACAAGCACCAGTAGAAGAGGACATGTACAGAACAAGACGACCCACCAGTTTGGCCCCCTTCAGGCATGACGACAAAACCATCAACAAGCAAGCCAGAAACCAGAGGGAAAAGGAAGGGAGCAGTGACACGTCCCACAGCACCTTTGTTTGATACATACGCATTAACGATTTCAGGACGTTGGTAAGCAAATGGCTTGTCCCCTCCCCAAAGAATGCAGGAAGCACCAGAGTTAAAGTGCAGCCCAAAGGAAAACCCAGGCCCAAAGGAAACTAAGGCCTGGTCAAGGGTGGAGCTGAAGCCCCTGCAGTGAGGGTCTTCTGAAGGGATGGCAAGGAGGACAGGGACAATGAACTGAGGGAAAGATGAAGCATTTAGTGCAAAGAACAACATTGTTGGCAAGGCGAACGTATTAACAGAAGAAGGAACAAAAATAGGCCTACCTGTGCCTG
>OX421448.1:42112813-42122813 GCA_949126865.1 Montipora capitata | reverse complement strand
GTGGGTACCTTGAGGGTGCAGGGATGGCGCAGTGGTGAGAGCACTCGTCTCCCACCAATGCGGCCTGGGTTCGATTCCCAGACTCGGTGTTATATGTGGGTTTAGTTTGTTGGTTTTCTACTTTGCACCGAGAGGTGTTTCTCCGGGTACTCCGGTTTTCCCCTCTCCTCAAAAACCAACATTTGACTTTATGAACGTTGATTGTTAATTTCAGTTTACAGTCCCCAATTAGTGCTCCAGCGCTAGAACGACTAGACACTTAAAGTTTCTTTTCTGTCATCTCAGTGCTGTGTTCAGCTGAAGCCTGTTTCTATATAACACTGCAAAAATGACAAAAACAGATTTTTTTCTCGTTTGTCGCTCTTTTTTCGTTAAAATTCCACTTCATGATAGCTGGGACATTAAGAACCTTGCATGCACGAAGTGAAGTGACGTTTTCGTCGCCGTAGCCGTCGTGGTTTCTTAAACTCCCTATTGGTAATCGTATGATTTGTCGTGCAATTTGCAAAAAAATTAGTACGGCGAGTAAATTTTTGCAAAGACGAACAAAATTGGCGAGTGCGATTTGTAGTCTTTGAAAAAATGGGTCACCTCGCAGCTCTTACAAGGTCTCACCTGATTGGAGACCACCCTAACCCTTAACAAAAGAACAAATAACAGAAACAATGGACCCTAGGCCTAAAACAAAAGGGTTAGGTTTTAGGCCTAGGGTCCATTGTTTCTGTTATTTGTTCTTTTGTTAAGGGTTAGGGTGGTCTCCAATCAGGTGAGACCTTGTAAGAGCTGCGAGGCTACCGGAAAAAATTGCAAGTGCTTAGTTATTCCAAATTGTACGAGAAAACTCATGTGATTACTTATTAATAATATACATGGAAAAATAACATTCGAAATGGTTGAGCACAACCAATGCACCAATTGCGCCATAAATTGCGCTATCCAGGGCTCGTGTTTAATTGGCCGTCTGAGTTTTTTTTTCATAGACCAATCAGAATGCTTGGTATATTACTTCTTTTTGCTCTAAAATAACTCTTTTCTGCACTCTGTTACCTGGAAACTGAATTTCTCGTAGCCAGTCAGAATGAAGTAATTTTTCATTATTATGTAATCAACATCGAAACAAAAGTGCTTTTTTTCTTCAGCCCTTTTCGCTTGGCTATTACATAAGTTCTTCACTTGCTAAACTTTTCTTGCATTTCCTTTTAAAAGCGTTTTTTTAATGGTGCGTTTGTATTTTTTTTTTCGCCTAATGGATAACTAACTGATTGAACCTCCTGGTTCATCCGACGCGAAAGTTATTCATTCAATGCCAATTCAATGTAAGCCTTGCAGGGAAATTGAATTCTTGTCGTTTAGATCTTTACAAAGAATTAGATGTCGAATTTTAATCCGATAATCCAATCCCGCGATTTTTTTTTTCTTTTCATGAAGTTGTCGATGTTTTTTGTTGCATAAACGGTATTGTTTGTTACGTAAGTCGTGTTTGAATCTGTGACTTTTTTGTAAGTGATATCAAATTTGTTATGAATTTAAAACGTGAAACGCGTTTGAAGGCTGGAAATGCGACCGTTGTTTATTTGTGGCTTGACTGTCCATTCCATAGTCTTTCCTGGTGACTTGACGATCGATTTTCACATCGCAGTCCAAAGATCTTTACATTTGAAGAGTTGTTTTGGCTCTCTTTGGTGTATCGGATTTAGTGGTACTACTTGGAATTCGCACGAGTAAGTACACGGATACATTATCTACAAAAGACTACTGTTTATGCATCGATTCGTCGAATAAGCATAAAACTGGCTTGTCTTTTTTATTTTCATTTCATATTTGTTCAAATACGCATTAGCACCGGTGCCATGTTGCGATTTATGTTGTGATTTCTTGTCTTTGTGTGTTTTCCTCGGCCTGGTTGAATGCTAGAATTAATCGTTTGAGGAAAACTTCAATTAAATTACTTCCAGGTTTTTATTTGCTTCTCATTTTTAGACAGCTTACAAATACGTTCGAGGTTTTGAGGGTTCGATTCTTACTTTCATAACCATCAGTTGTTTTTTTGGTAATGGCATAGTTTTTGTTTACGGTGACCTCAATAAAGCGATTCACTCGAAACTTGAGTGAAGGAGAAACTTAATTACAAAGAAGTGATGTGGCCTTTTTTTCTTCTCGTAGTATCATTGTTCTTCCTGCTCTAAATCTTTCAATGTTTTTTTTTTCTGCGACTTTGATTTTCATTGCTAGCAGTTTGCGTCGATCATGTTTGGTATAATTTGGCCATTACAGTATAAAGTTTATTTCCCGACATCGTAATTTTCCTTATGTTTGCACCTGCTTGTCATGTTACATAAGATGTTGTAAAATTGATGTCTCTTCTTTGATAATGTGGAAAACACATTTTGATATTCTTTTGCGATATTACACACATATAAAAATTATTATTTCGCACAATTCGTCAGTTCCCAGTTTTCGTATGTCCCGAAATGCAAGGGTAATCAGATACAATCCCAATTTTGATATCCAGCACAAAGTGTGACTTTATGAAGCTCAGTTGTTTGGCCGCCCTCTAGCTTCCGAGTAGATTCAGCCAACGAACTCGACATGCAGAGTCCATAAAAAAACATTAAACAGTTTCCTCAGAGAAAACTGCCGTAATAAATACGTTTTATGCCCACTTGGTTACTGAATCGTGGTTTTAAGTTATATTTTCTTTTTGCTTTTGGCTTTCGTCGTGAAGTGTTATGCGAGGTGTTCTAATGTAGTGATTAACGTTCGGTAGAAAGAAATGCCAAGATTAATGTTGTGTGGCATAACCACACATATTGATTAGCAAAATATCTAAAATCTTCCTGGACACGTTTGATTGTTTAGCTTTGTTGTGATTAACTCAACTGAACATTACTGTATCATTGCTTTTGTGTTTTTTTTTTAGGTCCCTGCATACATTATCACCTTACATGATCTTCTTGCCCTCACTCCTCATGATCACGTGGAAAGAAATACGCTGGAGTATGCCCAGAGCGTTCTGGAAGACCTCTCCACGGTAAGTCTCTGAAAAGCCTTGTCTCCCTTAAATACAGCTGCAAAAATTTACAAAATATTTAAAATGCTATTCTTTGATTGCATCTGACGTCACAATACAATATCGAAAATGGCTTTTAGGATTTTGACTCTATTATTATTTGAAATAGGGCTCCATTTTTCTATTGGAGCCAACGTGGCCGTTTTATCACGTGAGTGCAATCAATGAGTAGAATTCGCTATTTTTACAAATCCCATAATAAAATTCATTTTGGGGGGTTATTTGCATTAAAACAATGGATATCCAGTTCATTGAAGCATGATACAGTCCCAAGAGTAAATAATTTTGTATTGTTTTTATGTAAAGAACCCCCCAAAACGTATTGCATTATGGGGATGGGAAAAAAGCGAATTCACGTCTCAGCGGTGTTATCCTCGGATCCTGAACTTTCTCGCATTGGTTCGAAAAAATATTGTTCGAGTCCTGCTATAAACTTACGTGTATTAACGACGAAGAAAGCGGAGTACTATGTTGAGACTTACACGATAACAGAAGATTTTAGTGAAAACATAGTTCGTGAAACCCAGCTGCTTGCTTGTGTTGTGCACAATGATGTCACAACATGGCGGCAGACATTCCTTTTTTGGAAGTAAGCGGAAGAAAAAGCAAACAAAATTGGGGCGTTCGAATTGGAAAAACAACCAAGGATTTCGGGCAAATTCAAGGCCTTTCAAGGATTTTTCCTCTTTTTTTTTAGGGAAAAGACGTTATATTTCGACAATAATAGGACACACACACAAAAAAAGATCTTCTAGCCTTCAGTTCTCCTTTAAGTAAGCGCTCAGATGTTCTCTCTGCAGGTTAAAAATATGACTTTCATATCTTCTATTGTTGGTTTACACTGATGTGATCAACAGCCATGTTTTTCAAGGAAAAAAAGGGTTTACTTAATAATAGAGTTCAATTCTCGGAGGCCGGATTAGATCGGGACACCAACATAGCCGCCATTTGTTCGTTTGGGGATGCCAACATGGCAGCCGTGACGTCATGTGAAAACTGCGATTACTTATAGATTATGGTGCTTATTTTCTTGTAGGTGATGCATGACGAGGTCAGTGAAACTGAGAATATTCGCAAAAATCTTTCCATTGAGCGGCAAATTGTGGAAGGCTGCGAGATGCTGCTTGATGTCAACCAGATTTTTATCCGACAAGGTATATAAGTTACTCACTGCTGAAAACGCAAGCTCACCTTTTTTGTGTACTACTGTACCAGCGTTAGCAATGAAATGAGTTGAAGGTAACGTTCCGTTTTACTTTTGTCTCACTATGCAGAATTTGTTTAAGTGGTTAAAATGATCAAATTTTCTTGCGTAGTAGTGGAGGGCACTTGGTCACAAAACGTGAAACGCAAACTTTTTCATTAAGTACTCCTGTTCTCACATTTAGGTGCGCCAAGAGCGCGAACAGGGAATTTGGTGGAAGCACTCGCTTTCGTAACTCATCTTATAGTTGGTTGAGTGTGCTGTTGGATGTTGTCTCTATTTAGCAAAGGGATGAGCTTTTTTAGGTGGTCGGGGGTGGCTGGGAGCCTTCGGTGTTTCTGTTGGTATCTTATTGTCGATCAGTATCTTTTTCTATTAAAAAGTGTGACCGTCGTACTCCCGTTGGTTAATTTTTCTAGATAATTTGCGTAATTTGCCTTTTTAGCTGTTTTGTTGTAGAATATTGGAGTGTCTTGCACTGATACAGTGAAATAAATGAAAAGATTGCTTTTATCACTTCGCTTCTCGTGCTTCCCAATTTACCTGGTAGCCGGTTTGTATTAAGAAGCCTAGCGAAGGCATCATGTAAAGTTCATATGACAACGTATTTGTTTAGCTAAAGGGGTCACCAATTGTAGTTATGATGCCAGAGGAAGGGGAAAGTAAAATAACAGATTTTTTTTACTGCTTTACCAACATTACAGTGGTATGTTTTTTTTAGGGAACTTAATTCAGGTCACAGAGAGTCGCAAGTTTAAGACCTTTGGTTTAAAGCCAGCCGAGTGCCGAAAAGAGAGTGTTCGCCAGTGTTTCCTGTTCTCAGGCTACCTCCTGTTAACTACAAGATCATCCAGCGGCCGCTTGCATCTCTCCAAGGTAATTCAACTAGGCTTACGCACAGGCCTCACCTAAAACCGATTAGAGCGTGTTCCTTGCCCCAGCCGTTACAAAGTATCCTCAACTTTAGCTAACCGTCGATGAGAATAATATTATAACTTAGGACTTATAATTTAGGAGGCAATCGGGTCCAGTGGTAAGGGCACTTGCCTTGACATCTGCAGATTCCGGCTTTTGGACTCGTTGGAGCCCGATCGTAGTGTGTGAGATTCATATCGAAATATTCGGTGATTGATGCATGTCGATCTAAACGGTTGAAACCCAAGGAATAGGTGGTTTTCACTTTACGTCATCGCCGCCATGGTGGTGGAGAAAACAAAAGATCTCTCATTTGCTCCTTTTGTTCGTCCACCAGCAATTGTTCATTACATCATTGTTATCTGTGTCCTTAGAAATTGATTGCAAACCACCTATAGCGGCGGAAATAATAATATTCTTGAAAAGTAAGGCCTTCCTACCGCACGTCACTTGCTGGCGGGTTTACGTACAATATCAGCGATTTTTTCTCCGAGGTTCTCTCCTTTCTAAGACAAGGGAAGCTGGAGACAAAGCAGCCAATCCTCGTTCTACGAACGCCAATAAATCCCCATTAAAGCAACGTATCCACTTCAAATCACCAGCAACAGTCCCGTAGATTAATATCGTCCGTTTTCTAAATCAAACATGATAATGTAATGGATTTGATGATAAAAATTACGGGCAGAAACATACTTATTAAAGACAACGTTTCGGTGTCCTCATGACACCATCATCAGGTCAAATATAATATTTTACAGATAACTCGAGTTGTCTGTAAAATATTATATTTGACCTGATGATGGTGTCATGAGGACACCGAAACGTTGTCTTTAATAAGTATGTTGCTGCCCGTAATTTTCTAAATCAACAAGAAGAAAAGAGGAACTCGGCCGATTTTTAGAGGTGGTCTGTCTACGGCATCCCACGTAATAGACCAATTCGGCTAACGCAATGTTGTACCCAATTCAAATCCTTTGGGAATGAAACGTTTTGTTCAAGTATTTCCATATCATTTAAATGGGAATGCTCCGTTATCATGCAAATGAAATACACAAAGAATCTTTACCCAGAGAGAATTGAATTGGGTACAACATTGAGTTAGCCGAATTGGTCTATAGACCAAAAGCATCAATGGCCGCCATAAAAATATTCTTTTGTCTTTAGGCTTATTAGACCCACCAACCTCGTTAGCACGGACAAAATACAAAAGAAATGTTGCTTTAGAACGAGGCTAGTTGGTCTGATTAGCACATAAACAAAAGAATAATTTATTGGTTCCATTTATGCATTCGGTCTATTATACGCAAATTCGACCGAAACGAGTGGATAATCGCTCGCTTCCCAGCACAAATTTGACCGTTTTTGCTTCGTCATTAACCTTCAGCTGGACGGGTCGTATACCAGATTTAAGTTATCTGGCTTAGTGACCACGGCTGCTCTACAAAATCTGAACTTACGCGGGTAGGGATGATCAATTCGTCCAATGCAAATCACCTGGAAACCCGCCAGAAAGGGACATGTGGATAGTGGAGTGAAGGTAGAAAGGCCGTAGTTTTCAAGAATATTATTATTTCCGCCGCTTTTTCTTGGGTTTCAACCGTTTACCTCGTCCTGCATCATTCACTGAATACTTTCATAACTTGATTGGTGTGCCTGTGGTTGAATTTGATCCTGGTAGTCCCTGGATCATCTTCTTCGCAGCACTTGTGTTTGTCTCCGGCCAGGTAGGATTTTTAAAAATAGTTTTTCTGTTCTGTTGTTTCATTGATCACGTTCCACTGGACCTGAAAAGCCCCTATGGGGAGTGGTCAATTAAGTATCTACGTATATATGAATGTATAACGCGTGAGCCTCCATGCCGGTTTTCATCGTTTTGCGGAATGGTCAAGTTAAAGCTGTTGAGCGTGTACAGAAGTAGACAATCCTTTTTGTATTAGCTTGCGAACGCAGACGTATTTCCGGCTCGGTTGAGAGAAACGACCGCCGGAAATACAGGAAACTGCGTTCGCGGGCTATTCTGTATTGGCTTTTAGGGAATGTTGTAGAAGAGCAGGAATCTTTTCTTTAACTTCTCCCTTCTTTGTTTTAGAATGGGGCAAATATTTCCCTCGCTGACGCGACGTTGGTTGACGATTGCTTTCAAGTTGGTATGTTTTAGCCGCAGATTTGGATGCAAATTATGTCATTTTTGTTACTCTTGATCGTATGGAAATTGGAGGGTTTTTTTTCTTAGTGGGTGCAGCGTCCTCGCGGTGCTTGGTAGATCCTGGGTTCGCTAATTTAACACTCTTGGGTAGTTGAGATCCAAAACTTGCACTCAAGGCAAACGGCCTTCGGATAAAAATCAAAGCTCAAAATTTTGCCAGTCAGGTGTTGAGCAAACACATTTTCAAAATCTGAAGAAGAAAAGGAAGTGAGTTTATTTATCACACGGGCTCTTTAACCAAGGATGAAAATTATTTTCTATCCCTAATTTTGTTTATTTGTTTGTTTGTTGGCATCACAGAGGACGCCGAAAGCGTTTTGTTTGGCGGTCGAGGAAGCCAAGAACTCGACTTGGATGACCTGACATTTAAACTGATAGTGCGACCGCGTGACAAACCTGATTCAGGATCACCATGCACTGTCACTCTAATGGCTCCTTCAGCGCAGGAAAAGGCTGAATGGACTTCAGACATCAGTCAGGTAGGTGTTGGGATAAAGCAGATGTTTGCAAATCGTTAGTTACAAATCTCAAAATTACAGTTGTAAGTACTGGTATTTTACGCTATGACGTCCTCGTCGTTGCTTAAGGTTCGCGATAAAAACCACGATAAGTTTGCCAATAGCTATCAGTTCGATGATTCAAACACTTTCCGCTTATTGAATGTGCGCTGATTGTTAAAGAATCAAACTGGCATAAACGTCGTTGATGTAAGTGATTTGCAACCAATCTGTAGAAATGCTGCTGGACGAACAAAAGGAGATAATAGAGAGGTTAAGCACCAGGCCCCAGTTGTTCAAAGGGTGTATAGCGCTATCCAATGGATAAATCAATTGGCTTTTCAACTGTTATTCCCCGGATAGTGATTTATCCGCTGGATAGTGTTATCCACCTTTGAAACAACCGAGATCAGGCCCTAGTTGTTCAAACGATGGATAGTGCTTTCCGCCGGATAAATCACGATCCAGTGGATAAGTAATAGCGAAACCGATTGCGCTGTCCATTGGATAGTAATTTATCCGGTGGATAGTGTTATCCATCTTTTGAACAACTGGGGCCAGACGTTTTGATCCACGAACGGAAACCGGAAATGTAAATTTCGCATGCCAGAACGGTAGTCTCTATTAGATTTTGTAAGCTTATCGTCTCTAATAGAGAAAAGATACTTTGAAGTATAAATGCTGCAGTGTCAAGACAAGTTATGAAAGAAAACGGCTCACTTTCAGTTGTCGTTTGTGGCTCAAAAACGCCTTGAGCTTAATCATAGTTAGTAGAGGAGACTGGTTATGAAAGCTGGCGAACTTCAAAGGACTATGTCTTTGTTATGGTTTTCGCTTGGTCACGTGATCTTGACCCTGCACACTCAAACAAAATGGCGACTCGTGAGTAGTCTTGTTTATCTCAAGTTTGCTGCCTGTCTCGAAAGATAGATATTAGAGTTTTAAGTAGCAATTATGCCGGGAGAAAACTGCGCAGTATTTGGCTGCGGATGGAGTCGCAGAAAGAAAGTAATCGGTATTTGGAAGTTGCCGGAGGCGAAAGACGAATCGTATGCAAAGTGGAGAGACGAATGGCTTGGAGAAATTAAAAAGACGAGAGATTTGGACCAGAGTTTCAAGGAGCTGGTAAAAAATGATCGAGTTTTCACTTGTGAGAAGCATTTTGCCGCTGAAGTCGAACAGTGTTTACTACAAAACATTCAGCGAATTGTGTCAGCGAGTAGAAAGGTTAAAAAGCCTTAGTGAGTGGAGCTACAAAATATTTCCTGAGAGAGTGGTTGTCAGAAAGCAAGACGACCATTTCCAGCTGCCAGAAGTGGAGATCATTATCGACGACAGTCTAAGCTTTACTGTGAAAGCATTTCTACTAACTATGGCTTAATTAAGGTTGTAATCGTTCACCAACATGGCGGCGATGACGCAACCCGAAAACTGTGCTCATGTCTTCCGGACGGCAAGGAAATGTACCAAAATGTGAAACGTATAGGATGTCTTATTGAAGTAATCATAAAAATTTACAACGTCCCGATTGTGATGGGTCTCAAAAACTCTTATTTTCACTTATTCACTTGCCAAGTTGTTATCGGACAGTTGAATAAGCCAATCACGTTCAAACTTGTAGTTTAAATCAACCAATCACGACCTTGGTTCAAGCACCATAGAAACAGTGTACAGACTCCTAAACTAGGGCTTTCCTTCTTTCTTTCTTTCTTTCTTTCTTTCTTTCTTTCTTTCTGAGCGCCATTAAACAATTTATATCTCCTTTGTCAGTCTTTTAATACAAATTCTCCCTCTCTTTCATAACTTGGCTCTTCTTCTTCTTTTCTCGGAAATGGTAATTTGTATGATTAATAGTCCATTTTACAGTTGTGTGCTTAGTTACTTGGCCTATGAATGTAAGTGAGGCTGGAGTTGACCTTGTTTTGATAGAAACCTCACTGCTTTTCTTCTGTAAATTCTTACTAATTAGCATGACAACAACATCATTAAGATAAGGAAAGGAGGCAGGTCTGTATCATAACAAGGTTAACACCAGCCTCACTTTCATTTAAAGGCCAGGTAACCAAAAACCCCCACCCCATAAAAAATGAACGGACCCTTATGGTTTT
>OX421448.1:42092813-42107813 GCA_949126865.1 Montipora capitata | reverse complement strand
TCCTGTTGCCTAAAAGGTTTTTGCCTTGCTTTGCCAGGCGAATTCGTTCTCTCAAATTACTAAACAGTGAATTATTATAATATCATAGGTTGCATGGTAACTTGTGAAGATAAATTACCGTTTCTTCTGCGCTCTTCTAACTTCCGGTGAACGAGATGCAGTCAGCTGGCTTTCGAAATACATTAACGTGGTTGTTTAATCGTGCATAAATTAACTACCAAGATGAATTACGAGAGGAAGTCGAATTGATTTACTTTACTCATTGTTACGTTACTAGAAATATGTTTCATTGCTGCGAAACCGCGAAGTCCTAGCTCGAAGAGAAAGGCTAATGTAATTAAGATTAGGCTCAGACCCCCTTTTGACAGATTTGACGGAAACCATATTTTGCTGCTGAATTTTAGGTCTGTTTGTCATTGGTTTCTGGTGCGTTAAGAGTGAATTAAATCATGAATTCCGAGTCGCGATCTGTGAAAGGTACACTCAGGCCATTCGTTAAATATTGCTATACCTTTCAATAAAAGGTAGTGTTATTTTGTTTTTAATATTGCAGTGTATTGAGAATCTCTCCGTGATGGCAGAGGACGATACAGTCTCTGTAGCTTCGAGGCAAGGTTTGGCAAGTGTCAGGTGAGCCATAGCATATTCTAAAGCGCAGCACTTTCTATTGGGCCACTTAATGATCCTTCCAGGGCATTTAATCTCATGCTCGGTATTTTTAAACGTTACTGCGCCTTTCAATAACATGTGGAGTCTTTAATTCAAAGGTCAACCGACAAATGCGTTTTTCGCTACCGTCAATCAAATGTTCGGCAGCTCCTTCCAGCTTCCGACTATGTTGACTGAACTGGGCTCAACGATGTGATTTGATTACTGCGCGCTCGACAGTAGTCGGAAGCTCGGAGAGCCGCCGAACATTAGATTGACGGTAGCGAAAAACGCATTTGTCGGTTGACCTTTGAATTAAAGAGTCCGCATGTTAGTGAAGGGCGCAGTAATTCCCCGTGCATTTAAATGCCTTAACATAGTATCACTCTGTTTGAATAACCATGGAATAATTGAAAAAAAGTCCAAAAAGAGAGAGAAAAGGCCGTTTTCAAAAATGAAAACATAGGAAGTCTTCATAAGCCATTCATTGGCGGCCACTCAGCCGTGTCCTTGTCTTTTAAATTAAAGGACACAGGACTAATGTCACTCTGATGCCTGAGTAGACATAGATAACTTTCTGGCATGAAGTCTTATTTGTGAAGCTCGGTGTCCGTTAGATAATTGTGGGAAACTGGATCGGTCTTTTATCACATTTTAAAAGGGAATAACTTGCGTATTTAAGCTGTCACTATTAAACACATACAACTGTTCTCTAATTTTTGTATTTAGAAATACTCGTAACGCCGATGATGTCTGATTCGTTTAAACACGCCTTTTTTTATATTTCTTTGAACTATACCCTAACATGCACTATCGTCATTCATGTAAGCCTTTGTGAAGGTGTTTGACGTCAAATTACTTACCGACCCTTTGGCCCGGTTTTGGGCACGGAATGTACAGTTTGAATAAATTTCCGTGGATTTAGGAATCCAAAGGAATATTTGTTACGATCGGAACCGATCAAACACCACCTATGGAAGTAAAACATGCTCAAATCCCAAAACACTATAATATATACATACTTCGCCACACAGAGAAAGTTTATCTTTTACAAAAATTGATCGCCACCTGTCATCGCTAATTGATAAACCCATCACTGTGTCTTATTGAGGGAACGACAGGTGCGAAAACGTAGTTAGAGTGAATACCAAATGTTTTTTGTCTGATGTTCGGCTTGTCGTTGACCGAATCACCGTGACCTTCAACTCGGCAGACAACTTAATGATTCTGTTTGGATAACTGAGCCACCTTCATTTTTCCCAAACAGTGAAACCTCATAAAACTCATGCAGGAGGTCATCATGGTGCAATTTTTCCCACCCTAGTCAGACTTTTTCTTTGTCCTTCTATGGGCGCATTTCCATTACTTGGGCTAAGGCTTAGATGGATTATGTGAATAAAGACTACACTCAAACTGATGGAAATATAAGTACTACACAGCCAAGGTTTGAAGAAAACGTACTTCTTCTCGTCTTTTTTTGTGCAGGAAGTGGTTTGTCTTCAAAGGCAAAGATGGAGCTATCTTGTCCGTTCGGGATTTCTCGCTTGGTCCCGCAAGACCAAAGTTTTATCCCATATAAAAAATCCTTTACTGACCAAGCTTGTTCGGTCAAGATGGCTGGATATCGGCCTCGTTCTTTTTGTGCGTGTTTATGGACCTCGACTTGGTCTTGGTTCATAAACACGCAGAAAAAAAACTTGGCCAATATCCACTGAGCCATCTTGACCTCACGCTTGGTCAATAACCCATATATATGGCCCTTAAGGCCCCGCGAGCGCTTTTATTGTAAAACTATTGGGAAAATCCCCGTATGAGGGCCGTACACATTAGCGCGAGCAGGGCCTAAAAAAGCTCTACGGCCCTGCTAGAAGCAGTCGGAAAAAGAATTGAGACATAACCGTACAATGCGTGTCATTCAAGTCAGTGCATCCTCAACCCCCTTCCCTCCCCCCCTAAACAAAGTTGTTTCCACCTCCACTTGGCATTCAAACTAAAGGGTATCAACATTGAAAAAGGGGGAGGGGAAGGAGGGGCGTTAGGACTTTTCTTTTGAACTGGAAAAGGGATTTTAGGAAGAAGAAGTCAATTTTCGATTCAGTGTCTCAACCTCTTTGCAACTGCTTGTAGCAACACGTAGTGCTCCGTGCGATGCGATTTTAGAGGATTTCGTCGCTTTTAAACATCCAAGTTATTTACATTCATAAAAGTAAATGCAAACAACATATTAGCTAAATTTCTGGGCAAAGTTTTGTTACTTCTTTTTTCCAAACTTCATCTTCTGAGTGCTCATGAATAGTGTAAAGAACTCATATGATAAAATGCTTATTGACTGAGTGTAGGTCGGGCCGGACAGGATATTTGGCCCTCGGTCGTGGCGCACGGACCTCGCTCGTACGCCATGCCCTGGAGCCAAATATTTTCCCGTCCAGCCCTCCCACTCAGTCAATAAGTACATAGAGTCTTTAAAGTGCTACTGTGACTAAAAAATCAATCCTTATTTTCTTTGGATTTTAAAACTATGTTAGCTAAACACTAAGCGACCAAAGTTTTAAGCCTTGATTTCAAAATGACACCTGTTTACTTTAACTGGTTTTTTCCTATTTAATGGTTCGCCATTACTAACTTTAAGATCTTGAGAGAGCTGGATCGGGGAGACAATTACGTCAATTGCTAAAACGCGAGTTTTGAAATCTGAAAGCCCAAAACTCTCGTGCTGCAACCCTCTGAGGTTCAATCGGTCAGTTTTGAAGGTGAATAGTGGGGAACCGTGAAATCCGAAACTTACACTCAAAGTAAACGGCCTTTGAATAAACGTCAAAGCTCAAAATGTTGCCAGCCAGGTGTTAAGCAAACACACTTTCAAAATCTGAAGAAAAAAAGGAAGTGATTTTTTTATCACAGGGGCACTTTAATCAAATCTAACTACACAGGCGTAGAGTCTGTGTTAATAATAACTTTAATAATTCATTTTTGACAGAGAAATACAACGGATTTACAATATAAGAAATGATATAAAAATTACAATAAAATAATTTCCAGACCTCGCGGTTTTACCTGGAAATAATGAATATAAATATAAATATAGATATAGAGGTATACTATACATTTAAGAATTTAGCAACCTTGCGGCTTTTGCTATAAAAGAGTTTGCATGTCTTTGGGTTCCAGACCTTGTTCAAGTTCAAGTTCAAGTTTATTATTTTACACTGTTTACAGAGAAGAAACAACTTAATATAACATAGTTTACAATAACGGAGAAAATACTAACAGAAATTAGCTAGAAAAAAAAAAAAGTGTACAGTGACCAAAGTAGCCAATCAGCTTTCGAGTTGGTCACTGTCATGTGTAGATATAAATTGGCGTTGGCCGCATGTTAAATATAATTGAAATTGATAGCTACACTAAGGACGACTAGGATATTATTATCGTAAGAGAAGACATACATAAATACTACATATTACGCAGCATATCTTATATAGCTAGCAGTTAATCTATGGTCAATTTTGAGTACTCAATAAGAATCTGTTATACTTCTTTTTGAAGAGTATGTATGGAAAACGTTTAAATTCTAGTGGGACAGATTCCCAGATTTTTATTGCAGAGAATTTAAATGTAGATATACCATAGTTGGTATGACTACTGGACCAGGTTTGGATCGTAGATTGTAACTATGACTTATACTTAGCTTTGAGAAGAGTACTTGATTGGGATGACTGATGTCTTCTATCGTTCTTTTCAATTAACGTTTTGTTGCTTCCATTCGTCTCAGCTCCAAAGCTGGGAGAGATGTTCTTGATATGCCTATTATATCCAGACACCTGTTTTGTATGGACTTTAAGTCGTCTGCCTGGTGCTGTGGTAGACCACCCCAGACTTGTGACGCATATTCAAGGAGTGGACGGATTTTGGTACAATAAACTGTAGAGCCAGTCTCCGTAGGCAACCTTGCTTTCCTACATTCACGTAGATAGTATAATCTCTTGCAGGCTTTCTTTGTTGTTTGTTCGACATGGTAGTTCCAACGTAGGTTATTTTGCTGTCATACTCCAAGTAGTTTAAACTGGGGTATCCTCTCCAATTGTTGCCGGGTATCACCGATCAGTTCAAGAATTCGCCCGCGAAGAATGCAGAGGAAAGATTTCAAAGTCGATTCGGCAAATGTTCTTAACCATTGTTAAGAAGAACATTATAAATTATGGGAATACCTGCGGATAATTCAATGTACGTATTACCAAATATTGGCCCCAGAAGCCTGGGCCTCGATGGAGCTTCCAATTCCTGTTATCAGCATGAAGTTACAATGCGGAAACTATCCGTATTTCATCAAAAATACCGTTTCCCTTAAATCTTGTTCGTACAATCCTAAGAACACACAAGATGTTTCGGAATAGAGAAATTAGGCTTATTACACCCGGTTTTAGACAGTTGCGTTTAAATATAAGCAAAGTTGTCACAATTGATACAAACCAAAGTTTATTTAAGCCTACAACCTGTCAGAAAACTGTCGCCGGCTTCGTGTGTATAATTATTTCTTTCGTTCATTGTTAAAACCATCTTTTTCGGGTTTGACGCGGCGCTACTGACAAACAAAAAGGAACGATAAATTTTGACTCTGAGGCCAAGTTATCATGACGCCATTGTCAAGGTAACTCTTGTCTAAAATGGAAATTTTAACGAGTATTTAAAGCAATTTTGGCGCTAGAATTTACATAGTGTAGCAAGGAAAAGGATAGATCATCAGTGGAAAACTGTTGGCTTTTTTGTTTTAAATCCTCGACGCAACTGAATCTACGTCGAACATTACAGCATCCAGAATTAAGAGATTCTGCCTCTCATTTAAGACAGTGCGTAGATAGAAAATACTCAAAATGCTGTCCTCAACATACAATTTTCATTTTGTTCACCAGTTTTGACAATAGCGTTGCTTCCTTTTGTATCCGTCTTGTTTCAAACCTTACTTTATTTATAGTTGTAACATCAATCTCTAACTTTTCTGCCAAGAATCACTTTGTTTCTTACTATGCCGGGGAAAAAGACTATCTTAATTCGCAGTAAACTGCTTGGAATCACCAGGGATGGATTAAAAAAAAATCGACAAAAATGCATAGTCGTTTTTGGACGTTAGCGTTCAGGAAAGAGAATCTACCATTTGAGGTTGTTGAAGTTCCTTGGTTGTTGAAAAGATTTTTTTTTCTGGCGTTTTCGTGGTCTTATCTGTCGTAGTAACCCTGGAAGAAACCCGGCTGGTGATCACGCAATCGTTTTGTTTGTGATCACAAAGATCACTTCAACAGCTGTGGCCAGAAAATTATCTGATTATCTGCGTGCGCGGCAAGATCAGTGTCAGTGCTGATTTCATCAACATATTCAAGTTGGCCATTTCGTTTTATCGGGTTTGAAAATAAAGTAAATGTTCATAATAATCGCGTTTGTGTTTGTTGATTTCTAGCCATTTTTTGAATTTTAAAAGGTGATGTGCCATGAATCATAGCTGTTTAGACTTGTCGTGACACAGAGGATGGACGGTTTATTCTTTTTTTCTCTCTTTTAGATCGGATCCAAAGCTGTTTACAGATGATACTGATATTAAATACTGCAAAGCCTTAAACTGCTGCAAGCTACCTAAGGTCTGTGATTTTTGGTATGCCTTACTTTCAAAGACACCTGGCCACAAGTAATCTGATGTTGTAACTCAACTTTGAGTGAATGCTTAATTTTATATTATTTTATGGTAACTGCAGCAATGTATTTCATTTGGTTTGAGGATGCATTTCAATATGACGCGCAAAAACGGACAAGAATACTTCCTTAATATATATATTACTTCCTTAAATATATATGACTTCTCCTTAAAAGGAGAAGTCTTATATATTAAAATATATATAATACTTCCCTAATATCTATAAGACTCTTCTTGATATGTAAAACTTGTTTCATATAAATTCAACAAGATGTGGCAATATCCAACTTCTTCCCAAATAAACACAACATCTTGCAAATACATAAGACTTTCTTTGAACATTTATGCAACTCGAGGCACACATACAAGACTTGCTTCAAATATTTGACTTCATTCACACTAATATAGGACTTGTCTTAAATATGAAACTGGGAGCAACATTTTGACCAGCTCTGTGCGGAGCATTCATACATACATAAAACTTCTTATCGATTAGATTGTTGATAACCGATACGGGGGTTGTACTTCGTGTAAGACTACTTACAGATAGTGTCCGGGCCCCTGGGGAAAATGGCGGTTGCGTTCAGAGGAGCTAACGTGGTTGCCATCTTGAAGAGACGATTTTGCGGTTGCCCTCTCACCTTATAGAGATGAAAAACAATCGACAAAGGAGCGAAGACATCGAAATCAAATATCAAAAGAGCATCGACGAGAACGAACTGACCATGGCCACAGCAAAACAGTCTAAAGAAATCAGAAGAACGATTGAAACAATTCAAGGCAAAACTAATACGCAGAAACAGCAGGAGTTGTGTTAGGCTTGTCAATATTTTAAAATTCATGAATTCTTTCCAGACAGTGCTCCGTCCTGGTCCGTGTTAAAGAGCATAACGATCTGCTAAGAAACGCAGAAAAAAAGGCAAATAAAGCCTTAAAAAAGCCAGCTATCTCAGTGATACATGGCACATGGCCCCGGGCACATGGTAATTACAGGCATTCAAAAATGAAATGATCCCTGGCCCGGGTCAAACTTTTGAAAGCACAAAATCATTCTCCTCTACCAGCGATAAACATATCGTTCGAGACTACAATTAAACTGACGCAAAAGCGTTGGGCCATAAGGTCACATTCACATTACTGCCGAGAAAATCAACACCAATTAACTAAAGATATTATTGTTAAGACGAACTGTTTTCTTGGAAGAAAACATGTAACTCAGCAGTATAGAGATCCAAATCTAAAGTATCATAGAAGAAACGACGTTGCGAAATGAAGTCTTACAGGATGACCGAAAAGCAAGCGACACCTAATTGAGATGTGCTGGTTTGTGTCTGATTTCTGTTAAATCGGGCTGAAAAATTTGCAGGGGTAAGAGTTGGCGGAACAGAAACTTGATTGGTTGATGATGAAGGCGACTGAGATCTATAAAAGGATAGCAAGTCTTTCAAAACGTCTCTAGTTCCGCTGGTCTTCGTTGATTCCCGCCGTTCTCCGCCATGATTGATGATTTAGCGACAAACCCTGTTTCCCTGGGGCCCGCACACTATCTGTAAGCGGTCTTACAAGAAGTACTACTCATCTGCTTACACGAAGTACAAACCCCAGTATCTATTATCAACAATCTAGTCGATCGATAAGAAGTTTGATATATGTGTACGAGGATGTATGCTCCACGCGGAGCTGGTCAAAATGTTCCTCCAAGTTTCATATTTAAGACAAGTCCTGTTTGTGTGAATGAAGTCAAATATTTAAAGCAAGTTTTGTATGTGTGCCTCGAGTTGTATAAATGTTCAAAAAAGACTCATATATTTGCAAGATGTTGTGTTTATTTGGGAACAACTTGGATATTTCCACATCTAGTTGTAGCTATATGAAACAAGTTTTGAATATCAAGAAAAAGTCTTATACATATTAAGGAAGTACTTTTGTCCGTTTTGGCGCGTCATATTTCAAAGACAACAGAACGATGCATAATTATCTCTATCCATCTTGAGTTGACCTGTTTTTGTATCCCTGAGTTATCTTTGAAGTACTACTACTGAGCGCGCGTAGTTGATATCTTCAGTTGCGCGTGCTGACGATGGGAATAATCGAGTCGCACTCTTACTTTAATTTAGTTCAACGGAATTTTCGAAAATCTTTTCCGGAAAAGATCTTGTTCCATTGAATTTCCACCTGAAATTTTCGAAGATTCCGTTGAATGGAAAGCGCCCTGAGAGTCGCCATTACCCGCGATATCCGGAAGAAGCAAGGGCTTTGAACGAATGTCTCTCTCTCTTCGAAGGCCCGGAAAAATTTGGCCCGTCAGCGATTAAAAAAAAACTCGAACAAGGCTATTTCTTTAACCTCATATGTACAAAATATGTACATTTGAACGCCGCGGATCAGGTACAATCCGGCGCTGCTATCTTAAAGGAATCTTAAATTAAACCTCTTTATTAAGCCTCGCCTTGACTTTGCCAATATTCCAGTCGTGCTCAAAACCCCTGTGAGGCTAGAGCATGGTTCGTCGGATTAAGCTGAAGGTCCTTGTCAGTTGTTGGAGTGAAGGAATGATGAAAAGTGTAAAACTTTCTTTTTACTGATGTCGTTTAAAGCCCAGCATTGAAAAGGTAATGCAGTATTCCGTGTACCCTGATATATCGAACTCGGCAATCGATAAATTTTTGTATTCAGGAAAATGGTAAAAATCTTTTGGACCAGTTTTGCCCTACTAGGTTCCTTGTCATCGGCAAACATCTGTTGTATTGATTAACTGTTTTTTGTTCATTTGCTTTAGATCCGTCATGCTAGCCTTGAGCGATTACTTGAGCGTCTACTGGATATTCGCTTTCTCAGTGTTGATTTCCTCAACACGTTTCTGATTACCTACCGTGTGTTTACCACAGCTTCAGCACTTCTGGATACTTTGCTGGAATTTTACTATTCCAACAATGTCAGGCCCTCAGATTCCTTGAGTGTTGATTCATTTCCGCCAATCAGCCGTAAAGTCCGATCAGAATCGCTACCCACATCGTCACTTAGCCAGTGGCAAGACCGGAAGAAAGGTGAATGCCGGATATAGCTAATTGTTGGTTGGAAGCAGCTAGAGTGGAAAATCAATGCCGTGTCTAGTCCCTGTCGCGGCGCTGCGAAATTATCAACTTTTGTTTTGCAATGACAGGTTAATTTAAATCTTGGAACAGGTAACATCACTTTGGTCAAGGAGACCCATTAAGGACAGTGCCACCTAATAAGAAATTTTCCCCGGGGTATGACTACGCAGAAAAGTATATCTTAGTTTGGGTTATTGGAATGTGAAATGAAAATAGTGGGTAACCATGCATTTTTTGGAGATAATTAGGCTTGTTTTTTGAAAAAGTGGACACTTGGGATTTTTTTGCTTAAACAAAGAAACGTAAGTTTTTTCACAGTTTTTATCAGTACAAACGTTGAAGACAGAGCTATTTTTGAGTCTGATAGGCCGCCTTTGTAGTTACTAAAACCGCCCTTTATCAATTTTTCACGGCCCCAAAAATTAATTCCGACTTCTATGGGCCCTCAAACTTGTATTTTATATAATAAAAAGTAGGGGTCACCACGCGATTTTAAAAGTTAAATTGGTTTTTTTCAACGTTTTGTGGATCGATTTTGGCAATATTTTGAATAATAGAATTTGTACCTTTTTGTGTTGCACTCTGGGTTATTCACTATGGCGACAAGTACAAAAAGAAAAAAGTTTTTTCACTTTTTGAGTGGATATTTCCTTGATTCTTTGGGAAGATTAGATCCTTTTTTCCGAAAGTGCCTCTTAAGTGACCGGAGTAACGTTGCAAGGATATTTGGAGTGAGAAATCTACGTGATTTTTGTTGTACACTGCAATGGAACCGGAATCCCACCCGTCCGGCGCTGAATCGAAGTAATCAGCAAGCTGTTTACATTGTCAATCGTGTCTTGCGGTGAGCTTACATGCCTTTGAAGGCCTTTTGTAGTCCATTAAACTCTGGGAGTTACTTTTCACTTATTTTTGTTCAGTATTTTTGTTCAGTATTTACGTTCATTATTGGGGGCCCCTCGATCTTTTTCCAATTTTTGTCCGTCTTGGCGTTGCTGTTCCAATGCGATTTCTTTTTGTTTTTGGTCTTTTGCTACAAGATACATGTGTTTCGCACTGCAACCGAATAAATCTTCTAAGGCATTTCGATACTTAAAAAAATCGGAAAAATAATTTAACGCGAAAAATATAAAGTCAGCACGTGACAAAATGATTGGATTTTGAGCTGCGCAATAGCATCAAGTTGCAGCGTCCTTAGATCATTAAAAAGTTGGCTGGTTATTTCAATACAGCGGCTGCGTTTACTCATGTACTTTTCACAAGACAAGAAGATGTCAGCATTGGTGTTGAAACGAAACTCGTCTTAGGTAATAAATTTTTGCAAAATATGTTATAGTGGTGGCTTGCTGAAAAATCTCGTATCGTGTTCACATTTGATCAATAAGGAACGGGAGAACCTAATGTTCGCTAAAGTTAAGTTTAGATTTACTAATTCTTTTACTTTCAACCGCAACATGCGACATCTTCCCACGAGACGGTATACTCGTGTCCGCATTGTGCTTCACTTGGTGCCGGACACATGGGTTTGCTCTTAGTTCGGATTGTTCATTTTTGATTGGTTACACGTGTCTTAATTGGGCAAAGTTATCACTTTAGTTCTAGCTTTGATGCTCAAATTAAAAGAAACTGTCATTGACCTTTCTGCAGGTGTCAGTAAGTTCTTTGGGGAGCCAAAACAGCCATCGCCATCTCAGCCCATATGCATCACTGTATCTGATGTCAAAATGCCATCAGATAACAATCAAGCAGAAGCTATACCACGAGACACTGCAGGTCGTACTCCTGACCGCCTGTGTCCCAGTAACTATCACTGCTACCGAAGACATTCGTCACCCTCGGCTCTGGGCGAGACGGCGGCTTTTGACTTTCCGGAGTCGTCTGCTGATCCTCCACAATCACCAGAAGAAGCTGACTCACCGGGCCCCATTCGTCACGACAGCCTCCGAAATCACAGTTCGCCTTTCCTGACACGTGGAAACATTCGCACCCGAGCACAAAGCAGTTCGTCAGATTTCGTATCAGCGGGAGGTGCACAACATAGGTTAAATATGGAAACAAACTCTATGTTATTAACGTCACACGATGAGGATGTTTTTGGCGATATGAAATTTGAACTGCAGGCTCCACCCAAACAACGCACCAGACGCTCACGTGCCTTAACAACATCAGGACCAGTAATCTCCGCAGAAACTCGATCGTCTTCCGGCTATTCCCCGGTAACTACCCCCGAGGTAAAAACAAAACGGACGGTTGATAATGAACTGTTACCGCAAGAAGGTGAGGTAGTTAATCAGAAGGTCAAAACTCATCGCCGGCGATCATCTCCTAGTGGTCATCGTGAGCGTGGTTTGGACACTCCCCCTGTTAGTTGTTTAGGAATCATTAGCGACTCTGGCTTACAAAACCCTGAAAGATCTCATGAAAAACAATTGAACAAAAGATCAAGCTCCCCGTGTAGACTCTACAAAATTGTCAAGGATGCAGAGGATAGGGTTATGAGTTTGAAATCTCAGCGGCGACCAAGTCCTCCAATGCCAGCCTCTTATGCTTCACCTAAATCCCCAGTATCTCCTGTCAGTTCACCTCGATCTCCTCTGTCGCCATCCGCTAACGCTGTCAGTGCGGGTGTAGTTGTGACATCGTCGAGACCTTCTCGGCGCCGATCCAGTATAGCATCTGCCGCAGCGGCATTTGCTGCTGCGACTGCAGGCGCGTCTCCGTCTTACGCGGCAACCTCGCCCACCAGATTTCGCTTTGGTAAGTTGGACGTTTTGTACCTTTTCACTTGTTTTCAGTTATTGCCTAAAGGCCTTTGCGCTCATCTGTTTTTTGTTTTTAAACGGCATGTTGTTGAAAGGCATAATCTGGTTGGCTGTACAATGATGTCCTGAGTAGATGCCGTTCATCGCGAATTATTACAAAACTAAGCCCCTTTTCAGACGCCTGGCCTTGGCTCGATTCCGGACTCGTGGCCATATGTGGGTTAAGTTTGTTGTTGGTTTTTTACTCTGCTCCGAGAGGGGTTTTTCTCTGGGTTATCAGGTTCTCCCCTCTCCACAAAAACCAACATCTCTAAATTCCAATTCGATCGGATGCAGAGCCTCCCTGAAAACTTAATTCAATTTAATAAATTCGGCTCATGAAAAGTACGGCCTCTGAATCGGGCCAAAGGTAATGAAAGGTGAGGCAGCAGAAAGACTGAGCAAAGGGGAGTGCGAAATTGGTTCTTGACTATATTGTAGTGTTTTCCTTTCTGATGTTTTTGAAACTTTACTTATTTTGTTACTGGTGTATCTTTATTTAGGTCACAGTATCCGTGAGTTTCTTTCCTCAAACACTCACATGGCCACAATGAGAGTTCTCACGGTCCTCCGTCACTGGGTCACAAAGCACCCTGAGGTGAGTGTTGGTTGGCGTTCCCCCACTTTGGCATTTTCCTTGGATTCTTCCTTTGTGAGTCATGTCGATATATTGTATATTCGATTTCAGGACTTTGAAGCTGACCATGCACTGAAAGAGCAGTTAGTCTCGTCAATGAATTATATTTTAAACAATGACGGGTCCACGAATTTGGAGCAAAAATTTGCAGCGGTAATTTTAAGGTAAGTCACATTCAGTCATTGCTTTGTTTGGAAGTTTTTTTTTGGTGTTATACCATAGTTAATAGACGGGGATGGTTATGAAACCCGACAAATTTCTTTGTTGTATGGTTTTGTTCTCGTTTTTGGCCTTGACCGTGCACAAAACACAATAGTTGTTTACTACGTATTGAGGAACTAACCAATAGAAACGCGTTGGTTACGTAATTCATGCATAGTGTATGAGCGCAAAACAAAAGATTGTGCACGGTCGTGGACTTTCCAACCTAAATCTTGGCATCTTTGTTTCCTCCTTTGATGTTTGCCTAGTTTCAAAACCAGTTCCCTCTATTTACTGTGGTTATACATAGTAGCTCTTCTTTGCTATTGTAAGCAGTTTCTATTGTTTTTAAGTCTTGAGTCATTGTTTCAATTGTTTAGTCTTTGTTTTTTTAGCCTGGTTATCGGGCCTATCACATTATACGTTACGAGAGCCTGCTACATGACTCAAATCAACTGCCTGGAGAAAATATACGTCCTTGTTTTTTTTTTAAGAACACTTGAGCGAGAACACGAAGAACTAGAAGCAGCTCTTTGTTTTGAATTAAGGCTGAACACTGTGATGGTAAGTTTAATAATAATCTCAATAAGAATCTGATCACTAACGTGCAGTACTATCATTTCTGTCATCTTTTTGAAAACATGTCAGTAGTTTTGTATATGAAACTGCTCTCTGGAGTATAATTTTAAAATAGCACAGTTCCCTGGCGAATGACAGCAACAGTATCAATATGTTTTCAAAGATGCCCTAATGACACAGGGACATCATGGACGTTACTTGTTCCAGTCTTCGTAAAAGTAATAATCGAACTTTGTTTGTGATAGGGCACATCTCACCCACAAAATCTCAGATTCTTTATTCCTCCAATACCGATGTAGCATGGCACTCCCTTGCATTTCATTTGGTTGTGGTCGAGTTAGGCGGCAAAACGTACATAACGCTAGACGTTTGTGTTCACTTAAAACATGTGTTCCTACTACCCCTAACCTTACTCCTATACAGAAGCCCTATTTAACCGAAAAACCTTAAATTACAATGACCACAACTAGGTTTTCTGAGCCCGCGAGACTGAGCACCCCCAGCAAACCATTGTTTTAACGAAAACCGCTGGTCAGCAACCTGGTTCTGGTCATTGCTGTCTAAGGTATTCCTATTTAACCCCCAAAAACCCATCACGAACTTGAATTCAAGCCCAAAGTCATGGTATTAAGTCAGTTAGTTGACTTTTCTCAATATTTTTTTGACTGTCTCTCCTCACTCTAGACCCGAAACACTGAGGAGTTGGCAACTTTTGATAAAATCTCTGCTACACAAATCGCAGAACAACTCACATTCTTGGAGCACTTAATTTTTTCCAAGATTCCTGCACAGTAAGTGATGCAATCATGTTCTTTTTTTACGTTAGCCACCACCGTCAGTTCTGTTTACAATGGTAACAGGATCATAAAGCAATCAAATTGCTCATGGAAATTCTATACGTGCACTAGATCACACACATAATTTCCCTTAAACTTCGGATCTATTTATTATGAATTTATTTTATTATTCTGGCAGTGAATTCCTTAACCTTTCTTGGATGAAATCGGATAAAAGTGTTCGGGCTCCTAATATTCTGCGTGTCACCAAACGATTCAATGAAGTAAGTGTAATTTTACTCTGTTTTTTGAGACTAACCACCCCGCACACAGGCTTTAGTGAGAGTGTGTGCTAGAGCATCGCTTGGAAACGAGTGCCAGTGGTTCGAGGGTGTAGGGCCTCCGCTTTCAAAAAATATCATCGTTTAATGAGTTCTGAGGGAATACATCAACGCGTAGACTCTTTACTTCATTGTCACCAGAATTGCCCTATCCAAACTTCTACTGTTGGGCCTCTGCAAAAGCCCGACAGACCTCCGCCGTCCGCAAGATGGCTGTAATGGGGAGGGACGAATGCACCCTT
>OX421448.1:42080313-42087813 GCA_949126865.1 Montipora capitata | reverse complement strand
TTTTGGTTCCTTCTGCGGAAACCGGAGCAGAGATTACGTAAAACAAAAAAAAGAAAGGACAAAAAACAAGACAGCTCCAAATAAAGACTAATCGCAAGTGACCAAAAAACAGAATGCTTTCCTGTGAGGGATAGTAATTTTTGACCTCGGATATTTCGTTTGTGGCATTCTAATTGGTTCATTAAATCTCGATTATTAGCTCTTATACCTTATGACCAAATATGGAGACTAATTGCTTCATTTGTTGCCAAGCTGGAAACTGATTGGCTTCAGTTTCCGTGTCCAAGTGTTCAGAATGTAAGAAAAATTTCATGAAACAATTATTCCATTCGCGCTTGTTGAGTATGAGACTGGTTATAACCAACCCGGCGCTACGCGCCTTGTTGCTTATTTACCATCTCATATTCAACGCGCGCTCATGGAATGATTGTCAATTCTTCTGTTTGTTTGTTTCAGTGCGGACCCTCCATGTGTGCCGTATCTTGGATTTTACTTAACCGATTTAGCTTTCATTGAAGATGGAACTCCCAACAGTAGCGAAAATGGGCTTATTAATTTCTCCAAGATGAGAATGGTAAGGATGTCATGTGCCTTGTGTTATTCTTCTGAAGGGCTGGCGGGAGGACTAAATAGGTTTCGAGTGTTTTCTTGCTTGTTCCTTGGGTGCATGTCGTCAATCAATCCTTAAACTTCCTGTCTGAAGTAGCGCACACATTCTGATTTGACTAAATGTATACTACCTAAGAACTGACGTTTTTGGTAAAGAAGTCAATTTTCCAGGCAGAATAGGCCTTTTGCAACAATTCGTCGCGTGACCTTTTTTTCATAAACATGATTCTGCTGGTTTCATGAAATTATTTTTCCAGAAATAAAAAGAGCAGCTCAAAATATGCTACCGTGCCGATTTTCGTAAGTATATCGTTTAAACAGGTGTTGTTACAGTTGAGAGAATTTATAAGGATTTGTATGGGAAATAGCCTGCGAACAGGCTACCGGCGAGCCCGAATTCTTTTGTTTCGCGATCGCCGAATGTTTTTTTCCGTACTCACCGGGAGCCTGTTCGCAGGCTGTATGGGAAAAGGACGCTTTGCCACCCAGTCAAGCTTCAATGGTTTTCATACAAATCCTTGTATTTTTCTAAGTTTCCAAACCGCTTTAAAATTCTTCCTTCGAAATATTTAAGTCTGAAAATTTCCACCCTTGCACATTTATTTTCACTTATTTGACCCATGGTAAAAAGCTCAGTTTGTTGTGCGTAGTTATAAAAAAATTACACTGGAGGGCAAAGGCCTTTCGTTCGTAAACAAAAGTATGGAATTTTCGAGTGTTTAAAGGGAAAGTACGGTCTAGAAAAAGTTTCTCTAAATTACGAGAACTTTTCCCCATATTCGAAAATAATTGCCGTTTTGTCCAGTTCCCTGTTAAAATGTGACGAGAGCACTATGAAGTTGCCTCTTTCGTGACTTGGTATATGGATGACTTTTGGGTATGACGTGTTATGACGTAGCAATAGTCAACAAACGTGTTCGACCTTACCAAGTTCTTCGATCCCCGATCACTTTCTCATTCCTGTGTGCCCTTTCTGCTTCGCGAAATTCAAATGTAAGATGAACTACGGTAAACAGTCTTGTGGTTCAATAGGTAGTAGGCCAAGTAGACCATAATTGCGACAGAAGCTCAAGTCACTTAATACTTGTAGATTTTCTAGTCAATCAAACTAGGCGGCGAAAATCAACCAGAGCAAATGTAAACAAGACAAAAACCTTGAAATATTTGACAAGCGTTCCTTTTTCACTTTCTTCCTTCAGCGACAGCCATCTTCGATGCTTCAGCAAACGTATTTGTTTGCTTTCACACGGGGAAGCGTTTAATTTAGAATAAGCCGACGAAACTTTCAATGTTGCTCAATACACGAAGCAAGGCTTTTTCACATCAACAATTACCGCTGATGGGGTGTACACTTTCGACGGGGATGAAACTAGACACATGTCTATAATTGAGAAGACATATAAGAAAAAAAAAACCGAAGCTTACACCGGAAAATTAAAATTTAAAGAAAAGTTGGCCGGCGAAAATAAAACGTGGATGGATTCCTCAAACGGGAAAACCTGACTGCTATATTGTCTGTTCGGATCTGTCATTTTACCAAGGAGGACTTCATGCGGGATCTTCAGGTATATGAATATTGCAATTGGTCTTGGTAATATTCGCTTCATACGGAGATCTCAGTCAACTAGTCCAAAATATCATTACATTGGAGCGAGAAAATTGAATCAAGCCATATGTAGACGACTTTCACTGTTATGCGCTAATAAACGTAACTTGAAATGTGGTTAAATTTTGTTATCAGTATAGAAACTACTGAAACGATTTACTCTTACCATTTGATGGAAATATATAAATCGATCGTTTGTTTTGAATTTGTAACAGGAATCTCGTAGAAAGCCACGGTAGACAGATTAAAATTGATTTCCAGGCATTTATTTCACAGAAATGAGCGCGGGATAGCAATGCAAGCTCTCGTTCGCTTTGTAAAACTCCTGCATATAACTCACACATAAAACCCTGTTTAACGACCACGAGGTAAATCTGTTCAGAGGTGGAGCCAATATCAATACAATTTAGCCTCTGGATTAAGATTCAAGTCTACAAAGTATTGCTCTCCTCGCCTGTGTTTTTCTTCTTTTCATCAAGTACATTTAGTAATCCGTAGAAATCCTTGACTCTTGCTTCGTCATAGCCTCGTTTGCATATACAAAAACAAAGATGGCGGACTTTAATTTAAGGGTGCGTTTGATTAACCGTATTCCGGAATAAGAATACGTGAAGTGATGAATTCAAAACGGTATGTCTGGCGTTTTGAAGCAACAAGGATAATAAAGATATGCTTAAAATAGCATTTTAGCAGGTGTTCGACATTTTTAATGTGAATCTCCGTAAAAACGAAGGATTTCTAACTTGTATTCCATGTAATCCTATTCCGGAATACGGTCAATCGAACGCGCCCCATTTTTGAAGCGTTATTGTTGGCTATTTAAACACATTTAGTCCAAATGAGTGGTCAAGTATGACAATACAGGTAAAGAACTGTCGATTCAGAAACTTTTTTCTAGACCGTACTTTCCCTTTAAATGGTCATAAAATCTTTATCTTGAATGGTATTTCTCTGAAAATTTTTATTCTGTCTAAGAAAAACACGATCTTTCCATTCTGGAATTTATAAAGCCGAGCTTCAAGTTCACCAATTATCAGTTATGTGACCAGTTTGTTGCAAAAGGCCTATTGTTTGTCCATTCTTGCATGCATCTGAAATGAGTGGCTTATAGGTATTACAACCAGCACCGCCGGCAAGGCTTAGAATCATTGCGCGATTATTCATGCAGTCAAAAAGAGACTTTCATTGCTCTGGTATTTTGAATAAAGTGTCCATTTTTTTAACACTCGGAACGTCAAGCCTCAATGTAATTTGGACCCACTTCTTGTCTCGAAAAACCAGTTTTATATATTAACACTTTTGATAGGAAAATTTGTAAGTGTTTTTCTGCTTGCTAATTTCAGATCGCACAGGTCGTTCAGGAAATTAAGCACTACCAGCAAAACAAGTACACACTGGAACACGATAAAAAGGTGCGTTTATTGTGCTGGATGCCTTTTTCGAAGCCTGTGTAGCAAGCGCTAAAAGGGGAGTGAAAGAGGGACAGAATTTGCTCTGCTTCCCTCTTTCGCTCCCCTTTTAGCCCTTGCTACGCAGGCTACCGAAACTAATTGCTTCAAAAACAAAAATTGCCTTTAACTGTCCGTATAAGTACGAGGCTAAAGGGACACTTCTACTCTTTTTGTCGTAACACTTTAAGGCAACCGCAAAATATTGAGGTGGGGGTGGAGCGTTTTCTTCCGTCTCCTCTCTTCAGATGAAACCTGAACACTAGGAACAAAGGACAAGAGGTACAAAGACCCTATTTAAAAATATAATCAATTGAAGTTTAGTGATATTGTGAGTCACAATTTCTTAACATGTTCTGCAGAAGGTATGGCTGTCCAAAGTTTCTGAATGGACCGTTTTCGATGTAAACGCAAAATTACATTGTGTGTTTTTCGTTTCTACAAAAATCTTCAGAATTTTGCACAACTTCAAAGTTTCACAGGATTTGATTAAAAATTTACAGTGTGGTGCATTTTGGACAAAACTAAAAACTACGGGGTTCTCTTTTCGAGACAATCTCCATCATCTTTCAATTTGAAGTGTTTTAACGTGTTCAATATACCAGAGGTGTTGCCCTGCTATTTCTTTCCTCCACTTATTTATAGCTGCTTTTTCTTTTCAGGTTATCCAGTATTTGACTTCCAAAGAGAATCTTATGGATGAAGACATGCTTTACCGAACCTCGTTGACGCTAGAGCCCAGGAAACGAGCCTCCTCAAAAATGAAGCAACCCGTAGAGGCAACCTAGTCATGCGTATGCATGGGTTTTTTGATAGACGTTGAAATTCCCCTTTTCCTTCTCGGCCTCTATTAAACAGAATGTGTTTATCGTTCACTTACGTTCTTACTCATTCCCGCTTTGAAATCTTTTTTGAACATTTTCGTGTATGATATATAACTTGAAATTGCTTCGCTGTACATAAAATGGAATTAGAGAGGTAAATATTATGAATCAATTTGTATATAAACACCCCTGTACAGAGATGAAATTTGTTGCTGTAAAGTAACTTCCGCAATTCCATTAAAGCTTTGTAAAAGTGCAGTGTGTATTTATGAATTCACCGTTGGACAAGACACATCCACAATATAGCATTTTTTGGTTTTCGTGTGCTATTGTCGGTCGTCTGACTTGGAACAGGTGGCCCAAGCCTGTTGCTTGTTTTATGGTCCGCTTTGAGTCATGCGTAAGTGTAATTCCCGATGCCGTTGGAATGACAGAAAAACGAATGGAGTCAGAAATGGAGTGTTTTGATGACGTGTTAAAAGTGTTTCTTTAGTAATATTATGGAATGGTTCGGGCAAACGGTCTCCAACTTCACATCAGGCGTTCGAAAAACTGGGCTAAACACTATTTTAAGCGTTTTGCGGGGAAGTAACGTGAATTCTTAATATTGCCTTTTTTCTTGTGTTATGCGTTGGTGGTGGGGGCGGTTATTTTGTAATTATTCTACCTAGTTGTATTGTATAGTTAGTTTGGCAAGTGTGTTCCAAAGAAGCGGAGTGAAAATTGAACTGCATTTTGTTGCTCCCTTAAACGTATGACAAACGTGTACCAATCTTTCATTACTATAGCCTTGCTAAAACCGTGTGCATAGTATTGAAAGCATGATACATGATTAATTACTCGGGCCCCGTAGGGGCTCGAGTTATAAAAGAGGTTAGATTTCAGTTTTTTTTTTTTCCTGTGCAGCAAAATGCACAATAGAAAAACGTGGCCGTGTTTGATTGGGCAATGCACAATAGAAAGCACGTGGCGGTGTTTTGATTGGGTAATGCACAATAGAAGCCACGTGGCTTTGTTTACTTTGGTTATTTAAAGCAAACCACGTAATCCAAGATCATGAAGAGCTCTGTGATGCGTTGTTTGGATTACTGAAGACCGCCATTGCGTTGACTTAATCGATTTCTTCTTGGGGCGCTCAAAGCACATACAAAGAAAGGCATACGCTTTTCGCGGTAGACCCACACTAAAAGATGTAAGCGTCAGCTTCGGAACGGGTCGTTCCGCGAACTGAATGAAACAAGAATATACTCGAATGTAACTGAAATGGACTCAACTATTGAAAGTGATACAAGTCAAAACACTAATTCTTTAATAAGCAGCGGGTACCTTATTGAGAACTACTCTAAAGATGACAGCGACAAAGAAAATAACTCCACAAACAAATGGACGCTATATTGGAATCTTCTGAAGACAAAGTAAAAACATTTGCACAGCGAACAAATGGCCTCACGCTTGGACCATTTTCACCGCGAACAAATAGCCTCCCGCTCAGTGTACCATTGACTACGGAGATAAGTTTTTTGTCTATTACGTTTTTTTCTTTTTCATTGTTAAACAGTTTGTTTCTTGTAATGGTCTAGCTTATATCCTTTGTTCAAATAGCCATATTAGCGATCGTGTTCACTGCCATCTTGTGTGTATAGTTCTGTTCTAGTTTCACAAGATTTGATGTCATCAGTGGAAAATGTGATCAGCTCTTTAGAAAATAACTTTGATGTAGTTGGAAAGGCTGTACAGTTATTTGATTCTCAGTGATAATAAAGACTTCATTCCGAAGGAGAAATACAGGTCTCGATAAGCAAAAGTTGTTTACTTTTGTTTTGATTTGCGTGAGCATCGATATAGACGTCCCCGAGAACCAAGCAGAATTACAGAGAAAAGGCTGAGACGTCTATTTTATAACAGCAGAAAATGGAGGAAACTTGCAGGAACGTATTTGGGTAACAACGTACCGAGGTCATCCACATTTCATCGTATTACTAGCAAGGGATGAACAGGTAAATGCAAAATGAAACTTAAATTTATGCAGAAATCAGGAATACCCGGTATGATTTGTAAAAGAATGTTTTGTTTTCTCAGAAACGAAACGTATCTATTTTGAATTTAGGGTGAACTATTTACACAGCGAGTTAGAGTGGCCAATCGAAACAAGTGTGTAATTGGAAATCTAAACATCTACGAGATACAAAAACAAACTTGTGAACACGTAAACCTAAAATATTCCAAATCATAATCTGACAAACACAAAGGCGAAAGAAATGGATTATGCATAGGACGTTTTGAATATCTGAATGATTTTGGGTTAGATGAAAGCGATATATTGTTAAAAATTCCCAAGTTATCCCTTTTCGTGTTAATTAGTAATGCAAACAAGTCTAGTAATAAATTGGATTGAGGAGGAACCAGTGATTGTAAAGCTAGTAATTGCCATGGTTCGTATGTAACACGTAATCATGAGACGATTCACGGAAAACGGAATTTGAAATGTTATGCAGGGGTAAGTATTTGAAGGTAAAATAGGTATTTGTAGACTTTATTCTTCGATGTATTGTGCACATAAACGAGTATATGTTTTTCTCTTTAAATGAGATTTTACTGCCCTATCAGTAAAATACGATTAATGACACGTGACCGTACTCGCGTTCTTTGTAGTCGGCCGTTCAAGGTCATAAAATCAACGGTTTTGTTGTAAATAAAACGAGGACATAAAGACTTTGTTCCCAGATCTCAGATTATAACGTACACCTGCATTGGCCAAATCTGTTAAAGCCTCATTCATTATTGCTAAAGAGTACGTGTAATGCCTATCTGCTACATAGTAGAACCTGTGCAACTGGCTACTTTAATAGACAGAGTCTAGCTATAAAAGCCTCAGTCAGCCGTCCAAGGTTCACCTGGCAGTTTGTCTTCTATAGTAAACCAACTAGCTGTTTGCAATTTGTTAACGTTTTTCCCCTCCCTCCCTTTGGGGATGGGTTGGATATATCGCTTTGCCTTCATTAAAGGGGCTAGG
>OX421448.1:42070313-42077813 GCA_949126865.1 Montipora capitata | reverse complement strand
ATAGTGCTCATGGAATTTCCTCACGGACGTCACATTTACGTTAGCTCGCAGCTGTGACACGGATCAGTGAAACAACAAAACTATCATATAGTCTCCGGCGTCTGCCAATATGTGGTAGCGTTAAACGCCCACATCTGATCACAGTATATTAATAAATATCATCTCCACCTCGACAAAAATCCCGTTTCAAAAGCGCTTCATAAAGTTTAGTCTCTGTATCTCTGTAATCAGGGATTATGTTTCCAATGTAGTCTTCTGCAACCCACTCATCTGCTGTGAGATATGAATCAGAGACGATATCTGAAGATGAACTACAGGAAGTGCAAGTCGTTGATCCTTCAGCAGTGCAAAATCTGTATCTCAGCCGTGGACACCCACGAGGGCATGTTCCAATAGAACACTCACTACCGGTGACACTACTTCCGGTATCAGATTGGTTTAGCCAATTCAACCATCCTTTTGACTTCTTTTCAGAGCGGCATGCTGATAAATAATTTTCTGGGTCCATGCATTCTTCCGAGAGAGATTCTTCACGGAAACTTTGTTTTAAAATTTCAAGACAAGCTAAAAGCCCTCGCTGTTGCTGGTGACTTTCGTCCAGTTCTGGCGTTTTACCTCTGGTTTCAACATCTGGAAAATGCTGCACATTTCGGAGCCTTATTCGTTGCTCCGCCCTTGAACGCACCTCTGATGAAATCTCTCTTCGGCGCTTTTTCTTCAAATCTTTCCAAGAACACAGGTATCTCACTGTCTCTAAAACAAAGCCCTTTACTTCATGGTGAATGTTCGTGGCTTGTAGTGTGGCAACATTGAGAATCCAGAAGCCTCCCAGGGCTGCCAGGAGTGCACATTTGTACGTGAAGTAGATGAAAATTGTCAAGAAAAGTGCCAAAGGAGCAATCGTAATGGCAGAGGAAACTAACGAGGCCATCGCTATACCCAGGAGTCCGCACTGTACAATGACAAGCGAGATTATAGCGAATATTATTGTCACAAACGCAACAGCCACCACCGCAAAAAGGGGCAATAAGCTGGTCAGTGATAAAGAACTGCAAATACTCCATTTCCATGGCCCCTTTGCAAATATTTCCACAATAAACCAAACAGGTGGAGATAAAACAATCTTGTGCCAAAAGACAATGAACCATGGTGCGGCCATTTCTTTAAACAAAATACCATAAATATGACGTCACAGTTGAATGTCCGCGCGCAACATAGAGATGTAAGGCAAAAGAGCGAAGACACAAGGCTGGAGGGGAGCCAGAAAACAATTCCCCGGGACAGGTTGTCTCAGAGGGTAGATTGTTCTACAGTCAGAAATTCTCTCGATCGAACATCGTGCAAGATGGACTCGGCTTGAGCCAGTCATTAGCCCAATTTTTTTCTTGAATGTGGCTGAACGTACGGCTGCCTGTCATTACCTTTTCTTTTCAGCATAGGCTTTGCATTGATTGGGGTGTGCTGTCATTAATAAAAAATGTTAGAGGATGGATGTTGTTTGGAAATGTCGGTAATCATTATCGCAGCAATAACACTGTGGGTAGAATCAATTTTGTATCGCTGGTTGATGTTGAAATTTTTTCATTATCCCCTCATCATTGGATAGTTGGCTTGGCAAGAATGTTGTGTTTTTCCTTTTTGCAAAAAAACGTTGCTTCCTGGCATGGTTCTTTAATTTAATCAATGTTGAAACCTCCACAAAAGGATCACAAGACAATACCCTTCCAAGTGTTCAACATACTTTAATGATTAATGGCAGAGTGTAAGGGCCCGTTTGCACAAGCGATTTTTGTCGCAGCAACTTAATGCAAATTTCTGACTGTAGAACAATTTACCCTCTGAGACAACCTGTCCCGGGGAATTGTTTTCTGGCTCCCCTCCAGCCTTGTGTCTTCGCTCTTTTGCCTTACATCTCTATGTTGCGCGCGGACATTCAACTGTGACGTCATATTTATGGTATTTTTGACGTCGTACTTGTGACGTCATATTTATGGCATTTTTTTTATCACTCTTTCGTTACTGCTACAGTAGCATTCATAACTGCGATGATCTCTAAACTTAACTTGTTTAATTCCCGCGGTTCAAACAGATGTCTTTAATCAGAAGCTCATGACCTTGAATGTTTAACTCTGGTTCAGAGCTGGGGTTTTTTGAGTTTAAAAATTTCGTTATTTGGATGCAACGAAGCTCCAGCATTTTCCCGCGCGTGCAGCATCGATTTTACTTTTGTCGATATTTGGGCATAAAATTGGTGTCCTAAAATCCTCAGCTTTGTTCCAAGGTAAGGAGCTGCAAGTTACATGCTTCTGCTTTAATACATTGTTAGTTCATGAATAATTTTTCCCCTCGCGATATCGTTGTGTCAAATCGCTGTAAAATCACATTGAAATCGAAATGAAATGGGATTGTCTCGTTTATGAAATGTTATGAAGACACTGACGTTGGGAGCTGGTCATTTGTGGGTTCTAATGTTCCCGTGAGGAATGAATCAACGATGAAATGATATATGAAATGTATCATATATGAACTGCGGACATGAAATCAAGTGAAGCTATGATCATCGCAGTATAAACTTTTGTGTCGTTATTAGTCTGCGAAAGTCTTGAGTTGTTATTACTAAACCTTCAGACGTTAGACCACCCCCTTACTCTTTGTGCAATTATTCGGGGCCATTTTCGGCCCATGCCCTAATTTACTTAAGTTTGTGAGTAAGTAAATATTTAAAAAAGTAACTCGACAATTCAACGAGTTCCCAGTACGCGGTTAAAGCTTCTGTCAGAAGTAGTTAAAACTCGTATCTACATAATTTTTACAAAATGCCGCCGAGAATCCTTTAAACAACCTTAACTGAAACATTAACTGATCTAAGTGTTTTTCTCAAAGATTTATCCGTTATGGTATTGGTCAGTATCTAACTCTGTCTCGGTAAACAGTTAAGTAAACTGTAATGGGGGGTTCAAATCCGCGAAGGGTTTACACCCAAGGGTAAAAGAGTACATATGGTCATTTAAAAGCATCAAAATTTACAAAAACATGTATGGCCATCCGGACGCTGCGTCCGGATGACGAAACATTTCTTTGTAATTTTGACGTATTTAAATGGCTGTATCTCAGTCAAATTAGCCCGATTAAAGCCAAACTTGGGGATTTTTTAAATCTCGATATGCTCTTTCTGACTATGTGGATCAATGGTTGCTAATTCCATAATTTACAGACTCGTACCTAGTCCCCTTCGGCTTGAAATCACGCATTTTAGACCAGTCTGCAGTCTGCATTCTATACTGACCGGTCTCGCAACATCTATCCGCTAGTATACTGTGAGAACCATTGTTTTACAGTCGTCTCGCGAGTGTTCCTCTATGGGCATTAATAGGTAATCATTAGTTTGTATGTATGTACAAGAGTCTGGAGGAGGCACTCCGGAAAGGAACCCGGTTTCCTCGCGGGGTGGGAGGGCGGGTCGCTAGATCTAAAATAAAGGGCGGCCTAAAGTAGAGTGCAAGGGGTGGTCCTTTTATATTCATCATTTGCATATCCCCAGGGCATTATATTAATGATATGCAAATAACTTTGCTTAGTGAGCAAATACTGAAATGAGACTGTTGGATAGTGCCGGACTTATCCACCGGATAAGGTTATCAGGCCATTGTACAACTGTGGCCTGATCGATAAACGGGACAGGTACGGTGTTGTGGATGTTGGAGTTGTTGTTTTAAAGATGTCGTCGAAGGGGACACAAAGATTTGGAGTGTGTGGGCTTATTAAACGAAATGAGGTTATTACTGAGAATCATGCAGTGACCGGGAAATAAGAGAATCATTGACCATCGGTTTTTAAATAACGTTCCAGGCTAGGTCTTTGAATCATTTGTTCCATTTCTGAAGGACTGACTGAAGATGCCTGCACCTTTGCAAAGTCGTGCTGAAAACCTCCGATTATGCTTATGTCCGGAATAGGTCTTTGTGGTGCAATCAGTCAGCGTGTTGAAGCCCACCCGGGTGCGGTCACTTTCGCGTGTCACACAGCAACTTCAAGCTCTCAATAGTCTTGACCGTAGTTAATATTGATGGTCTGGTTACGAAACTCTGGAAACTTCTAAAGCAGTGAAATCTCTTGTCCTCAGTTCACTACTGAGTTTTGAATAAATCAATCGAAACTTTTGATTGGATGACTTTTTGAAAAAAGGTGTGTGGTTTGTGGATGGTCAGGGAGAAAAAAGCAAGGAAAAACATAAAACAAAGAAAGCTATCGAGTTTTAAATATGTCTTGACTAACAGTGTTTTGGGATGATTTTATCCTCTCGTTCAAAGCGACATGTCTTGACACGGTCTTTCTTTCAAGTTAGTTTCTATTCCAAATGGTCTTGATAGCAGAAGTGTTACAATTATTTTTTAGAAATACAAACACACTTTTGAATTTAAGGAACTTGTTTCGATGTTTCAAACATCATCATATTCAAATGTAAAGTGGTCTATATTGTCCATGTTGTCTTCAGTTCCGTCTCCGTGGCGCAATCGGTCAGCGCGTTCGGCTGTTAACCGAAAGGTCGGTGGTTCAAGCCCACCCGGGGACGTTTAATATTGCTTGTCACACAACACCCTCAAGCTTTGAAGCACGTTTGGAGAATCAGCGAATCTGAGTACAAATCTCTCTTGTAAAACTAAAACCCAGTTTTTATTTAGATGGAAGGTGAATTAAGTACCATCGGCATTCGCGAATGCTTTGGGTTAAAAGAAATTAGCTTCGAAAAACAGACAAATGTGAACTCTAAGATACGAAGAAAGACTACTTTTTTTCCTCAAACGTTGGCTGTGTATCACTTATGTTTCAGCAGTATAAAATATACTTGATGCCATTACACTGATCGATTCGATTTCATGGGCCTATACTGTAACAGCACTGTAAGTTACACTCTGATAGCTAATTCTGTTGAACGCGAAAATCCACCATAAGAGCTTATGTCGGTGCACCATTTATTCAACATTTTTCAGGCAAATGTTATGGTGTTATTATTGGACAGGTGCATTTTTTTGAGATCACGTAAGATTGAATGCGAGTAGGCTGTGGGCATCGTTTTGTACTCTTTGAATTCTATCTTGTTTCACACTATTAGTCTCAAATTCCCCTTTCTCTACAGTCCGCGGAGTAACCCCTCACGCACTTGCAGGATCGTAGTCTATTACAATTATCCCTTCTGCAAAAAAATCCATTCTGTCCAACTTGGCATGCGCCCTGCTCCATCTTCAGCGGAGTCGTCTATCTTCACACCTTTCACACAGCTCCCATTAATCACTAATGAAAAAAAGGCTCGCCGATTAAACTGGTAAAAACCCATTTACACAACAGGAAAATTGCAAGGAAGGCACAAATTAAATAGGCATGTTTATCTAACAATTGAACAATCGCGTTGTAAGTGAGCAATCGCAAATCGTTTTTATCGAACGAATTGGTTAAGGTAACTACCCCAAAAAAAGATTAGTGAGCCTTAGCACTTGGTTAAAGCGAATTACGCAAGTATGGTTTATTAGTGGTTTATATGTTGTGCTCGGTGGGACGCGCGATGGCCTCATGGGTAGTGTGCTCGACTCCGGATCTAGTGGTCCGGGTTCGGGTCCTGGCCGGGGACATTGTGTTGTGTTCTTGGGCAAGACGCTTTACTCTCACGGTGCCTCTCTCCACCCAAGTGTATAAATGGGTACCGGCGAATGCTGGGGGTAACCCTGCGATGGACTGGCATCCCATCCACGGGAGAGTAGAAATACTCCTAGTCGCTTCATGCTAATGAAACTGGAGATAAGTGCCGGCCTGATGGGCCTTCTGGCTCGTAAGCAGAGACTATATGTTGTGGTCTATCTTGATTTTTTAAAAACCAGTTCACTTTTTTATTGACTATTTTGTGGAACGATCTGACTATTGATTGGAACGATCTGACTTGGAACGATCTGACCATGGAACGAAATGACCGTAAATCCTTTGAAAGACGGGAAAACACAGCAATGAAGGGGAATGGGTTCGACACAGGGTTGACGTCATAAAATGTGTTCTTTGAATTAATTTGTGACGTCAACCCGGTATCGAACCCATTCCCCTTCATTACACGGTTATTAATCAAAGTATGACCACTTTCCCCGTCTTTTAAAGCCAATAAAAAGGTGAAATTTCAATCAAAAGGTTCTGCAAACAACACAATGTATTTGAGACGATTCCGGAGAATGGATTAAGTGGAAATGTGTTGATGTGATCGGCACTTTAAACATTACCACTATTTGTAATGGGGAAGGAGTTATATATAATAATGGAAACTTTATTTGCCTTTGAATACAGTTGTAAATCTCTATACGTATAGGCAATGAACAACTGGCTACTTGAAATTGAGTGATATACTTGTATACTGTATTTGCAAATGAATCAAATAAAAGATACAAAAATTTAAGTTTTATTAAGTCTGGGCTATCCTGAATCTTATTTCTACGACAAAAGATGAAATATGTCGCTCCAATGGCTGGATTTATCATTTTTTTGATTATATAGTGTTGTTGCTTTTTGTCAATGCCAATGTCATTGATCTTTCTAAGAACGTTGAGTATTCTTTGGAGAAAACACCAAGGGAGTTCATGGAAAGGTTTACAAATTTAACACATCTGTAATTACTGCTCATGTCTTTGACCAAATTCATGTATTTTTCTTTTTTGCGCATTGCATTATTTTTAAGGTTAGATTCGAAACCAACTGTATAGGCACATGGACTGTATTAGGAAAAGAGGATCTGATGATAATTGTCACCAGTTATAATTGAAGGACTCAGAAAACCACTGGCATCAGCATAGAGTGAAGAGCGATCATTAATTACATTTTGAAGAGAGTTGGCAATGAAGTTGAGAATTGAGTCGTGTCTCCAGGTGAAGCGATCGAGGTAATGTTGACAACCAGACAAAAGATGCAGCAAATTACGCTAAAGACCTCGGAATTACCATTACATTTGACAAAACAAAAACAGTGCTTACCAATGAAGACCAAAAAACCATCGACGTCCAGCAGGCAAGTCCAAAACACATCTCAGACTTCCTCACTCAAGCAAAAAACAGCATCTACATGAAGGAGACAACAGAACAGAAATGGCTTGGAGCGTTCACGACCTCACAAAGCGAAGACAAAGAAATGGCTGCTGACGTGTGCAAATTACCACAAAATTGGAGAAACACACCTGACATCGTATACAGTGTGAATACCAACCTACGACAACAGCTCCTACCAACTAAGACGCATGAAAAGACCAAACTACAGCAGCACGTAAATGACGTGAATTGCAGAATGTGCTCAGTCACAAAAGTAAGAGACTGTCACCCATATAATGAGCGCATGCCCAAAGGTAGCCCAGTCGCTATACACACCACGTCATGACAAAATGCTTAGACCTTACTACCACTACCTACTCTCAGCCTATGGTTTCAATGAAGAAAGCGATCACAAGTGACCATGGTATCAACAAAGACCACCGAT
>OX421448.1:42040313-42067813 GCA_949126865.1 Montipora capitata | reverse complement strand
AAACCTAAAACTATCACAGGGACTAACCTTAATCCTAAACAGTTCCTTTAGTCGTAATCAGGGTTACGGTTAGCATTATTAAAGGAATAGGTTGTTTCAAGAGTAGTAAAACAGGGATCTCTGAACGGTAACCTACGTGTGTAAGTTCGATTGTAGGTGCTCGGCGCGGCACGTATATATAATTACGTAGCATTGTTATGTAAATAGTCAGCCAGAATTCAAAATAAATATCATTTTCAAGGTGTGAATTAGCAACTTGACACGTTAG
Organism: Montipora capitata; assembly: GCA_949126865.1. Lineage (NCBI taxonomy): Eukaryota > Metazoa > Cnidaria > Anthozoa > Scleractinia > Acroporidae > Montipora > Montipora capitata. The sequence goes on along the minus strand of OX421448.1, from coordinate 42,067,545 downwards.
CTCAGTGGTCAAGAACAGGGACAAGTAATCCAGAGGTTTACAGTGGGTGGGAGTTCAAGGCAAGGTGTATGACATATCATGGGATAAAATGGCAGAAAAAGCCAAGCGGGATCTGGAAAAAAGGACAAGACGAAGGGATACAAAGAGGAAAGCTGAGAAGAAAACGAGTAAAGGTGTGGGCGATGTAGGGAAAGAAGAGAGAGAGCGAGGGAGAGAGAAATGAGATCCGTGTTTATTTATCCCGTAAGTACAAATTAGCCATGTATATATTCGATTCTCTTGGGTATACGTATTGTTCTTCAAAACAATAGCGCGAATGAATAATTAATTTATTTTGCATGCATAAATGAAGTAGGGACCTGTACGGAAATCATTCCCGACTTGGGTTATCAGCACTTGGCGCTGCTCTGGAAAAGACTTTAGGAGATACTGCAAGTGAGATTGTTAGTCGGGTGGGTAGGACAGAGAGAAGAGATCAAGAGAAAGAAAGCGAGCAAGAGGAAAATAGTCGCCATAATATCAGTAATAATAACACAAGCGAAAATGCTAACGAGCTGCAGCCGACGGAGATGGCGAATTTGCATACGGAAACAACAGAAGACCAGTTATCGCCTTCCGCTAACACTTTGACAGCAGACGAGCGTGAGCTGATGGATAAAGTAGCGCAGTTATTCGCACTAGTGCACACACGTGACGGTGATTACTCCAACCGTGACATAGATACACGGACAAACAAAAGCCTACGCAAAGTGATCTGAAATCTATCGACAACGTCATTAGCAGTCTAATGGAGCAGAACACGGAATGCGCAGCGGAGCACCCTTTTGCGTATTTATGGCTGGCTAATTGTGTTCTCTACTCAGTAATGGTGACATTCATGTTGCTGAAAGGTTGGAAAAGAGAAAGCAAGGGTCGGACAGGAAGTCGCCATAAGGGTGACAAGTGGAGGAAGAAATATCTGGAGGATGTTGGTGAAATAAGGAGAAAACTCTCAATCGCGACTTCTGAGCTGAGCAGGATTCGAGAAAATAGGAGGTTAACCAAGAAAGGGAGAAAAAACAGGGCTCAGCTCCTGAAGGATGTCATTCACTTTCTGCTACTACGCTTGTGAGTTACATTCAAAAGCAAAAGTCGCTGTTAAGGAGGCTCAAAAGCCTGCTATGGTAGGAAAAGGAGACAAGGAGAGGCCAAAGCTCTGAAGCCGCAGTTTAAGGAAGATCCTGGCCGAGAGTATGCCACCATAAATAAAATAGTGACCGATGACTCAGACAAAGATCGTCCGAAATACAGAGCTCCAATAAAATCTGCCCTGGAGAACGGAGTCTCAAGCATGTTTAACATTTTAGCAGAGGCTAAAGGCTTCTGGAGAGGGGAGGAGCGAGGGACTGGGAACGAAAAAGCTGAGTGAAGAGATCGAAGAGGCAATCCTGAGGTGTGTCCCTCCTTTATCCACAGAAGCGGCCAGGGTGATCTCAAGAAAGAAAAATTGGAGCGCGCCGGGCCCAGACAGACTGACCAACTATTGGTGGAAACGCTCATGCGCTAGGGCTGTCCATAAGTTGCTCGGCCACTTTTGAGCAACTTTTCTGATTTCGAGCAGCTTTCAATCCTTCGAGCAACTTTCTTCTGTTTTGAACAGGTTTCTTGCTTTTTAAGAAATTTCATAGCTTCAAAGCGCCTATTAAAGTTCAGATATTGGACATCATGTTGCAAACAACATTTATACAGTATCTGACCTGACCTGCAACCTGTGACCTGACCTGTGACCTGACCTGACCTGTGTTTTAGACCCGCCGAGCTGATCGATAGTCCATGCTCGAGAACCTTTAGAAATAGCAGCTAGTGCTGGAGCTAGGTTGAGTACTCCAGAAAAAGCTGGTATTTCCTGGCAAAGAAAGATGCAAACTAATCCAGCAGAAAAGAAGAGAAACGTGCGCGGTTCAGTCGATCCAAATGTGTCCTCGTGGGATAGAGTTAAGGAGTTCAAAGACCAATGTCTAACTGTGGTGTCAGGAAATCTTAGATGTGACGCCTGGAAAGAAACTCTCTCTCTCAAAAAAGAAGAGCTCTGTCAAGAAGCACGTATCATCCGTGAAGCATATCAAATCACTGGAGAACATCAAGAAAACCAAGAAGAAAGATCAGAATATCAAGGATCTTCTAGGAAAAACACGTGAAGGAGCAAAAGGATCAACATTACCTGAGGACATGAGACTCTATCGCTACGACCTTGTGGAAGCTTTTCTGAAGGCGGGTATTCCCCTTTCAAAAGTCGACAGTCTGCTGCAATTTCTTGAAAAATACGGTCATCGCTTAACATCTCGCACCCATCTGGCGGAATTCATTCCCTTGATTCGTCAGAAGGAGATAGATTCTCTTAAATCAGAAATAGCTGCCAATAGCGCTTTTTCTGTAATCTTTGATGGGAGCACCAGGCTCGGAGAAGCGTTAGCAATTATTGTGCGCTTCATTGAACGCGAATGAAATATACAGACGAGGCTTGTCTCGTTAGAGATCCTAGCCAAGAGCATGAATGCAGAAGAGCTTGCTCAGAGATTAGTTCAATGCCTGGCTGTAGAGGATGGAATTCAACCACACCAGCTTCTAGCAGCAATGCGAGATGGCGCATCCGTAAATGAAGCTGGGTTGCGTCAAGTCAAGTTTTTCTTTCCCAACATTCTTAATGTGACATGTTTCTCTCACATGATTGACAATGTTGGCACTCACTTTGCATTTAGTGTCCTAGACACATTTTCTTGGTGTTGGAATACAATGTTTTCTTTTAGCCCAGCTGCTCGGTTATTGTGGAAAACGAGAACTGGGACAGCGATGCGACTTCAGTCCAATGAGTTTTTTGGCGATGTAGAGCCTTTCCTAAGGGAAAACGGAAACCTTTCTCCTATTTGTCGTGCAGGCCTGTTGGAGCTTTTTGATGACCCAGTCACTGCTAGAGACTTAGACATTGAGCTTACTGCTATGATTAACAAGGCAACTTACCATCTTGAAGGGGATGGTCCATTAGTATTTAGCTGCTATGAGCGTTTGTCAGCATTAGCCCATGCAATAGCTATTAAATCATATCCCAACACTGAGGCAAAAGCTCACGAACATGCAGGTGGAAATATGGTGTTGTACAACCAGTTGGTTGCTCAAGCAAAGGTATGCATCAACCCGGGCTTCCGCTTTTACCAGCAGAAATTCAGCGTGCAATTGCATAATACAGACCGTGCATTTAAGGCTGCACGCTTATGCTGCCCAATGCAACTGCAAGCGCTACAGCCAACTGCAGCCTCAGTTCAGGAACGGAAGAAATTAAGTTTCATTACTGATGAACAAGTTGTACAGCTTGTGGAAGAGCTCCCCAACTATCTGGCCATGGCTGGTGGTGCATTAATTGAAACAGAAGAAGGAAAAGTACAGTGGTGGGCCACACATGCCGTTGCTCTCCCAAATTGGTCTGCTGCAGTCAAAAAGATTTTGCTAGTGCAACCTAGTTCAGCATTAGCTGAACGAGTGTTTAGTCTGCTGCAAAATGCATCTAGCAAGCAGCAAGATGCAGCATTGCAGGAAACAGTAGAGGCATCAGTCATGTTACGTTAAAATGACAATAAGTGTGCGTGATAGCTAGTCTAAGATTTATATCAGTTTGTAGGTGACAAAGAACTGGGGGTGCAAAACATCGCTATGAGTGAAAACCCAGAGAAAGTGCTCTGTACTACATCCGCAAAGACTCTTAATGGATTTGGGAACTCATAAATATTCCAAGGATACGTTCTTATACAGCAAATGAGTCATGTACGTCAGAGATACTTTATGTATCAAATAAGTATATTAGCAACGTTTGTTTTGTTTGAATACCATCATGTAATTATTTATCTAGTAATAATTGTAATATAAGGAGGCCAAGGAAGAGAATCAGATTTTGGTATGTGGGTTGAAAGAAGATAGCAATGTAAAACTTAAACGTACACGCAATTATAATGAAATCAATATGCAATATGTATCTGGCATATATGCAAAGTGAAATTCTTCATGAACATCCTCATGTTAGGCAGGAGGCAGTGTGGCCCAGTAGTTAGGGCGCTTGCGTTGAGATCCGGAGATCCTGTGTTCAAGATCCACTCTGACCACCGAAATTGAAAAGAGTGCTGGAGATGGCTCAGACTACGATGGGGGACATCGGCGTGCAGTGGAACCCCAAGAAGTGTAATGTATTGCATGTGAGAAGGGCAATTACCGCACAAGATTCGGAAAGATGCGTCATGCGAACGATGAGCGTGGACTCTCTGAAGGAGGACTTGCATTATCGGTTTCTGGGAGTACCAGAACAGTTATTGCAAGAAGAAAAGCTGGTTTTGGAGGTAGCAGCTAACACTTACCTGAGGAGATTATCCGTCCTTTGGTCAAGCTCACTCTCGGACAGCAACAGAGTGATGGCGTCTAACCAACTAGTGCTACCGGTACTCTCATACCTTATGTGGTCACAGCACTGGAACATTTCTGACTTAAAGAAATTGGATAGACAGGCTCGCAAGATCATCAGCGATAGCGGCGGGAAGCATCCGCTTGGATCAACTTCTCTTGTCTACCTGCCTAGAGTTCTAGGTGGGCGTGGCCTGAGGTCAGCGGAGGCAGAGTACAAGCAAATCAAGATTAAGTCAGCTATCAGCCTCCATAGTAACAACGATCCAACCATGAGCCTACTGAGAGCCTCTGAAGAACAGGCCACGACACAAGGTCACCAGTCGCTAATATAGGAGTCCACCAAGTTCGCTGAGGAGTTTGGGGTTGCTCTCGAGCTCTTCTTTCCTGAGCGCAAAGTACCGAGATAAGGACGGGCAGAAAGTACCATTGGGCAAGGTTAAGGGGCACTTAAAGAGAGCTGTGACAGCTGAGCACCAAGAAAAGATCCAAGAGAAGACGTGGCAAGGAAAGTTTCTCTCGGCGAGGTGGGAAGACGACGAGCTGAATCAGAGAGGCTGTTGGAACTGGCTGAGGAACTGGGCGGAGGCACCCTCACACACTATTGCGGGGATTGTAGAGTTATATGAGCAGCTTACACCGACAAAGCTGCATACAGCGAGGAAAGTGAAAACAATGCAGGTCAATGATGTTACGTGTAGGAAGTGTAGCAAAGCACCCGGCTCTCGCACAAAACAAGTACTTGTCGAGAAACAATGCAGCTCTCAAGGTCTTGTTTTTCGAGAAGCTGAGGGATTTGGAACTGATAGACGCAATTTCCCCCTGGTACTCGTCCGTAGATCCTAAATCAGTCTATGAGATCCAGGAGGCCAAGGCCTTCTGGGATGTTCCAGTGTATGCGGAACACAGCCACGTGAAGCAGAACAGAGTAGACGCGTGATTCACTGACTTCAAGAAGAAAGAGGTGGCAGCTGTGGAGATGTTGTTCCCGTGGATGGACAACCAGCTGAAGAAGACCGAGGAGAAGACAGCAAAGTACGGTCCTTTGAGGTGGGAGATGGCTCAGAAGTATCCAGGATACACCATCAAACAACATAACATCATCATTGATGTGCTGGGCGGATGGTCAAGAGATGTGGACGTATCTATAAGAGAGCTATTGGGAGGCCGGGGAGAGGGGATGCCAAGCAGAATGTAGTCCTTTCAAACACTTGAAGACTTCAAGAACTTTTAAAATCATCACTAGATAGTTGAGGAGCTCACATATATAACTTTTAGAGATTATTAGTCGCTAAGTTTCATTTATTTATCTAATTATTATATATAACAAAGCTGGAAATCCAACGATGTAGTCCCAAGCTAGTAGGATCCGAAGGATACACGACGCTTTGCTACAAATGTTAAGTAATTTGAGTATACAAATAGCGACAGCGAACTACTAACTGATATGTTTGAATGAAAAACATATTGCCGTGAGTGGGAATCGAACCCGTGTCCCCCTTGTTACTAGTCGGGTGTGCTAACCACTGCACCATCACGACAACCCTACTGGCAACAGAGCAATCAGTGAGGTAATTGGTTAGCCACGGGGTTCCCCGGCGTTTAACATTCAGGAACAGGACGTACATCGGATCATCCGAGGATGATTCATAGGCTACCAGCTAGTAACTTATTTATATATACACTACACGTAGTCTGGGCCACGTCTAACGCCCCATCTTGTGTATTATCTTTTGGCATACATAAGTTTTTACAACTGTCACATAATAAAATATGACAACAGCCAGGATTGACTACAAAGAGGTTTTCGACTCCGTGCCCCATGACTGGATACTGAAATGCCTTGACATCTACAAAATATCACCAATTCTTATCCAGTTCCTTTCTTCAAATGTGGACCAGTGGAAAACAACCCTTATATTTAAACCACATGGACGGAGCGTTACACTCAAGGCAGATCAACAGTAATAGCAGCATATTTCAAGGCAACTCTCTTTCTCCCCTCCTCTTCTGTATAACCCTTGGTCCATCATCCTCTCTTCTGAACGACAACAGATACGGTTATACCACAGGATCACCCACTATTAATCATCTATTCTATATGAATGACCTCAAAACGTACGCCAAGAATGACCAAGAACAAACTGGCCTCTGACCATCGTAAAAGGCTTCAGTGATGATATAAAAGTGGAATTGGGACTAGACAAATGTGCCAAAGCTACAATTGTACCTTCATAAAGAGGGGGGTATAGGGGCGTAAGGATCACGTTTCACATATACTGAATCGGGCTTTTCGCGTTTCACGTGCTAAAAAACCGCATTTTTACGAGTAACGGACAAACATTTGGGTATTTCACGGAGTTAAGAACAGCTTTATAACTGAGGCCTTAGACTTACCTCTTATTGCCACAAAACAACCCTAAACGATGTTCTTATGATACGTCCCGATCGTGTTCTCGGAGCCATAAAAAGAAAATTCACTTCTCTGTTATTCCCTCCAACTTCTTGACTCGATTCCTGTGCACTAACATTTTCATCCTCCTCTGGTTCCTCATCGGACTCCGTGTAATACTCAAATGCCTGACCCATATTACCTTCGGTGGGCTTTTCTTGAACATTTACATTCTGATCGCCGTCATGTTTGGATGGCCAGACAATTCTCTCACCCACAGACTGAAGAATGTCAGATGTCTGGTACATGTTTAAAGGAAGGGTTCCCGCCTTATATTTTGTCGTTTCCTGCCTCACCGTGCGGTGCCTAACACATTTTCCATGATCTCTTGCCCATTTCCTCATCAGCTCCTTGTCCTCTGGACTCATCAATGGACTTTTCAAAGGCTCCATGCGAGAAAGATCTTTCCAATCGATCTGCGAGGATGGCACTGGGTAGTAAGACGATGGTTGAGTGAAGTAGTAGGCAGACGACCTTGCCATTCTCTTGGCTGATTCTAATATGTGGCTTCCAAACTGTAATGGTAGGGTTAACAGGCTTTCGGGATTGACCTTGGCTTCCGGATGAAGTTTTTCGATCATGGCTACGGAGTCAGTGGTATTGCTTGCAAATGTCTCTTCAGGCCCATTTGTTTTCCTTGTTGTGCCCGTCAGTGTCTGCACAGAGGACACAGTCCCTTTAAGAAAGACATCTAAGCAGTTTTCTTTCTCTGCAGCCCTTGGAAGTGAGCTTGTGCTTACCCGCTTGTGTTTCAGGTTAACGGAAAATGCCTCATACAGTTTCCCTAGGTTTTCCAGAAACAAATTGACGGCATTTGTCTCTGTTATCAACTAAATTGCTCCTACTTGAGCATCGGTGACAAGAATGGTTTTGTTGTTTTCCACATATATACCCACTGGCTGGGAAAACGACGCACGTGAACCATCACTATTGCCTGTTTCTCCGGTTCCGGCAATAATTTCGGTCCTGTTGGGACCCCACGTCTGTAAAAACGATATCACCGTTGTCTCCAAATGACGCTGTACCATGTTCCTCGGTACACGAGCGTGTCTTATTGGAAATGAGAATCACGTGACTGTTAGAACTGTGACCGATCTTAACTACCCCACCATCGTTGGCAATGAAGAGTGATCCATCGCTGACAAACATATCACGTGCATTCCGACAGTCCTTTGGATATGAATGTGCGGAGTTGATAGAACCTGAGATCAGAACCTGAGATCAGCAACGGTGCCATCTTGTTCCAAGCCGAACGCCGAAGCAAGTCAGGGTTGATAAGGATTTAGTCAGTACGGCAGCCTCTATCTAGCTGTGTCCGGAAATGGGGTAGATAGCTCTTCATTTTTATGGTAGCAGATAATTCGAACCAATGCATGGAAAATACCCAAAGAGAATTGGTGAGAAATGTATCACTAACAAACGGCTTAAAACAGCTGAGCTGGATCTGAAACAGAGGGTTTTGTTATCGCTGCCCAACACGACTATTATCGCAGGAAAATACTCAAAGATAGCACAGATCCAACATGCAGGATATGTGGTCAATTCCAGGAAACTATTGATCATATTGTGGCAGGATGCCATGAGCTAGCCAAGTCTGAAGACATTCATAGATACAACAAGGCTGCCGCATATACCTACTGTACACTGGAATATCTGTAAAGAATTTAACATATTAAGCAGAAAAGAAAGGTGGTACGAGCACAAGCCACAAATTGTGTCAGAGGGGAATGATACAACGATCCTATGGGACATGCCAATACAGACAATTGTGAGATAAAAGCAAACAGACGAGATATTGTCATTGAAAACAAAAAGAAAAAAAAAGCCTTCTCAAAGACATGTCCATCCCGACTGACTGGAACACCTCAGTAAAAGTAACCGAAAAACTATCTAAGTATGAAGACCTTGAAATTGAGATCAAACGGTTGTGAAGAATGAAAATCACAACAGCGCCAGTAGTGATAGGCTTCCGATTAGCAAGTCTCTTCTTTACTTTCTTCAGTAGCACCTCTGGTGTCAGTGACAGGCAAATGAATCAAAAAAGAAAGAACACGCAGAATAAATTCATTAGTACATATTAGTTCTACTGTTGATAGTTTCAATCACGGTGCAAAAGTTTTTCAAACATTTGAGTTATACCAAAACATTAGTTAACAATTACAAAAAAGGACACGTTTTTTCAAATATTGACCGTACAGCAATTACATTGGAACAGAAGTATGTCAGTGTAACTTAAAGAACTACGATATATTTCAATGTAATCCATCTCAGTGTTCGCCCTTGTAATGGAAACAAGCCCACGCAGGGACAGAGAAGAAACCTGACCAGGGTTGAATCGAACTCACAACCATTTTCTCACTTGAACTCCTTTGTATTATTAGGTATAATAGAGAGAGAAGCAGTTGGAACAGAAACTCCACAAAATAGCTTCAAATCGTCCTGGAAACCACACAAGACAAAAGGAACTACAAAGGAGTTCAGGAGAGAACATTTGATTGAAAAATCACTCTCAATTTTGCCTTCGCTATAAGGAAGATATCTTTGGCGTCACCTATTGTCATTCATTTGCCAACCAGAGCCCCATTGGTCCTCGAAATAAAGGGTGTTTTGTTCCTGTGGTTGATAATTTGAATAACAAAGCAATGTTTGTAAACAGATATCTTTCCTATTATGCAAATTAAAGGTCATGTTGATAATGATGTTCAAAGTATGTGACGCGCCACTGCTACATTACAAAGGCGAACACAAATCGTAGAACAGATATCTTTCCTATTAAGAAAATTAAAGGTCATGTTGATAATGATGTTCAAAGTACGTGACGCGCCACTGTTACATTACAAAGGCAAACACAAATCGTAGAGCTTGGGTTACCTGTGGTATTACTTCACTCCTTTTGTTTGCCCATTTCAGACCACGTGATGTTACTCTAGAGAACAGTTTCTTTCAAATGTTATCTTATGCACATGCATATCTATGCACTTATGTATATCCCTTAGGAACATCACATGGTCTGAAATGGGAAAACAAAACATACAAGCTAGGTGAATTTGCATCAACAGAGATTTTATAACGTTTAATTGGTATTTCATAAAATACCACTCTTACATTTCACAATTGGCAAACATTTTAAAAGGATTCTGTGGATGATATATGCCACAGTGACTTTACTGAGAATAACTTTAACAAAATTAGTATTATATAAAATGTAACATCCTATTCATAATTAAGCAAAAATTGTTAACTATATTTTTAGAACTCTTGAAATTGATATAAGCCCTTAGAATACAGGTTATAAGATATTTTACAGCTAATACGTATTCATGCACTGAAAATAAAAAGAAAATGACTTTATATTGTGTCGTGAGTAACATGAATTATTGGTGACCAAAGTTCATGCCTTGAAGGTATTTAATTTTTTCCCATCCATTATGTGGTAGTGGTATAAATGTATGCATAATCACGATAATCATTGTATTGTACATTGTAAATGACCAGCTCTTTTGAAGCCAAATTTTAGTCAGCAAGTGGTGCCCACCTTCTGCAATGCAAGCCAGAGCCTAATGTGCTCTTATATCAGATTATTAACAAATGGTAAAAAGAATAAAGCTAAAAAAATCACTCATTATAACAAGAGTTTAAACTTTATCGCAACATAGACATGCAATTCGCCCCAACAAATTCAGTAGGGTGACCACCATGATGTGTTAAATAGAACAAAACCTTTTTAAAAAACTTTTCAATTTTTTCATAGATAATGACTACATGTAGTGTTTTTTTACTGTCATTTTGGCAACAGTCAGTTCTTTTGCAAGGAGATCAAACGTTCTGGGCACTTCTTCATCAATTTCAATGTATTGTACTTGTGTTTTCAACTGAAGGTGGTGTGTTTTCAGTTTGCCAATAAAATGTTTACTTGTTTCCTATGAGGAGAATTTTGAATTCAATCATTGAAACAACGTTTCCTGTTGACATGTTATAAAAGAATAATAATTATTTATTGGTTCAAGGGAAGTTTGGAGAGCCCTCGAAAAAATAGAGTTGCTCTCGGCTATTTCCTTGAGCAACTCTCACGCTTCTTTGGTGCTCTCAAAACTTCCTGCGTGCATCCATAACTTAATAAGTGTATATGCATGAAAAGCATCGACAAATTTTAAAATAAACTATAAAAAATACTTATTAAAAAGGGAAATAGAGAAAAAAACATTGGCTTTCAGTTTCTTGCATAGGACTTGAGACTGTTCATTGCAGATGTAGGAACCATTTACTTCCCAAAATTTACAAAAAAGGTAAACAAAATCAGTATGGCAAATCTTTCATGTCATTAATTTTATGCCAACAGCCACCAATTCGTTTGTAAAGTACTTTGAAGATATGGTGACACCAAAAGCTCTCTTGGTGTAATACAAGTACATGTGCCACCCATCTGCAATACAAAGAACTTGTACATGACATTCCAGCTGTCTCCTGGCAATGGGTATGAGCTTAGCTAAAGCTCATCAGTTCATGCTTACATACAGCTGTAGTGATGATTATTTTTCAAACCACTTGTGTATTGTCCACCAAGATCAACTCTTCAATTTGACAAGTGGAATACTTTTAGTTGCGATACAATTATCACAGACCCATTCAGCATTTTCTTCAGCAGTAAGCAGATCATATGCTAGTTCAGTCAATCCTGTACACACTCGGTGATACCACTGAGCACAGCCTGTCTCACAGAATATAGCATCATCATTGTCATTTACTTCCCGTTTGCAGATACCACAGGGATACACCGGGTCTAACCGTAAATCTGTGGGTCGGCTCAATTCTCGAGTTCCCTGAAAAAGATTAACCACAAGAGAAAAGAAGCTTTTTGAGTTGCCTGTTGCTCTTTGTTATTTCTTACAAGTGCATCAGACGTGCATGCTTCTTGAAGACTTCTGTGATAAGGACTGTAAGCTGAAGGCCTTGTCACTATACAACACTTGTTCATAAACTCTGAGGAATAGTAAAGAACACACACTATTTTGCAAAGAGCAGGATATGGAGTTCCTGGTGTTGCAGTCTGACCTCTGCAGGACACATGGAAATTAGAGCATTTCTCTTGATCGATGGGTGAATTTTGCTACCAGGATTAACTCTTTTGCCACTAAAGGGTTCTCTGCTGATGAGTTAAGTCCTCTGGCATTAGACATCAGAATAATTTATCAATGCCACTCCTTGAGGGGTTGAAGGGGTAATGAATTGATGAAACTGTTGTGTGATACCATTGGGTAAAACTTGGAGACACGTAAGATTGAGAACATTCCTTTCAATTAATGGATGTAAGCCATACATAAAATAATGAAGATTCAAAATAATAAATTTTGTTTTCACCTCCATAGTGAGTGAATGAGTAGTAGTTTCGGCTGTTGTACATGTAAATGGTGGCATTCCATAGTGTTGGGCTGCAGGCGCTGTGATTGGGCTGGCAAGATCTGATGAGCCTGAACTCTCTTTTCTCTGTTTCTTATGTGGACTTTCTGGGTTTGATCCACTGCTTTCTCCTTCTCCCTCTATTTCATCTGGATTAGCACCATCTATAGATTTTAAAATATATAGCAATCACTCTCTAGGCTGCATCATTCATTTCTGGGGCTAAAATTAGTTAAATGGTCCTAGAAATACATGTGTTCCTAATGACTGTTAGACTGGACTGCGAGCAGTCTCTTTCTTCTCCTAGACTACACGGGCACAAGTGTGTTACTATGAGCGCGACCCACGCCTTGTGAGCTGGTAGCCTGAAATTTGCATAATGTTTTTATTTCCACCTTCATGTCGGAAATGAGGAAGAAAGACCAACTACTTGCAGTCTAAATGACTGTTGTTTCTCATTGTCATGTACATGTACTTACTAATTACAAGCAATTTACTGTGAAGAATTCTAGACCATTCTTACAGCTTCTTGTTGCCTAGAGCTGAGATTACACGTGCTTCAAGGCACATACCATGTGCGTTGCAAAAGCCCATTTCCGACTTGTTGTTTTTCTCCGCTTCAAAACAAATCTTCTATCAAAACCATTCAAGCGTTTGATTTGGACAAAAATGCTCAACCACTACCATTTCAATGCTTTTACCAGAGGACTGAATCACTTTAAAAAAAGAGGCCAACATCAACTCAGAAATGGCATTTCTTTGAGATGATCTGAAAAAGTATTATTGATCAAAGAGCACTTATATTATGGTGCATCAAAGGAACTGAAGATTCCTTTCCCATAGTGGATTCATGAGTTAGGTAGAAATCTGACTACCCTTCACCCTTTTACCCATTACCAGTTTCCCATGGAAAAGGTCTGCCATCGGAAATCTTTGGACGTCTTTGGAAATTATTAGTTTTCAACAAAAAAGGTCCTGGCACTATTAACATAAGAATGCCACCACGCCTCTGATTCCAAAAAAATTTGGCTGGTATGGAAATAGACAAAAATAAAAGCTGGATGGCACACAAAAGAAGCAATGTCCTTGTCGACCTACGTGATGGGGAGGATGCTCCGTGCAACTCACCTACTTTTTTAATTGACTCATATTAAAGCTAACTCAGATGAATTATGTTCACTGAACATAGCTTGGTTTCAGATCACCTTAAACTTACATGTAGGTTGATGAATTTCAGTTTTTGCGTTGTTCATGTTTTTATCATGTCACTAAGGGTTTTTCTCTGTGAAATGATATCGCTTACAAGTAGTTTGTTGTTTACAAGCTTATCCTTATGGCTTTGTTTTCAAACCTTGAAACTTTTACGATTGCTTTGGTTCCCCGAAAACATAAAACATAAAATAAGGAAAACAGGATGGTATTATTATAACAATGCGCACCTCGGAATCTTGCAGGGACTTTCCTCTGCCTGGGCATTCCGTCCAACAAAAAATTACAATGACGCTACCAATCAAATATGGCGAATTCGTTTGAGGAGGTTATGTTTAGTCTAACATGGCCAAAAAATATGACAAAGTATATACCACTGACACAAAGGGACGTGGGCTTTACTAATTTTCAAGATGGCGGACGAACAGCGCAGAAGACTGACTTTTTCAAATCATTTCCATCAGCAACAGGTATCATCAATTTTTGGTAAACAAAATTTTTCAAGGAGCTGCATTCAGTTACATAGCGTATGACTTTACTCCAGAATACGAGGTCGCGGCTTATTTCCAAGCCACATTTTGCTTTATGGATTTTAGTATAAAGCATTTCTTGATAACAACCTTTATCAATCGTGGGCGTTCTCTCGGCGTAAAAACCTAACAAGGTTATACTTGTTTCCTGAGCTATAATTAACCTCAGTTTACATAGAACGTCATTTTTGAGTTCCACGTGTGTTTGTACACCGCGTAGTCTATAGCTGTACTCAAGCGCCACTTTAAATTTGCTTCATATGCATTTGTGTCTCCGGTCGTTCAGTTTTATTTGTTTTAATTGTATTGTCGTTCTAATGCAGCAGGCCGCCTTGAGGCTTTATGAAAGTACTGTAAATAAGATGACACCTGGAACAGTCCTGAATGATAAAAGTCCGGAGGTCAGTAAAATTAATTCAATTGGACAACTTGTACATGTACATGCGTAGGCGGCCCAAGCCCGCGTTACACGCGAGACGTGAAAGCGTCACGTCAGCTACAACACTGTTCTAGACAATTCTTTTTTGGTTTTTTTTGGGTTAGTTTCACGACAAAGGAGCAAAGAAGCGAAAAGTTATCAATGAATGAACGAAATGAAGTAAGTTGACTCACCTTGTTTATTTTGTACTGTTTTGTCTTTTCGAGCTTTTTTAAAACTGTTTTGGGATGTTGTTGTTTGAGATTTTGTCGTTGTCTTCCGAAGACAAAGTCAAGGCTGGACATTGCGACTCATGGAGAAATGTACATGTACTTGAAAGCCTTTTTTCTCGCTGAAAAGAGAGTTCACTGTGCCATTTTTCCTCCTGATGAAAAGAGCTTGCTGAAAGCATTTAATATCCTTTCGGCTTGAATGAGAAAGATTTCCTTCACATTTTCACTCCGGACAGTTGTCTGCTGATGCTTGTGCTCGTCTTTTCGACTACAGAACTGAAATCAGGGATCTTGCCCACATTATAGTCAAAACGACAAGCACAAGCATTGGCAGACAACTTTCCAGTGTGGAAATGTGAAGGAAATCTTTCTCATTCGAGCCGAAAGGATAATGCTTTCAGCAAGCTGGTCAGACAGGGTGGAACACAAACTATGCTCTTTTTGTTGGAAGGAAAAACGGCATGGCAAACTCGCTTTACAGTGAGTCCATTTCTTTGTGAATAGCTTTGTCCAGCCTTGATTTTGTCTTATGAAGATTACGACATCCTCTCAAATGACAATGTCCCAAATTTTAATTTTAAAAAACAGTTAAAGAAAGCTTGACAAAGACAAAACAAAATAAACGTGAGCTAACTTACAGTACTTTATTTCATTCATTCATTGATAAATTTTCGCTTCTTTCCTCCTTTGTTGTGAAACTAATTAATTAAAAAAAAATTGTCTAGAACAGTGTTGTCGCTGACATGACGCTTTGACAGTCATGTCTTGCGCGTAATGCAAGCTTGGGCTGCCTATGGTACGTGTAGCTTCTCTCTTTAAGTGTACCTTTACTCAAATATTTTCCTTTGATCAAAATTCTGCTATTTATGTTTTGCACCTGTTCACTAAAGTAATAGGGATCTATACTAACACTTATTTGAACTAAAAACGAGCTGTGACTGGCATGGATTTACACTGAGTGTATTTTTCATTGGACTTCACGAACTGCTTTGCATTGCAAATGTCCTTTGAAAACACCAATTTAAACCATTATTTTTGTTATGTAAAATTTTCATCAGGAGGAGAACCATGCCTCTCATTTAAAGCTCACTCAAAGGTGAAGTCTAACTTAACCCTTTAAAGCCGAGGGGGCCCCCATTGAAGAGGACAAATAATTGTCTGGCGTTAGTCTTAGACAGAGTAAAATCTACAGTATAGGTGGCCACTGGGAGCTAATTAAAGTTAACTGCTACATACCTTGTGCAGCATTGTCATAAAGAGTGGCATGAAAGCTCATTAGGCAAAAACGTTTTTGTTATTAGTAAAAAGATTTATTTGAGAAATGAAGATTTTTTAATATTTGAGTTGAGGTGCACTTCAAGCCATCTTCTCCCCTTGACATGTCAGTTTTTGTAAATACCAAATCTCCTGGCTGTTTCTCATCATCATTATTTTGGTTGTCACCCCACTGGGACTTCATTGCATTGTGAGGTTAAAACAAGAGCAAATGATGAAACTGCTAGTTATAGGCTTTAATTATCACAATCTGAAATTTAATGTCAGACCCAGAGAGCTTGTTGCTGCAATAAAGTAATTAATTTATCCTAATCCATCTTTGTAGCAGCAGTGATATAGCTGCCATAAAAGGTACATATTTCAAGATTAAACCTAATTGTTGCAGGGAAATTTGATTTTTGTTAATAAAATTGATTCAAATGGTTTTGTCTCAGATTCCTGATTTGAAGCTTTTATGGGAGATGATTGAAGAGAAATCAGAAGCTGTCAACAGATTATGCTGTTCTTGCTTGTTGCAACTGGTTTTTGATGGTCATGCTGAATTTGATTATGTACTCTCTGGACTCTTAAATGCCATTCCATCTGCAAGGTTCATATCTAATCACTGTACAATTTTTATTTCTCAAATTTTATTTGGTGTTAATCATCCTGTTATAAGTGGTATTTATAAAAGCCTTAAAAATTTTCTTCTTACAGTCACTGTGTATAGTAGTAGTGGCATCCTCGTTTCAAAGAGGCGATGGTTAGCGCTGGGGATTTGGGCAGTATCTTGTATGACTGTGTAGCCCGATCCTGGAGTGGCAGTCTCTTTTGCAGGTAGTGCAGACGTGCCTTGTGGAATCACGTGCAGAAGCTGCGCGTTCTTTCATCGCCACTCTCTTGCATGTAGCCTGGACTCTAGCGTTCGCTTCCACCTTTGAAACCCCCGCATTGACACTTTGCAGCCATGTATCTCGGTTTGGCAATGTCCTCCAATGCACTGGTGTCAATTAGTGCGGATCGCAAGTCTCACTTGGCTTTTAGCGCAGCAGCGGTCGACCCACGTGATGGACGCACTCCCGCAGTTCTCCATAAAGGATTTCTCTTGGCAGGCAGTCAGGCTCCATGCGATGTGCATGGCCGAGCCATCGAAGGCGTCGCTGAATGAGCAGTGATGGCATGCTCAGTGAGCCAGCGCGCTCCAGGACCTCGGTGTTGGTGACTCTGGCCTGCCCCTGATGTGCAGCAGGTGCCGAAGGCAGCGGAGGTGGAATTGGTTGAGTCGCCGCTCTTGTCTGGCATAGGTCGTCCACGACTCGCTGCCATAAAGGAGAGTCGACAGGACACCAGCTTGGTAGACGCACATCTTGGTCCTTTCGCTCAACAGGTCATTGCCCCACACTCACTTGTTGAGTTTGGCCATGACAGCAGCTGCTTTGGCGATCCTGAAGCTGATCTCAGTACCGAGTGAAGGCGAGCTTGACATGGTGGAGCCCAAGTAGGTGAAGGTGTCCACAACCTCCAGCTCTGTGTTGTCAATGGTGATGACTGGGGGGGACTCAGCACCTTGCGCCAGGATGTTGGTCTTCCTGAGGCTGATCGTTAGCCCAAACTTCTTGCAGGTGTGGGACAGCTTGGCTATGAGATGTTGGAGGCCTTCCTCACTGTGGGATGTTAAAGCAGCGTCTTCTGGAAACAGCAGCTCCCGTATGAGCACCACGTAAGGTTTGGTTTTGGCATGGAGTCTGGTGATGTTGAAGAGTTTGCCATCTGACCTTTTCCGGGTGTACTGTAGACACCTTCTGGAAAGTCTACAAAGGCATACTGGAGCAGTATAGAGAAGAAACCCCGAACAGGTTTGGAGCAAGGACACAGCCCTGCTTTACTCCACTGCTGACTGGAAAGGCATTGGAGGTGGCCCCATTGAAGCAGACCATACTCTGCATGTCCTGGTGAAAGGAGGTGATGATTGCCAGGAGCTTTGGAGGGCAGCCAATCTTCTGGAGGATCTTGAAGAGCCCACTTCTGCTCACCAAGTCAAAAGCTTTGTTGAGGTCCACGAAGGTGAGGAACAATGGCTGCTGCTGCTCTCGACACTTCTCCTGCAGCTGACGGAGGGAGAAGATCATGTCCACTGTGGACCTCGCAGCTCTGAAGCCATACTGTGACTCGGGGGTAGACTTGCGAAACGAGGCTCTGCAGGTGGGTCAAGGTGCGCCGAGCGAAAACTTTGCCAATGATGCTCAGAAGAGAGATGCTTTATAGTTGTTGCAATCACTACGGTCACCCTTGTTCTTGTACAGGGTGACTATGTTGGCATCTCTCATGTCTTGGGGGATGTGACCTTGCTCCCAGCACAGGCAGAGGAGCTCATGAAGTGGTTACAGTATGGTTTGCTTCCCAAGCTTCAAAACTTCTGTCGGGATAACGTCCTTTCCTGGTGCCTTGCCACAGGTGAGACCGTCGATGGCTATGCTGAGCTCTTCCAGTGTCGGCGTGTTGTCATGCTCCTCTATGACTGGCAACCCAGGCAGGGCATTGAGGGCAGTGTCTGTGACAATGTTCTGGGTTGAGTAGAGCTCGAGAAAACGCTTCACCCAATGCTGCAGCTGCATGTTCTAATCAGTGATGACCACGCCAGTCTTTGATTTGAGCGGGGCTGTTTTGACGCTTGTAGGGTTGTTGCGTGTGCTTGGGGAAGGGTTCTGCTTGTGAGCCAGCATCGCTTTCCTCTTGGCCTCCGTGACTGGCTTCTCAGCAAGCCTCAAACCAGTCAGCAATCTTGCTTTCTTTCTTGCCAAATGCAGCCATGGCTGAGTCGTAGATGGCATCACGGGGGTGAGACCATTTGGCATCTGGGTTGCTGGTTGTTGGTTGCACAGCTAGTTTCTCCTGGAGGCTGTCAGTGAAGCTCTGAGCCTTAACAGGGTTGGAAGTCCCACAGGTGTTGATGTGGGGGCGACCCTTGGTCTTGGCGTGGTGGATCTTTCTGGGCTTCAGCCTGACCTTGCTTGCAACGAGCGAGTGGTCTGTGTCACATTCAGCACTGTGATAGTTTCTTGTGTGAAGGACACTGCTGAGGTCTGCTCTCCTAGTGATGACGAAGTCTAGCTGGTGCCAGCGGTGGGACTGAGGGTGTCTCCAAGACACTTTGTGCAGCTCCTTACACTTAAAGTAGCTGTTGGTGATGCAGAGGCTGTGGTGACAGCAGAGTTCGAGCAACCTCTGCTCGTCCTCATTCATCCTGCCGAGGCTGAAGTGGCCGAGGCAGGTAGGCCATGCTTACCAGTCGGTCCCAACGCGGGCATTGAAATCGCCTAGCCAATATATGCCCTCGGAACTTGGGATTCTGGATAGTGTTTCCTGCAGAGCCTTGTAGAATTGATCCTTGGTTTGTGGGGTGGAGGTCAGAGCCGGGGCGTAGACAGATATGATGTTCACAAAGCCCGCCTACGTTTTCATGTGAAGTGCAAGAATTCTGTGGTGGCAATCAGTGAGTTGCTCGCGGCAAAATTTACGCCGTACTGCCTCGGCTCGTCCTGGGACAGGCCTTGCCAGAAGAAGGTGTAGTCTCTTTTTATAAGTGACCCACTGTCGGCCAGCCGGGTTTCCTGGAGACAGGCTACGTCAATGTTGAGTCGTGCCAGCTCCTTGTTGATGATGGGGGTCTTGCGGGAGTCATCCATTAGCTGAAGATCAACGGAGAGACCAGGGCACATGGTGCAAATGTTCCAGCTTGCGATTTGAAGAGCTGGAGTCTTTGTAGTTTTTTACTTTTGACTGCATGTTGCAAGTACTTGCTCGCTTGTCGGGAGGGTCCCCTAAGCTCTACCCACCAAGTACAGCAGGCAAGCAATGAGGAGGCGGCACCTTACTGGCTGGGGGCTGCCCAGCTTGAGGCTGGTGGTGGGAGAACCCACCGTCGGACGAAACCCCTGGCGCTCCTTTTTACGCCAATCAGTCAGAGCTTAGAACCGGTAAACTGCCTCATCACGTGTTGTGCCGGAGTCTTGCGACACCGCTGGAGTGCCCTCTCCAGTTTGCGCTAAGGCCCACTTATGTCCAGGTTTGACCCTAATTAGATGCACGCCCAATTTTGACATCCAACACAAAGTGTCCCTTTAAGTCTAAGCATTTGCTACCTATTGTCAACAATAAGGTAAGGGTAAAGGTTAGCATTATTTTTAGCTTTGGGTAAATGCAGCAGTTAAGTAAGCTTCACTTAAAGAGCAGCATTTGGGGGACACTTTGTGACATAAATTGTCTGTATTCTGAGACACAAGTGATATTGAAGTTGGCTAGAAGAGCAAGGGGACACTTCGTGACGCTTATTGAAATCCGTGTGCATCTAATTAGGGTCAAACCTGGACATATCTCCTAAGGCCTGGGCTGGAAGATAAGGAAACGCTGGGCTGCCCATACGACAGTGTCCTCCTCTCTGTGTCACTGGCTGGGTCCAAGGGAAAGGAAGAACCAATACAACTTGAGGCTAGTACCACTGCAGAAGCTTCTGGAAGTGCTGAGCACCTGCCATCCACCTTAGGGGCTCCACTCCGGATTTGTCCTCGAGGTTTACTCCTGAAGCCTTCCTGAGATCAGGTATAGCTGCAAGGCAGCGGAGGTTTGAAATCAGGGTTTACCTTCCCCTAGATGGGCTGCCTTCACAGGCTAAGAGCCCCACCTACCCTGGGCAACTGGTTTTAAGGCGCCAGTGAATTTGCCTTTGCCCCTTCTCCTGTCGGTGGTGCCAGTTCTGCCGCGCAGAGGCCAGAAGTTGGACTTAGCTGACAGAGGCTCTTAGAGTCACATGCCATTGGAAGCATTTCGAGAGGTTGTGAGAGCCCAGCCTCACAACCCACTCCCTGGCTATAACTGCCTTTACGGAACCAGTCACTGTGTATATCCTCATGATAATACACAAAATTGAAATCATTGATGATAATGGAGAAAGTTTACCTTTGTGTTGCCATTATTCTAACTTTTAATTTGAAGTTATTTTTTATGACCATTGTCCTTTAAAATTGTGTTTCACAGTTCTCTGTTATGATTAGTGAGTGTACAGTAGAATGCATTCTATTTGATAGTGACAAGATAGAGTTGTCCTGGTTGGAAACTCCAAAACTTCTCAAAGCAGAAAGTAGTTTCATAATAATTTAATACAATTTGTGCAAGTAAAAAAAATTAATTTGAAAGTTCCTGAATGTGTTATGATATTTGTGTGCAATTTCAAAGAGTAGTCCATAATGCTCTGGATTTGCAGAGACTGCCATTATGTTAAATTTCAATTTTGCGAAAAGCAATATCATAATATTTGTTTGATTGTGGAATTTTGTTGTGGAAAAAACAATATCAACATGAGTGCTTCAGTTTTACAAGTCTGAAAACTCTCTTTGAGTGGTAATTTGTATCACTTTATTTTAACAGAAATTTGAATGGAATAACGGAAGCTGTGAGTTCTTTGTTGACCTTTCAACTATATCAGTGTGCGACTAATCACATTGTATACAAATGCATGTTTACCCTGAGGTAAGTTAAAATAAAATGATTATTTTTTGGCTGACTCTAGTAGTTATACATTATTTTAGTATTCAACTGTGAAAGTTAGCAATCTCTACATTCAAGTACATCCTTTCAAAAACTATGTCCCCTTTAAAATTGCTTGAAAAAACGTTTTCAAACCTCTAGACTTAAGATCTTGTCAATTTTGATGTCTTTTACTAGTCTAAGATGATAACATGAATAATTGACATACACTGTACAGCTATATGTACAATCATTGATCATCAAATAGGCAGACAGGTAGACCTGTTTATATCTGTCAAACTTGTAGTCTTAAATACCTGTGCTTGCAGCTGTCAGCTTAATTGTTAACCCTGTTTGTTGCTGAAGAACAAGTCACTCTGTATGGTGGATTGTTTTTTCCTAATTGTTGTCAAAATACAATTCAGTTGAATGACATACAATCCAGCAAATTCTGATAAAATATTTTGATTCATGAACTTGATCTTAAAACATAAACTTATCAACATGACCAGCATAACCTTTGATT
Source organism: Montipora capitata (assembly GCA_949126865.1). Taxonomy (NCBI): domain Eukaryota; kingdom Metazoa; phylum Cnidaria; class Anthozoa; order Scleractinia; family Acroporidae; genus Montipora; species Montipora capitata. The sequence continues at coordinate 42,045,581 of OX421448.1, read as the reverse complement.
CTTGATTACCCAGAGGCACATTTACTTCTATAATCAATAATTTTACAGTTTGACTCATGTTGTCTGCTAATTTACAACACTTTTTGTGTGTTTTTGAAATATTCAATAACCTTTAGGATTTATTAACTCCCCTGTTTGAAAAAAAAGTTGTTCAATCGCAAAAAAGGTTAATAATATAAACTTAGGTAATTATTATCTCAATGATAATATCTACATGTAATAATTATACTAAATATTATTTTGTTGGTTATGTGCAACTTACAGAAAATTTGATACAATTTAGGTTGTGATCAGTTACATGTACAGTGTATTAATGTTCTATTGTTATTTAACCCATTGGCTCCTAGGATTGAGACTTAATACAGTAAATTTACGCTGTCTTAGGCCAAACGATTTACTTGTCAATTGAGGGGGTGGTGGGGGGGTGGGGGGGTGGGGGTGTGGTTGATTCAGGAGTCAATATAAATGGGCTAACAATTTGATTCATGTATTTAGTGACCTGACTATCATTGATGTAGTAGTTTTATACATGTACAGGTCTCCTCCCCATCCATTTATTACTGTCCTCACAAGCCGTCCTGATTATGCAGCAAATCTGATTCAACATGTGAGTTTTATGCTCATTGACAGGTATGTACTTGATGTTCCCAGTCAGTGAAGAAATTCTTGTGGACACAGCTAATTTTCATTCATTAACTTTGCTAGCAGAGGGATGATTTTTGTATTAAGTCCTGATGGCCTGCAGAAAAAATGTGCACACTTGTCAAAACTCTTGTTATTAACTGGCATAAAGGGGGTTGTATAGGACAGAAGGTATGCATCCAAATAAAAATAACAGTGGCTTTTGTTTTTGGTTTTAATTTTCTAGTAATAATGAGCCAAAAGCCATAATACAGATGATAGAACCTTTTTTCAAGTTTGTGCTTCTGGATCCAAAACCTACAGTTGATCAACTTGTGAGACAACAGCTTCATAGAACTCTTTTACAGACTGCTAGCACTCTTTTGAGATGCTGCCTAGGTATGGTGGTGTAGTCATGACATGTATGTGACTGAATGTTCATCAGTGCATAGTATTATCCTGTTTCGTGCAGGCCAATTTAAGGCATGTTGGAATGTTACAAGTTATCAACACTGAAAACACAGAGACATCAACTTCCGGAGATTTGACATCTGATGATTTACTATTTTTATAAGACTTTAGTGTTCTTGATATTATTGCTGCATCAATTCGATCCACCCCCTGTCATAAACCTACCCCATTCTCCTCCTCAGGAATTATCGACAAATTATCCTACTGTCCTTCAAAGGGATTGGAATCTCACTAAAGGAAGCCATAATCTTGTACACACTGTATCAATGTAAACAGAATATCAAACATTCATGCTTGCCAGATTGACCTGTGATCTGTGACCTGTGACGTGTACATGTTTTGTACCTGCTGCCCAGATAATCTAGGACATTAGACATGTTGATATGGTATTATTTTATTAAACATGTCATAGCTAATCATTAAGTTTTTAATTTTTAGAAAGTTTACAGTGCAATGTGGTGGTCACCGTGGTCACCCAACAAACTTTCACATTTAACGATTACGTATAAATATGTCAACTCAACAACCTATGCAACGGTGTTCAGCTCGCCTGACAACTGTGCAAACTTTACAAGGAGGCGTGTCTGCCATCAAATTCACACATCCAGATTAGCGAACTTTGTTAGGTGGCCACGGTAAGGCGCGTCACACTGTAATATTAAAATTTTCTCTGGATTATCATGATTTAATGAGTGCTGTATACATGAATCATGTGCTTAATATTTCTTTCTTGAAGAAAACGATGACAAGTTCCACAAAGGAATTTATCACAAAAAGCAGCTTGCTGATTGCATTATAGATTTCTTGATATCTGTTCTACCTTCCTACCAGGTTAGCATGGGCTGTGTTCAGCTAGTGCTGTAATTCTTGATGCTAAAAACCTTTTTTGTAGTTGCACTTTTGTAATACATTTTACTGTATGTTGACCCTCTGTTTAATCATGATGTGAACCAATGAAAAATCAGGATAATTTTCGCAAATACCGCTTATTGATTTTTACATTATTTTTGTATTTCACAGATTGATAGCAGATGTTTGACCGAAACAATTTTTCTTGTACATACCTTGACAAACTGGCTTCTTGAACACAAGGATCACATCAGCAGTGGTAATTTGATATGCAACATAAATTTGATTATTTAAGTGTGTCAGACTGGCATATGAAGGGACTTAGTAGTGGATTAATTTGTAGTCAAAATTGCTTTATAGTGATGCAAATGTAGGGCCTATACAGTTAGGTTAAGGAATACGGTGTTAACCCCCTCCCCCCAGCAACAAAACTGTAGCAAGGAATCATGGGAAGAATAAAGGTTGTTGTTGTCCGCCATTTTAGAATGTGTGTGTGTTTTTAGTGCGACTCCGAATCCGTGCTTCCGTCCGCTCAGTGTGCAACATTTGGGGGCCTGTCCGGGAGATATGAAAGAAAATAAGACAACGTTTTAAGCAATCGATGAGGATGGGAGCGAGGAGACAAGGAAACAAGTTTTTGAAATAGCTGAAATCGTGCACACGCTCGCGAAGGAATCAACACACACGATGGAGATCGAAGACATACAAATGGAGATCCAGAGTGATCTCTGCCAGCTAAAGGTTGAGGATCTAGGAGTAATTGCTAAGGCTTTAGGCTGCGGTGACAGTGACATTAAGGATAAAACGAGGAAAGGGCTTGTCAGATTGATCGAGGAACATCTCGAAGCCAAATTGAAGGGCAGCGTGGAGCCGGACACCGAGTTTTTGGAAGATTTCAGGACTGGAATAATGATTTACACACCTTGGTGTCCACCGCTCGAGGATGTAAGCAAAAAAAAGAAGTCAGAAGTCTCTCAATCGGAACTAGAAAAGGTGAAGTTGGAATATGAGGTGATTAAACAGAAATTTGAGGCATTGACCATGGGTAAAGCACATTTACCGGAGAAGGATGTTGACAACAAAGAGGAGTTCATGGCGGCACTACACACGGTCCGTTCAGAACTTACCACTTTAAAAGAATCAGTTGAGAGAAATCTAACCAATGAGGAACGTTTCGCCAGGCCCCTACCTGTAAATCAGAATCTGCAAGGGTATCGGGGCCCAAGGGGCTGTATCGACTGTCGAAAGGAAGGAAAGGGGCAGTTGTGCGACCACTGCCACATTTGTGGTAGTAGTGACCATTGGGCCCGTGGATGTCAGAAACGGAGATCAGGGCCGGGAAACAGGAGGGGGCTACAGCCGAGGGACAGGAAGTAGCCCCGCCCCAGGACAGATTTATAAAGTCCCACCAGTGTGCTAATTGTCAGAGGATTGCAGCAGGATCCCAACCAAGTTTCAAACAATGTTTAGGTTGTAAAGCAGTTCGTTATTGTGGTCGAAGTTGTCAGAAACGTCACTGGGACAGTCACAAGGGTCTCTGCCAAGCGATCCAGCAACTGGAAGCTAGGAACAGTTCGCCAGTACTTCGGGGGGATGGTTATGTATTTGCTAGTCATTTGACACCCAGGCAGCGTGTGGTAGTTGCAAGGTTGGTTGGCAAGAAGTGTAAGGTGTCATGTGTTCTCAACGGAGTCCCAGTCGAAGCCCTTTGAGATACGGGTGCACAGTTGTCTATTGTGTCCAAGAGCTGGCGTGAGGAATATTTGCCTTCCTCAAAGTTAAGGAACATTGAAGAGTTGCTTGGCGAGGATGTAGGACTGAACTTAAGAAGAGCAAATGGTGGAACCATACCATTTGAAGGGTGGGTGGAAGTACAGTTTCAGCTCTCGTCGGACACAGAGTCATCAAGTTCTCTAACTGTACCATTCCTCATTGCAAGAGATGAGTTGGAAACTCCAATCATTGGGTACAATGTAATAGAAGAAGTACTGAAGGATAGAGAAACCGAAGGAAGCAGCTCCATTGTTGACATCATGAATACGGCTTTAAAGGAAGTAGCACTGGAGAATGTTACTGCGTTGGTTGATTTGGTGCAAAATGGAAGTATGGAGGACATGGGTGTGTTGAAGAATGGTAAGCGCAATCTGACGGTACCACGAGGGCAGGCAGTGACAGTACTGTGTAGAATTAACTGTGGTTCTCTAGAGGAGAGGACACCAGTGTTATTTGAACCAGACCCAGGTATGCCTTGGCCAGCGGACTTGGAAGTTGTAGAGCAGCTCCTCACCCTACCGCGAGGGTCGCCACACAGGGTGAACATTACAGTCCGTAACCCCTCAAAGCATGATGTAGTCCTTGGCCGGCGAACGCTACTGTTACACTTGCAGCTAGTGCAATCGGTTACCCCTTTGGAAGTAGTAAGAAAGGACCTCCCTCGTTCGGAATCTGGGGATCCAAAGGGAACAGGTGGTACCTCACTCCAGGATGGAAACCCATCAGTACCCCAACATCAAGTAAACAGGGAAGTTGCTAATGAAAGAAAGTCCTTCAAGACACCAGCCGTGGTGTTAGGTGACCTGACAGAAAGTCAACGCCAGTTGGCCATGACCATGCTAGAGGAGGAGGCTGCATCATTCTCCCAAGATGATGATGATATGGGACGGATAGAGGGACGTCGATTAAATTTGGAGTTGTCAGACACCACTCCAGTCCAGAAGAGCTATTCCTCAATTCCCCGTCCCCTGTATGCTGAAGTTAAACACTACATAGAAGATCTGCTCAACCAGGGATGGATAACTAAGTCTCAGTCAAATTATTCATCTCCCGTGGTGTGTGTAAGGAAGAAAGATGGAGGGTTACGCCTGTGCGTGGATTACGGGGAGCTGAACCGTAAGACAGTACCAGATAGGCACCCAATACCAAGAATCCAAGAGACACTGGATAATCTTGGAGGGAACGCCTGGTTTTCAGTGTTAGACCAGGGAAAGGCGTATCATCAGGGTTTTGTTGGGGAAAAGAGCAGACACCTGACTGCCTTCATCGCACCTTGGGGTCTGTATGAATGGACTCGGATCCCATTTGGGCTGAGTAATGATGGAAGTTTGTTTGGAAGGTATCCGCGACGAGATTTGCATTCCTTACTTGGACAATGTCATAGTTTATAGTGGAACGTTTGAAGAACATGTGGAAAATTTGCGAATAGTGTTGAGACGCCTGCGCAAACATGGAGTGAAATTGAAGCCAAGCAAGTGTAGTCTGTTCCAGAGAGAGGTCCGCTATCTAGGCCGAATTGCAAACCAGTTTGGACACAGTATTGATCCCGAGACT
>OX421448.1:42025313-42035313 GCA_949126865.1 Montipora capitata | reverse complement strand
AAACTGTTCCAATTAAGTTCAGTGAACAGATGCTGTACAAGTTTCTGTGATGGCACTTAAAAACATTGGTTAAGTTAACCTATGTATTCATTCCTTAAATGGCCTCCATTGGTGGGTAAAATTGTTTGGAAGTGATCTCACTCTCTGGACTGAAAGGAGGCCGCGCCATTAGCAATGTTTATTTTCCTTGTAATATCCAGTTGTAAGCTTTCACTTCTGAAATGAGTCACCAAAGTTGTTCATGGTTATCGTTCTGTCTTGCAGGTAAACCCCGTTTTAAGCCAATTGTGAACCATCTGTTATCTCTGTGCTGGGAGAGTCTTTTGCATGGTATAGACATGACAATGTCGCTTCTGTTGTTGCAAGAAATTCAAAAATATTGCCCTCAGGTAAATGAATTTTCATAAAAATCTGCCAGTATAATTTTGGTTGACCATTATTTTGACAGATTGGAGTTGTGTTTATCATTAATTTATTATGATAATCATGCACAGCATATCTTGTACAAATAATACAGTATGGCCACTCAAAGGTCAATTGACAGTCAGACGTCACTTGTGGGTCACTTGAAAGTAGACTTGATTCTTGATCCTTGAGAATCAAGTCTTGAGTTGGGATGTATGAAAAAAACTCTCCAGTTCTTCGGTCTCCAGAGGTTAATTGGCATCACTGAGAGATAAGCTTGTACAGCTGTAAACAACATTTGTGACCTTTCACATGAAAAAGGGGCTTATAGATTTCTTGGTGAACCATGAAGTTTATTTCACCGTCACAGGGTGGTCACTCTTGACGGGAATGTTGAAAACCTTTTCACTCTGTGGGTGATGCCCATTCATTGAAAAAATTCATGGAGTAAAATCAAAGACCATGAAAACTAATGAAGTCATGTCATGAACTCATGCCAAATGTTCACGCTGTGAACATTTTGAACAAAGATATTTATATCAAAATACAAATAATTTCACTGACCTTGCATGTGGTTTTGACAATAATTTAATTATTATTATTATTGAATCGACATAACATTTACGCTAATTGTGGTCAGTTGTGGTACAGTCACTTGGTTCCTTGGTTTTACTAACACGCATTTGTTGGGAGGGGGGAGAAGGGATGATTTTACTGTTGAAAGGTATTTGTAACAATCATGTTCCCTAACGTTGACAAACAGCGAGATTAGCATGTCACTTACAAGCCTTCTTGTCACCCCTCATAGAGATGAAGGCGTAACAGAAATCTGTTCACCTGGCAATGCAGTTGTCATTTGTATAGAGCCGACAGCGCAAAAATTTTGAATTTGCCCAGCAACGTCTACTAGGTTTTATTGGTGCAGAGTTGACAGTGTAAAGATTTTGAGTTTACCCAGTAACACTGCTTTGATTGGTGCAGAAATTATTTTTGTTCTATTTTGTCTGTTTAAGTTAATTTTAGGTGATAGAGATGTCCAAATTTATTTTAGATACCGTTGTAGCTCATTTAAGGTCATTTTGAACCATTTTAGGTCATTTTAGATTATTGCTTGGTTTAGTAACATCTATGCAACATAGGTGGGTGTGCAACGTTTGCAATTTTATTACAGTGTATTTAGAGATAAAACTTGTTGAAATAAACATTGTACTGTTTCCAGCTAATTAGACATGAAATTCATTGTGCTGTAGCATTAAAAAAGAGAATTAAGGAATGTAAGTGGCTATTCGCGTTCACTACAATCATGTCAAAAACAACTCTGAGAAATCACGGATATTTGACACTTTTCTTAAATGACATAAAGATTTCATAAAACATCCTCATGGTATTTGTTGGTATCAAACACCAATAATATAGGAAGAGCAAATCCTACCGGGGATATGAGGCCATACAGTCTGTGGCCTGCAGTCTACAGTCTGCAAAAGTTGCACACCAAACGTGGAGGAGCATATAATTATAGTTGAAATGGACATCCACATATACTGTAGGAATGACAGGACATTGAAATTATTGCATGTTACTGAATTTTTTTCACTTGTTTGACTCTAGTTAGCAAATAGTTATTTATTAAGAGTTTCTTCTTGAAACTGCAAAGTCTTGACCCTTGAGACCCCAGAATAGTGTGTTGAGGATCAAGTTGAGACTGTCAACTTACCTTTGAATTGTACGTATTATAATGGATTAAAGAAAAGGCGCACCGTATCCTGCTCTGATACATGTATATCCCATGTTTACTAACAATAATTTTTGTACCTGTTTTTCAAAGGCCTTTTCTCAGTTATGTGTCCTCCCAACTCTTAGCAGCCTTCTTTTAACATGTCCTCAACATTATCATATCCACATTATACAGCTCTGTAAGTGTGAACTTATTTCTTTTCTCTATTAAAAAAAATACTTTTACCACATGATTTGCAATGTGAACTATTCTAATCTTCTTTGAAAATCAATGATTTGCAATCATCTGGAATGAACCAAAAGCCTCAACAATGGCTTATGGAATTTGGCAGGAAAAGGCATAAACTGTAGGTGGAAACCAAAGTAAAAGTTTGTCTGGAAATGAAAACATGATTAGAGCAGTCAGGAAGAAGCTACAGTACATGTTTAATGCTTATAAAATAATAGTACACTGTACTAGATAACTACATTCTGTCTTAATACAGTGTACCAGTTCAATTTACAGTTTACCTCTAAGTTATATACTTTAGTTTTCAGAAAAGCAGCAATTCTCACAAGTGTAGTGCTTGAGGTGGTTCATGTATATTTATTATTGTCACAGTGGTAAATTTTTTTCTTTGGATTAAACCTTTTTCTAACTTGTGAAATTTTGATTTTTCATTTGCTTCAGATTATGATTATCGTAATGAATATTAGACAAAGAAAAATCAGTGGCTTGGAAAATTTTAAACCAAGAACAAATTTGAACCACAGGATATATGTTAACCCTGGTTAAGAAATTAAGAGTTCTTTCTAAGTATTTTTTTGTCAGCGTTTAGTTGGGGATAGTCAGGAAAAAAATTCTGATTTACCCTGCAAAGAATCAGACCTTAAGCTGCAATAACATCATTCCCTGTTATTATTTACAAGGCTTGTCAATGATGGAATCTCAAACTTCAGGCTCCAGTCCATTTATGGATGTCAATTGCTGTTTCCTTGTGCTGCCAATACTTCAAATCATCGCCTCTCCACCAAGGCAGACAGTCAGTTTCTGGACGTCCAGCAGCCAGTCTGTTGAGTGTTTGGCTCTCCAAATCTTAAGGCATTTAGAAGTAGACATGCCTCGTTTGATCAAACACATTAGAGATCATGAAGAATGTGTGGTATGTGCCAGTGAAATATGACAATATATACCTGTACCATTATATTAGTGTTCATAGTGAGATGAAGAAGAGGTTGCAAAGTGCTTCCTTTGCAAAGAAATTTTCATGTAGTTAAACTTTTAAATTAACTCAGACAATGTTTGAGACAAACACACAAGAGTTTATCCCAGTCTCCATCTAATGAAGGATGTTTTTATAAGCAAGTAGAAATTATTATGATTTTTTTTTTCTGTGTCATTATTTAGACTGTAACAACAAGAGCCGCAGCATACCACTGTTCTGTTCTTAGTCAGTACATCAGGCAAATGACTGCCATTTCTCAGGAATTTATTTCTTTAATGAGGTAATTTGTAATAATTATTCTACTTTTTGTAGCTGATTGGTTGATTTCTTACATGTACATCGGCAATGTCCATTGTCATTGCAAAGAATGGGAAAAGAAGAGTACACATACGCAAATATCCATCTAACAGGGACCATTTAAAGGGACACCGTCATGCACCTGTTATTTTAGTACCTTAACATTAAAAATCAAAAGTGGCTACAAAAATTATCATCATGATGGCAATACTGATTTCTATAAACATCTGTTTTAATGCACGAGCAATATACACCCTTTTTCAAAGGGCAGAATTAACTTTAGTTTCAATCTCTGCAAAGATTTCATTATTTGTCCTTATAACTGTGAACATGCCACTCTAACCACATCTAAGAAAAGGTTCGTACAAGACCGTTTGGCCAAAGTTTGATGTAAATTATATAGTGACTTATCCATTGGATAAAGCTTTTGAACAACTGGGGCCAGATGGTTAAGAAATTAAAGTTGCTGTGGAATTTGCTTAAAGGTGATAAAACATGTTATGCCTAATCGTTTACAGTGTATTTCTGGATTTACCGGTACTTGACATCACGGGTGAAATGTTGTCAAAATGTGAACGAGATGTGTTGGGTAGAATTGAATGCCTTTTGGCTGGAAATTGAACATTACAACGACCATGGCAGTGACCCTTGCAGGTCATACTAATTTACTGCATTCCCATTATCTTGCAGAGATGATGTGTCAGCTAAGTGTTGGCTTAAGAGCTTGCAGAGCTCAGTTTCAACTCAACGTCAAGTGTTGGATCATGTTCTGCTTATGCTCTCAGCTTTGCTGTTTACATCAAAAGGTTGTGTTACAGTGGACGTTCTAAATATAATTCCAGTTATTGCCAAGACTGACCCTTCAAAGGTACACATCAAACAACTTTATTTTAGTTTTTACATAAAGATTCTGAATTTTGTCATCTACCAGTACTGTTTTACATAAAAGTTTGGTCTTTTATGATAGCAGGAATTTAATTTGCATGCTATTTACTTCAAAAAAGGAAGGTGGTGATGGAAACACTTTCTATGTGTGAATGGAGACTTCATATTAAATCACATCCAAACAAAAGAGCTTTACCCCTTTTACATTTTTCCCAAGTTTTAATAATTTATAAAATTAAATTTTATACAGCTCTACATGTACATTCACATCTTCTAATTGAAGGTATTATCTTCCTACTGCAGGCTCTTTATTTTCTACCATTGTTGCTGTACAAACTTGGTAAAGAGGTTGAAGCAGATGTTAAACAGTGTCTGCTGTATTCCATACCGCAACTTGCTACTCATAAGGTGTGCAAGCCATGTTTGTGTTTTGCTGTAAACTAATAATTTTTGGGGCTTTGTGGGTAAGTGTACAGTGGTGGCCATACTTCAATTCTCCGTCAAGTTCAACCACAAATTAATGATTGTCATTATCATGTGATCATACATGTATATCTGTTAATGGGATTCACCTCCTAAGGTGCTGTATGGCTTCATGCATGTGAAGTTGTGACAGTGGTCCTTGTTCAAACAGTGCAGAGTTGGTAGCTTGAATATAGAGGAGCTTTTAGGAAGAGAGGTTTAAATGGGGATCTCATTATGAAGGACTGAACCAAAAGAAATTTCAGAAAAGCATTAACCATGGAGGCAGCTGAAACTGAATGGCTACTTGTTGGTGTTCATTAATGACCTCTTTACTTTGTGAATGAAGATCATTTTTATCCTTTGTAATTTTTGATGATTATCTCTTTGTTAGTTCTGCATTGGGCCTGTATTGCGCACAATTCAAACCATAGGAAAGTCTGCCCCCTTGAAGCAAGTGTCACTGAGACTGATGTGCAAGCTTTGGCAAAATCAAAACCGAGTCTTTCCACACCTTCAGCGTGCACTAAATGTTGATGACACTCAAGTGGGAATTGAATTGGATAATTTAGAGATTCAAATTTCTAAGGCAGCATGTGTGCTAGATGTCTGCAAAACAAGGTAAAAGAATTAATAGTGAGGGAAGGCTTAAGTGATGATTGTGCTGTTTACCACCCATTGTGTGCAATTTGCAAACTTAAGGTTTTATCACAGCTCTCATTGGTTTTTCTTCTATTACCTTCAGGCCATCTCAGCATGGTGCCGATTTACTGAGCCTGTTGTCCAAATTGCTTGATCAAAACACTAAGCCCAATGAGACTGAAAATCATCCCTCTGTGCTGGTGGTGTCCTTTTCCCTGCAAGCACTTCAAGAACTCTGTAAAGCTGAGGTAATGAGTTTCGTAAACTTTAGCCTTCCTTTCACTGTTACAGTGCCTAGGGTAAACTTGTTTTTCTCTTGATAACATGGCTGCCCTCAGCCGCTGAGGGTTTTGTACTGTATACTGTAACTGGGTCTGTACGTGGTACATGTAGAGTTGTTAGAAGTCGTTATGGGCGTCATAACCCGTGGCAGCTGTGTCTACTTGCGTGCGATTCTGTGACAGAACCTTTTCTTTTGATAGGTGGTAGACTTGTGCACTGCTTGGAAAGTCCTTTCAGTGAAACTTAGATTGGATAGAAGATCTGCTGTACTCCACAGCTTGTGTCAATTGTTCAGCATTGTACCCAGTTTGGCTACTGATTCACAAGATTATCAGGTACAGTGCATGCGTTTGCTATCCCGACTGAACCTGTGAAAGTTTTGTGCTAAATTTACTCACAAAGTTGCATTATGTTCTGTTATTTTTTAGGATTTCAAGAGCGAAGTTCTTTCTTTGCTATGGTCCTTAACCCAACACCCGGTAGGAATTATTGTATATGAAATGCATACGCGTGCAAGATACCGTGTACCTTTCATCAGTTTTATTTTATAAAGAGTGTGGTTGCACAGTCATAATTATGACAATTGATACGGTCAATCACGAAGTCCTTTTATCTAAATTAAGCAATTATGGCATATGCGATAACCAGCACTCTGGTTTGAGTCATACTTGGACAACCGCATTCAGAGATGCTCAGGTAATGGGTCGCGCTCAAGGAGCTGCTCATTAAGCTGTGGTTTTCCTCAAGGCACTATCTTAGGACCGCTGTTATTTTTACTGTATATTAATGATTTACCAAATTGCCTTTCAAATTGTCAGTCAAGACGGTATGCCGATGATATTCACCTAACCTACACCGGTTTCAGCGCTGACAATATCCAATCTTGTCTAAACGATGATTTAGTAAATGTTAGCAATTGGCTGATAGCAAATAAACTCACGCTTAATATGACAAAAACTGAATTTGTGCTTATTGGGTCAAGACAGAGACTGTGTACTCTGACAGTTCCTCCTAGACCTTCACTCAATGGCTCTCCTATTGAGCATGTTACTTGTGCTAAATCACTAGGAGTGCTTATCGATGATAAGCTTACTTGGAGAAGCCATATTGATAAGTTAACCAAGAAAATTACTTCTGGTACTGGGGCCATAAAACAAATCAGGCATCTTGTCCACTATGGGACCTTACGTTCTATTTATCAGGCCCTAGTACAACCGCATTTCAAGTACTGCAATATTGTTTGGCGAAATTGTGGAGTAACTTTTCAGGACAAACTGCAAAAAGTACAAAACAGAGCAGCCCGTGTCTTGACTTACTCTAATTATGACGCCGACGTCAATAATTTATTTGAACTCACTCCTACGATGGAAAACCCAATCCTCTCAAAGACAAATTGAAAGAGCAACAATAGTATTTAAGTCCCTACAGTCACTAGCGCCTGAGTATCTCTGTTCGAAATTTGTTCATCGCGATTCTGGTTATTGTTTCAGAGAGACTGTGAATAAAGTAAATGTTCCGCAACCGCGCACAAACTTCTACAAATGCAGCTTTAGCTATAGTGGCGCAGTTTTATGGAACAGTTTGCCTTTAGAACTAAGGAAAGCAGAGTCCCTCAATGAATTCAAACGACTCATTAAAGAGGCAATCTAAGCCATTATTTTAAACATGGCATTCATGGAAAGCAGCTTTTATTTTATTGATATTGGTTGGATAGTTAAAGTAGCTAGTTTACGTAGTTTTATCTATACTTGGTTTGTAATTTTTAATTGTACATACGGTTTTTATATTGAATTGTACCGTGGTTAGATAAAGATTATTATTATTATTATTATTATTATTATTATTATTATTATTATTATTATTATTATTATAATAAAGTGACGTCATAGAACTCCTCTCTAGTACGAACATACAATAAAGCTGCATCGTCAAGACCTGGAAGTACAGTTGTATACGTAATTGTTAAGTTTGCGGGGCAACTGAAAACTGGGCAGTTCTCATCACCTTAGCTGACTTGATTGCGTCTTTGCTGTAGCGGCATGAAATTGCCAATGGCATTGTCAAACACGTTGATTTCAGTTCCGTTCAAGCCTAGGAATTTCAGTTTTCTTTGGAACTGCTAGTAGTAGCAGTTTATTAAAAACTATTTGCTGACTAGCTGAATTACATAATTTCTCTTAAAAAAAAACCCAAAAAACTATCTATTATTATAATAAATACAATTAAAAACAATTAAAAAAAAAGTAAACATAAGGTATTCAACTGTTCACTAACACCAACCGGGACAAGGAAGACGTCCCTGGCCTGGCCATGTTGGTGGATACTATATCATCCACACATGGACAGGATGAACGAATTCTTTGCCTGGTTGGTGCTAGCGACCGGGGCTTTATATTTATGCTTATTCCTAAGATCATTATATTTATTGATATTTTCCATAGGTAGTAATTTCCTTAATTTATGGCTCTTGTTTGTTTCTATTGATTGGAAAAATCGTTCACACAATTGTTGATGGTGTAGTTCCTACAGTTGACAGTCCTAACTTATCTAATCCTGCTATATAATCATATCCGGGCAATATAATTGAAATGACTCTCTTTTCAACTCGTGTAAATTCGTACTTAAGGTACTTAGGGAGAGAATTAAAATAACTCACAACCCCATAGTCCATTACTGATCTGATGCTAGTCACATAAAAAAGAGAAAGGTCTTTTGGAGGCACCTTAGCTCTCTTTAACTGAATTAGGAAGTAGATTCGTTTGTTAACTTTCTTGATTACATTATCAACATGTTCGTTCCATGTCAAATCGTTACTTTTGGTAACGCCAAGTAATTTCGCTGATTTTACTACTTCAATCTCATTTCCATTTATGATAAGTGGATCAAAAGTTGGTGGCTGCTTGGAAAAGGTTATTCTTAGCTCCTTACACTTATCAGGATGTAACTGGACTCTGTTCTTATTGGACCAAGTAGTAACTTCATTAACTATACCTTGTGCTTCACTTACACCACCCTTAGGTACGATTTCAGATGCAGTCGTATCATCTACGAATTTCCAGTGTGACGGAGCACCATGCTTCAAATCGTTTATCATTAATGCAAAGAACCAGGGACCGAATTTGGTGCCCTGAGGTACACCTGATGGGACGGAACCCCAGTCTGAATAGCAGTCATTTGCTAATTTGACGCGTTGCAGTCTATCACTCAGGAAATTTATGACTCAATTGATTACACTGGTTGGAATGGCCAGACTACAAAGTTTATCAACAAGTATTGAGTGGTCTATATAATCAAATGCCTTTCGGTAGTCAAACTATATAGATCGGCTTACCGTTGTTACATAGATCTGTTTTGCTATCAGAGTGACTATTTGGCCTATCTTTCATATCTACAAATCACATGTATGCTGGTCTTAAATATAATTTATAACCGGCCACGGAGACCGTTATGGCTGTCCAACCTATTTGTACCACAATAAGCCGCAAATCGCATGCAACCGCGTTTTCAATTGTTTGGAGTCATTACTCCTGTGATACCATTTTGCTAGAGTTTCCTTTTTATTTCAGGAATCGTTTGTGGCTTGTGCAGCATTCGAATCTCTTTCAATGTTTAAGCCAAGCGATTTTAAACTTTCCCATCTACCAACGGAGGTACGTTCATAAAATTATTGGCGGAGGGAGGCTTTTTTTTTGGGGGGGGGGGGGGGAGGGGGGGAGAAGAAGGAGGAAGATGAAGAAGGAAATCGTCTCATGTTCATGTGGTGTTCTCCTTATTTCATAGTATAGTTTATCGAGTGTTCCTGGAAAGCATACCATGCTTAGGGCGCATTTCACCAAACAAAATAAAGGCCATAAAACCAGTTGCGGTATGTTTAGCTCATTTCAAAAGGAGGTTAGGAGAGAAAATTCTGACTCATTTCCACCAGCCAATGGGTTATTTATGAGTCATCTCTTTTCCAATTTTGTTTCACGGGCAAAGAAGCTTGCATAGTTGCAAATAGTCTTATCGAAGTACTTCTATACCAGATACGTCGTTCACGTTTCATTGTTTCCATATTTTTTAGCGCTCTCCAATTTGGAGGCAAAACA
>OX421448.1:42015313-42020313 GCA_949126865.1 Montipora capitata | reverse complement strand
GCTTTCCAACAAGTTTGAAATTTTTTCTCAAACTATAGCTGATTAAAAGGTATTGAATAACTTAATTTGTTTTATAATAACATGGGTGACAAGTCACTCCTTCATTTTGGCGCGAAATTTCTCAGCGTTAATCTATAACTTTTACATGTGAAAAAACCTTCGTCTTGTAAGTGTAATTTGTTACCCATGATATTAATCTTGCATTTTGTCCAAAATCCCATAATTTCTCTCGCCTTTGGACAAAACGCGCGTGAAATTATTCCCTAATTTTACTCGTCACCATTTGACTACCCATACTTCTCGCTCGCTCGCACAACGGGGCTATATTTCATTATTTCATCTTTTTAGGGTAAGAGATCAGATTACAGAACAACTCAAAGGAGCTTCAAGGTACAATATTCTCACAGTGCTACAGAATACAAAGAGGGCCTCAAAATTTTGCCTGAGAGTTTTCAAGGGTAATAAAAGACGTCATACTTTTGCCAACCAGTGTTTGACTTCTTTTTTCCAGATGATTCTTGCTAAGAATTAAACAATCTTCACGCCATCCATTTGTTTTGGAGTAATTCTATTTTGTAGGGCTGGTTTGCCAAGCAAAATGAATTTGTTACTAAAATCGAGGAATTAAAAAAATGTTTAAGCAAGTTCTACATAGCTGCAGGGAAACAAGACGGGTCATATTAGATTTACAACGAAGCAACGCTCACCTCGATAAGAGCCGCCATTTTCACGTGGATCCTTCACAACTGCACTTCCAATTTCCATTTCAAGTAATATGTCTAAAACTTTGATCGAACGGTGAGAATGTTTTAACAAGCAAACTTTCGATTTAGATTAGTGATTTGAACAGTGTTAAATGACCATTTTGATAGTTTTTGACGAGGAGTTTAACAAAGGTTATGTTTGAAGCTTCAATAAACACTTTCGCGCATGCTTTGTACCGCTTGCATGTTTTCCATGATTTTTGGTAAGGGACATTCCTTAGTAATGATCTTTCAGACAATTTCAACAAAATATTTAGTTTTTGTGACGTCATCACCATTTTTAATCGCGTTCCACAACCTCGCATACCGGTAACTAGTTTCGATAGACGTTCTTTACATCTTTACATCGTCTTCATGGCATCTCGGCTCGTTTAGTGAGTTTTCCTAACGAGCGCACTTCATAATCAATGATTATTCCTGAATTTATGTCTCTTAAAGTGATAAATGGTCAGGATCCCGTTAAATATGAGTATTCCGATTGAAAACAAGGCATTACGATTCATATGGCGTCTAGGAAAGGAAATCACATAACGCGTATCTCGATGGTCTTCTATCCAGATTTCAACCCCACCCGACAGGGGTTAACTTCTATCCTGTCACTTGAGTCACAGTACTCGGCGCTAAATCAAGAAGTACATGCTTGATCCTCAAGCTTCGTTCCTATATGTTTCTTTCCCTATCTTTCTCCTTTGCTTTCAAAGCGACTGTCGAACGCTCTTCATTTATCCAACATTACTACTTAGTATATGGCCGATTTAAATATAAACCCTGCCTGTTCCAATAGTAATTTATCTGGGTACTATAGTGTTAACTCTACTTGAAAACCAACATTTCTGACTTCCAGCCCTTTTTTGTCGGAAGGTGCCTCTGCTGATTCCCACTATATTACTTTTAATTTGTGAAAAGTCAGTCAGCTCTTTATTTTATCCGTCTGTAGAGGCAACCCGTCAGTGCAGGGTAATTCAGTATTGGCTCTGGCAGGCCTGGCACGAGCTGTGGTGCAGTTTATACAACAACAGTCTTCCTCGGGGGAAACAGAACAATATCAACGAAACACTGAGTGGCTAAGTTTGGTAGCTGATACAATCTTGGTTGTACTGGACGGAAATTATAAACCGAAGGGACCGACTCTAGTCTGGTGTCAGCAGGTAAAAACAACTTTTTCTCTCCACACGAATACGAGACTTCCGTTGGTTACGCGTCAGTCATTCTGTTAAAATAAAGCGGAACAACAGTCGCCCATTTATTCTACTTCGTACGCCTATAGTTACCATAGTGACTTAATTGAGAATCAACAGACTACGATTTTGGGGTTGTTTGTTGTTTGCTGAGTGTATTACAAGATTATGCAAGAGTTTGAATCGCTCAAATGCCCTTCCTGCAAAAGTGGCTGACACAAAGAAATTGAATATTTTTCATTTTGTACATGCGACCCTTAGGGAAGAGCCTCCCATAAACGCATGGCACCATCTCCATCTTAGCGTCAAAATACTCAAGTTTTTTACAACTGGTAGTCGTTTAAGATATCTCACAGCGAATTATACGTCATGTATCGCCGGCTGCCATTCAACAAACCCAAAAAAGAATGGTTTAAACCCAAAAGTAATGCTTCTGGACGTCTTCGCCTCCTAACGAGAGTTTTTATTAGGGAAAAAAGTTTTCATTCGCTTTTTTCTCGCTTTTCTTTTACACTCTCCGTAAAAACCTGAAAAAAATAGATTTTGGGGCGCAAGTTGCCAAATTTTCTTTCATATTTTTTTCAAGTTTGGTTAATAAAATCAATGACATTAAAAAGCAAGCAAGCAGTATTTCGCTCGAACTTTTCAGAGTTCACCGGTCGCGATGGCGCTCTCTCTGTATTTTATTATTATTATTGCTTAATTTGGTGATAGAAAAGCGAACTCTTGTTTCTTTTGAAGAAATCGTTTGGTTTGAGATAGGCCCAAGTATATTGCTGTTAAGATGTAGATGAATCGTAGGATTGGTCGCCATTTTCTCGCCTCACCAGGTGTCCTCTCCTACTTCGACTGCCAGTTCGGTGTTGGCTCGTTCATGTGCTGCTTTGTCTCTTTCCCTGTTGGTACCATGTCTTGTCACGAGGGATATTGACAGAATTCAAAACATGGTCGAGTTGTTGAAAACCCGAATTCCTGGACAATCCAAGTGAGTGAACAGTGAAGTTTTGCAAACCAGATTTTGTTAAAAGCAACAAGAAATCTCCTAAGGAGAAAGTATGATATAATTTGGTCGCCAAACTAGGTTTGCACAACCTCTTTCGGAGACCATAGTCTGATTTGGAGAGATCTAGACGTTGCACAAGTACTTCGCTTGACCATCCACGGTGTCATTTTCACTTGTCACATTTTCCGATCGAGTGATTGTCACCGAGGTCATGCGTTGTCTGTGTTAACTGTTGACTTTCGAAATGTCTCAAGAATTAACTCTCCTTGTAAGTGTTATCAAAAGATCAACTTTATCTCAGGTATAATAACGAAAAAGCTGCATCATTGTAATCTCCCGGCCGCGCGATAGTGAAAATTGCCTTGCGCCTGTATTGCTAGATTTTAGTTCTCTGCAACGATGATATTATGCACCGTTTATTTAGTTTCTTAGTTGAAGGTGTAGATTTCGATCGGTTAATCATTTTCTTGTTCAATTTAAATAGTTCTTTTCTTCTTTGTTGGTTTTTTAGTGCGGCGTCTTAACAACACTAGGTGCATCATGCACTCTGTCTTTCCCGCATGATTTTACTTTTCTTCTGGTTGTTACAGAGCTGGTAGTTCTGCTGCGGTGCAGAGGTCATGTTCGTTAGGACTTGGTCTTTTGTTAAGTAAACTCTACGAGGAACACTTCAGGTGAGTGTAAATATGGGGTTTCGATCTCTTTCCCTATACCTCCCCTTCCATGGATTTCGTCCCCACTAATGAAAGAACAGGTAGAAGCTTTTCGGGATCTATTTAAAAGGATACTGATTTCACTTTTCCAAAATACCAAAAGTTTCCAAGTAAAATCACTATATTTTCGAACCTCTTGTAAGTGACCACCTCTCGTAAGCGACCGCGACAATTTTTAGAGCTGCGTATTAGTTTGAAAATTTCTTTCGTTTTTAACCTTTTGTAAGCTATCACTTGACAGGTAATAGAGCGGAAATTGGATAGTAAAAGGCGTCGTAACATTATTGCATTCCTGGATAGTACAAGAAAAGGAAATTTGTCAAGGGAAAGTACCGAATTTTTTCTGGAAATTCACTTTTCTACATGAATAAAGCATTTAAAGAAAATTTAAAGAAAAAATGCACATACACTGTACTCTATCAGCCTTAAAAGAGACGACCGTAAGTGTCAATAGCCGTTATCGGAGTTATCAGCGGTTTTGCCGCATAAACGAGGGTAAGGGGTAATTTTGTATAGAATTGACCCTTGAGCCTCTTGCATGTAGTTTTAAACAAACGAAAATATGCCTGCAGGCTCAACTTCAATAAGGTCTATTAGAACTGATATCCTGACTGACTATCCTTTTAAGAACAGTCAACAGTTTAAGGGAACTACGGTGCGAAAACCGAAGTACAGAATTCAGCGCAGTCAATGCAATCATCCCCTAATCAGTGCAAGTCATATTCAAGGTTTTTAATTTTGATTTCAGCCAAGGTATCGATGTCTTATCTCCGTAAAAAATGTATTCTCATGGGATTTCTAGTCCATATCCGGCTCCTCTATTGGACCGTTTTCTGTAGACTTTTCTGTTCACAACCACTTTACCTTTATTGGTTCTTCTCTTACGAAATTTGGTTATTAAAGACAGGTAGTCTGTCAGCCGAAGCAAACCATGATACTCTGAATAAATACTTTAAAGGTTACTGAAATATTTTGTTGACTACCAAGAGTTATTGAATGGGTTTAGATGGGCATTGGCGCAGGGGGTAAGTCTCTGCAGTTACCGTATCCCATTGAGGCAAAATTTGGACTCAATAGAGTATTTTCTCGTGACGTTACGGTCACCATGTTGGTATCCCTAAGCAAAGGAACGGCGGCCATGTTGGTGTCCCCAACTCATCCTTCGGGAGGTTTTCTTTTGTTTCGGTGGAAAAACAGGGTTACTGATCTCGTGAGTGAAAACACACCACGTGGTCTATACTCTCCTAAGCGACCAACTAGGCTTGACATCTTGGGTCAATTACGGGAGGTTTGACTGTATTTCCAATTGAGGAATTGTGACTAAATTGTAAATCACAAGAAT
>OX421448.1:41997813-42012813 GCA_949126865.1 Montipora capitata | reverse complement strand
TTGCTCTCAGTGTGCACTAATTACATTGAGATCATGAATGAAATGGTAGATTCTATTTTGAGGAACTATTTTAGCTTGGAGACTGAAGTAACTGAGACAGAGAGGTTTTCGAGTAAGTCTCCATAGACAGTTGGTTCAGCAGTTTTGAATCAGTTTGGTAGAATACAGCTAAAACTCTATTTTAAGAGCCTTTTAAAGCTATCATTTCGAAGCAGGTTCGTGTTTTATCTCATAGAGTCAAATAGTAAATTCATAATTGTAGCTTATAAAGAGCCAAAAAGGTTTGTGTTTGCTAAAATTGTAATCATTGAGAGGAAAGTTGTAATATATAGGACCTATAAGAACTATAGAAACCCTTAAAAAATCAATGTTGTTATACGCTTGCTTTGACTGTATAACTGTCTTGAATTTTTGTTCAGGCTTTGTCTTTCAGTGTATCGTGCGTCTGTGTGAACGCTTTTCACGCCGGTCTCCTGTCTGCTGAAAAAGCTGCAATGTGCGCTGATAAGATTCAAGATTTGTCGGACAAGCATCCTCAGGTACTTTTAAACAGTGTCAACACTCTGTGTTGCATGTCCTTTTTAAGAGTGCATGCTAAGCGAGACTGTCAGTGGGCTTTAGCACTTTTGACTGGTTCACAGGACCTTGGCCGGGTAACCCCGATTTTATTGGGCAGATAATAAATTTCACAGAATTTTAAAGTTTTACATTTGAGTTCCCGGCAGAACAACAAACAACAATAAGAACATTCACTTCAATCGTGAAACAAAGACCTAAGCATTCTGCAATAATAAATACGAAACACTAACATATGAGCCTGACAGAGAGATAAGAAAGGTCCAAGCATGCACACATATGTATTGTGAGATCAATGGGGCGCATGTCAACATTCATCTCCTCATTTCCAAGAATATACAGGAGCAAGTCATTCAATTTCATTTAAAGGATGCTTCCATAAGCGCAAGCTCAGACGCAATACCATTCTTTTTTTTTTGTGCGAACATTCCTGGAAGTAGCTGATGATTTATCCTCGATCTCTTACCCGGAATTTTCCGGCCAATGAGAATCATTAGGCATAGGAATGAGTCTGGTCTGGACAAAAGCAAGAGTTCAGAATTATGAGGCGGAACACCATGATTGACATGTAACTTGTCATGTAACTAAATATTTGAAGACCGATAAATGTTGATCTAATCCTAACGTCTTGAATAAAGATTACAATGAACTCAAAGGTTGCATGCTATTAACCCTTTTGCCCTCGTCTGCCGACAGCCGAGTAACACTCACAAGTGGCTCTTTCAGAAGGGGAAGGGTTAGAGTGCGTTGGTTGGTTGTCAGGCTCTGAATTAACGAAATACCTTCGTTTATTTCTCAGTGCTGTGGAATTTCACTATCGTTTGGTCTACTTCTCTACGGACTGGTCTCGTGTGGTCATGGCGGAGTTGTTCATTTAGCTAAGCAACGTGCTGACGTTTGGCGAAGTGTGCTTGAAAGCAAGGTATGTTTAGGTAATTTAAAATTGTCTATAACACGACTCATAGTGGACTTTCTGTTATTAAGTTACAAAATAATAGTCTTTGTTCTATTTGTTAAATGCTTTGACATCGATGTTTCACAGGATGTTTCACTAGGTGGAGCTGTCGGTCACTTCGATATTTCTTGCAGCCTTCCTGGGTTGTCCTTTCAATTCCTTAGCGGGACTAGCAAACAAAATAGCCAACTGGTTTGGCTCATACCACTTCAGTTTCTAAAATATGTTGTTTTCATTTGTATCGCTCGAAAATATTTATTACTTTATTTTATTTTACTTTCTTCATGTTTGTTTTCAGGCTGTTCCCGAGCTTCACCAGCTACCCGCACTGAATGGAATCATGGGATTACTAGGTTCAGAGCAGGCGTTGTTTATTGTAAGTGACTTCTATCTAAGTGTTAGTCTAATTTTAGTTAGAATGTCATTGGACACCGGTGTCGTAAGTAACACTAGCATTTTGCTGGCAAAAAAAAAATCGATTTCAGCTTACTTATTGCTTGGTGGCAACACTTATTTGACAATGTTCACAGTTTAATAAGCGAAAGCAGGCCTTTTGCAGTGTTTCTGAGAGGAGTCAAAAGTAATTTTGCAGTAGGCAAAACCAATTGTAACTTGTTCGCGCGATTTTTCCCGCCCAAAGTGTAGGCTATATGCACGTGGTTTGTGTTGCCGTGCTTGACCCAAGTAATAAGTAAGGGTTATTTTTAGGCAATGAAGTGATATGTGATTTATTCACTGTTTTGTTTTTGATACGCCGACCAAAACAACCAAATTGCGTGCTAACCAAGCTTGACAATACATTGAAGGTTCCGAAAGTACGCACTGGGATTTAAACGAATTGTGAATTTTTTCACCACTTTACTACAAAGTTGGCGGAAATGAGTGAGTCTGAGGAAGACCTTTTTCTTACACAAAGTAGTTGTAATGGTTCGGTCAGTCCATGCAATGAGTTAGGGAAATTGCTATCTTCTAAGAAATTGGAAGAGAGAAGTACGGGAACGCTCAGTTTAAAGGTCCGTTTAAACGGTGGCCAACATTCGTTCAACAAAAGTTGTGCGGAGGCCGTTCAAACGGTCCCAACATTGCGCCAACAAAAGAACCAACACTTTCGCGAAATTTGATTTGCGAGGAACTAAGAACTAGAAATCGGACTCTCTCTCTCTCTCGTCCAGATAAAAAAACTACGCCGTGTTGACTTTTGTGGCCTAGCGTGAGCATGCTTGTGTTCTCCAATATTGTTGAACAGAGTGTTCAAACGGCTTTAACACCATTCAACATTTTCGAGAACAAAGGAAAAGTTGAATCAATGTTGAGTGAAAGTCTAAACCGATTTAACCTTGATCCAACACGCTTTCAACAAGCTTTCAACATTTTTTACGCTTTCAGCAATGTTGGACCACCTGTTCAAACGCACCGAACATTTGGTTCAACAAAGTGTTGAATGCATGTTGAAGCAAATGTTGAAACCGTTAAACGGGCCTTAACTTTGAAGAGGCGACAGAATGGTTGTTGGACTTTGACCAGGCGGAAGAGTATCAAGAAGTCTCAATCGGCAGCGTTGAGAAAGGGGACTGAAACAAATGCGAAGAAAGCGCCGGGGAGGGATCTCATCACCGTGGATGACAAAGGGCTGCTGGCCAGGAACAATGAACGAATCCCAGAGAACACCAAAAAAGTAACCTTTTGGTGTTTGAATGTTTGGAATGACTGAGTAACCGAAAGGAATGCATCATCTCGAGGCTCAGGGGAATAAACTCACACAAATCCTTATATTTATTCCCCAAAGCCCTGAGATGATGCCTTTTGTTTAGGACTGAATGTTAATGTATCGAAATTGGTCTATTCTGAAATGCGTTGCTTGTGGGTGTGCTGAGAGGGGAAAATTACTGTAATATTCCCCTAGGGGAATATTGGACTATCAGCCCCACTCTCCCCTGTTACAATGAAAGCCGCCACCAGCTTTTCAGACAGCTGCTAATTAGCGGGGTTTATTCAATATAATCACCTGAAAGAACATAGGAAAACGAGTCGTGAAAAATAATATTAGTTTTGCTTAATCATGTTAAAACCGCTTTTTATTGCTGTCATGCTAATTGTACCTTGTTTTCTTGCAGGTGGATTCTCCTACTGTGGAGGATATCTTTCCCTCACATGAAGCAAACATAATCAAACTTCTCCAGCAAGTAAAATGACGGTTTATGTAGTGTCTTTTTTAAGACATTGTTTGTTTCTCATTATTTTAAATTGGGTTTTCGTTATTTGCTAGATCGTTTCATTTCCTGAGGATGTTGGTCTGAGTTCCAACACAGCCTGGCTTCTCGGTCATCTCTTGACAGCTTCCAGAAGCAGTTCAGTCGGTAAAACCAGTGGTGAGTTGAGATGAAAACTTGTGTCTGGTCTCCAAATTCCGTTTGAGATTGAGACACCAAAGTCTTGCGGTGAGCGAACAAGACGTCTAAAAACGATTTCCTTTGGCAGAATTATCCGTTGTTTCGTTACGGCAGTTTTCAGCTAGGAGGACAGAGTGTTCGATGCTAACTGCAGCGCTCAAGCCCCGTTTTTTAGATCTTTCTCGTGGTTATTTTTTTATGGGTTGCTTCTTCAACTCCTTGACTGGCACTTGATCTGTCTCCCGCCAGCTGAAATTGTTGTTACTTTCCGTATAATTATAAATTGATGTTCCTGTTGAGGGTGGGTGGAGAAATGCAAGAAGCATCAGGCATTTGCGTTCTGGCGTACACCCTTAACCTGAGCTCAGTAAAAGCAGGTTATTTTCCATTCCCACCTCCCACCTTCTCCTTCACCAACTAACCTACTAAGGCGGATGCATCTTTTTAAAGATGCATTGACCTTGTGATTACACTAATTGTTCTTCCAACGCGAATTTTGGCCTCAGACGAATATTTAAATGCCAGAAGACAGAAAGCAAAGAAGTCGGCCATTGATATCGGAGAGATTAAGCATCGCGTCTACGTCACGGAAACGGCAAACGCGAAACGGCGGGCTGCTGCTTGACATAAGAGAGCATAAGAATTGTTATGAATGAATAAATACTGTCGTTACAATGCAATAGGCATCATGTGTTTGATGTGATATTATCTTTCAGTTCCATCTAACTATAGCTACTTGGCAGAAGGCAGTATTTTAAGGTCGCTGTTTGATTTTCTTGTTCAAGCAGGAAAGACAGGTGTGTAAACTTTATCACCTGCAGAACGGTTTTCAATCGAGTGTCTAGAGTAATTAATTATGAATTTACGTAATCGCACTTCTTTGTCCAGGTTGTCCAGAAGTGAATTTATAATGAAGCTTTTCTCGTGTTAGGTGGTGCATACGAACCTTATATTATAGCCACTGTGAAAGCCATAGATTGTTGTTGTTTTGGGGACATTTTTATTGGTAATGTACTATCACAAAAAAGCTGACCAGGAAATCAGAGGAGTTCGTTTTGAATGTTACCTTTGTGCACTGTTTGTTGACCTGCCTTTGCTATTAGGTCCTCATTTGAACTTTTCTGGAAAAGTGGTGCCCGTGGTATTGAAATCATTTGTCAGTGGCTTTCAAATGACCTTTCCGCCAGTAAACTGGGCATCAGTTCTTGGCCCTCTTATGAGATCCAATTTCGGTAAGCCCATCTCTTATTGAGAGCTTTCTTCTCATTGTTACTCAACCATTTAAACGATTTCATCAGCTGTCTCTTATTGTACATGAAATTCTTGTTTCTACAT
Source organism: Montipora capitata (assembly GCA_949126865.1). NCBI lineage: Eukaryota > Metazoa > Cnidaria > Anthozoa > Scleractinia > Acroporidae > Montipora > Montipora capitata. The sequence goes on along the minus strand of OX421448.1, from coordinate 42,007,557 downwards.
GAATATTATGCAAGGAAAACGAGATTGATCTCTGCTGATCAAATCTTCGCCTCATGTGTTTGTTCTTGTTTTGAGTTCTTGTTTTTTGCGTTTGCCTCCGTACTAGGAGAGGAGACAAGTCAGTTGTGTATCAAGCTGTCCTTGGATCAAGCTCAGACCTCCTCCACTCTCTCATCCTTCCTTTTCTCTCTGCTAAGTCCCGCTGTATTTATTGGTTTAGTGGTGAGAGTGATTCATTTTGTTGATTCAAAAAATTGAAAACCGACTCCAACCATGAAAAATCGTAATCATTTATTTTAGGAAGTGGAAAACTCGTGTTTTCTGAATCGGGATACCATGTTGCTTTGACGTGGTTTGAATTCCTCAAAGTGAACCGCAAGGCAGACAACCGAAACATAGCGGCACACCTAAAATAAGTTACGGCAGAACCTTAAGCTTAACGATAATCAGCAAAACACTCTGCGGCCCTTTGTAAGGCTTGTAAAATCATTTGTGGATTAATGATGTACAACATGTCTTCCATTTTTTTCTCAATATATTTCCTGTCTGTTGTTTTAAAGAATAATATTCCTCGCTAATTACATATCAGAGTTGAAATTGACTTTCCTTAACTTTTAATTGCCGTAGGAACCGTGCAAAAAGGAACTGTTGCAGAACCTATCAAGTCTGGTTTATGTCATTTCATCATCAAAGATGAGAGAGTTCTACGAAGGGACACTATCAGATCCGTGGAGGAATAATAAAATGGTCAGTCAAGTACAATCTACGTTTCGCATTTCGAAAAAAATGGCGACCAATATATTAATCGTAGACATAGTAATTCTTAGTCTTCTTCAACTGGACCTTTTCTCCACGGCTGATGAAACGTGTAATTGTGAAAACCGTTCACCGTTGACCAGTTTTCTTAAATTGCCGATGAATTATGAAAGAGTTTTCAAAATAATGACTAATGGCCTTTACAGTTTTGAAGTATCTTTTTTTGTTTCAGAGGTATTGGAGTTTTTGTGTTATGCAAATTAGCAAATTGATGACGTCATCAGTGGTTCCTCGGGAAGATGCATCACAAAATCAAGAATATCTCTCAAAGTGTAACAGTGATATGATTCAAATTAGCATGAGTAATAACACTTAAGTAAGGTGCAAGGAAGATGCAGAGTATAACGTAACCATGGCAACACTTTTGGCTCCAGTTGGTTCCTTTTGGTTATAAATGAAGTTCCAAATCAAGCAAGACAGACAGTCCTGCTCAAAACACACGTAGAGCCCATGTTGCTGTAGGTCTCCTAATCAACTCATTGAGTGTGAATGACGTTTGGTTAAGACAAAAAGCGGAAACACCAGTTCCACACAACCTTGATCTGGAAGCAAAACGGTTGCCATGGCAACTGTACAATGGGTGTCATTTTATGTGCTGACTGATAAACATTATTAGTGCCAAATTTGAAGAGAACTGCGGTAATATTTCCAAGGATATTTTAGATTTTGTGATTTATTTTTCCCTTGGAACCACTGATGACGTCATCAATTTTAACACAAAAACCTTAATATCTCCCCAATGATATGAGATATTGTAAAAATGAGAACACCATGTTTCCTTTCTTCAAACGATCTTTCAAATAAGCCTTAGTTATTTTATTGTTTCATAGGCACTTTAAGGAGGCTCGAAAGGGTTTTTCGTTGCTATGGTGTTTGTGAGACGACGAACGATACCAAAGAAGGATATTTCACAGTGTAGGCAAACTATAAATACCTTTGCAACTCTATTGTTGTTAATACTTTAAGGGCACTCATGATATGATATGGGTTACCATAGCAATACGCCAGGTCCAAAGAAAAGGCTCTCTAAATTTCAGTTTTTGAAAATTATCTGAAAAACTAACCTTGGTAAAGCGTGTTACCTCGCTATAGTTACTGCGTTATTCAAGTTACCAATTGTTCTTGCGTACCTTTTGTTTTGTTCGCTAGGATAGCGATTTATGGAGGGTCATTCTGGAAGCTCATCTTACGGTACTTCGTTTAAAGGATCCTCCGCCGTCAGTCATTGGCTGGACCATATCAGCCTTGCGACACATGTACAACGCCTGTACTGAGGAGAGTACGGTGAGTGTTGGTCATTATTTTTGTTCAAGCTGTTTTCAATAAAGCATACTAGTTCCTAGGTTTAATTTCGAATTACCTTCTTCCTCAGGATAACATCTGTTTAGATTTACTAGCTCGGTGTTTCACTGTGATACCAGTTGAACAACTGGAAAGTATTGTGCGGGACACTCAGGTGAGTAATGGTACGATTTCGAGCTATTTTGCGGGTGTGGCTTTCATCGTCACCCCAGCGTAGGGCACAGAGAAACGCATGAAACCTAATCGGGGCAGTGTGACACAGTTGACTCAGACCTGTTTTTCAACCTCAGACCTCTGAGAAATCCGTCATTTACAGAGTGGCATCTTTGCTTTTAGTGGTCGCTAGTGAGGGTTGATTTTGTTACTCAAAGCAGAAAAAACGCACAAATTTTCCGAAAAGCGGAGCACGTTTTGCATAAATCTGAACTTCCGTTGATGATGTAGTCAGATTAATGATCCTGGGCATTCAATTATCTTGCAGACCATCGCTACGAAAATCGTAGTAGTGCGATGCATGGCGGTTAGGTGCGGAGGAGCGCCATTGAAATGGCTAATGCCTTGTATCGACTGGTTACTGACAGGGGATCTCAGTGGTAAGAAGTATTAAATCGCTTATGGACCGTCACAAATGCGTTGTACACTTCTTGCTGCACAACACGCTAAAATTAACCATCGACATCAAACAACTGATATTTGATTATAGCGATGTCTTGAGTGACCAAAATGCAAAATGTCAAGGTTAACAAGATGAAATGAATTATGAGTTGCTATCCGCAACTCACAAAAAAAAAAGCAAATGCAATAATCTGCTATTCTCTGCAGGTATGTTTAAAGGCTATCAAACGACGTTAAAACACAACTGAATTATTTTGCAGATTTAAAGCGTGAGAAATTTGTATCTTGTATTGTTGGAGCCATTGTTGATTCCGACCACAGGCTTAAGATTGATGAGAAACAGCATTTTTTCTTGGAGCTGATTGGTCGTTTTAAGAACGCAGTTCAGCAATGCTTGGAATCGTCAACACACCAGGTACAAGTAACACTTTGCTCTCTGTTTGCGAGATGTCGCGCGAGGAGTATGTGTAAGGAGATGCGGGAGCGTGTCATCTCGCGTGCTTGATCGTTGCCACATCATACTTTTTTAGGAGGTTCGAATAGGCCACTTCGGAAAACACCATAATACTCTTTGTTTGTCCCCCCAAATTTTGCATGAGCATTGTTTTCTTACCTTCTTGGAACCATCGTAAGTCCCAAGAGAAACTGTAAACAATGCTATTCAAAATTTGGGGGGAAAAACAAAACAGTATTATGGTATTTTCCGAAGAGGCTTATTGGTTTTCAGCTGATCGCGCGCTTGTCAGCCACACGCGCAACACTTACGCTATTCGAGCTACTCGCGTCAGCTGAGGAAGCAAAGCGGCTGCCCGAAAGTAAAAATGTGACCTAAGATCGCGGAAACCGGAAGTAAATATTATCAGGTGGGGTAAGTTATATCTCGAAAGTTAGTTCTGTTACCTACCCTGATTTTTTCTGTGCAAGATTTATTTCTTCGTCTTGTCAGAAAAAAAAAATCAAAAACAGTTCTTTTGTGCAAATTTTTTTTCCTCCAACGGCTTTTTCATAAATAACTAAAATTTTCTCATATGACGATTTAGGTAAGAGAATTGAATGCGGTTTTCAAAGTTTGAAGAGAATATTAGGTTACCGAGTTAGTTTTCAGGATATTTTTCCGTAAACTGCGTTTTTACCGTTCTTTGGCAGCGCTATATCGTTACCATGGCAACAATATTATTATCCAAATATCAAAGCTTAATTTTAAGGCAGTACTGTACCGAACCTTGAAGTATGGTTAAAAAAAACAACAGGGAGCGTACATTGTATAAAATAAAGACCAAAGAAACCCTAAGGCCTTTTCAGTCATATTTACTACGGAATACTGAGATAAAGCTCTGCGATTTGTTGTCTTATCGCGGTTTGGAATGATACGGTAAACGTAGGGGAGAGATCGTGTTTTAAGCCGCTCCAGGCAAATAATTTTCGTGTAAGGACGATTGAAAGATTTTTCCACAAGTAACAGTGGGTTTCCAACGGAAAAAGATTAAAATGCTGTTGATCCTATCAGTAGGGTGGATTAAACATTTACAAATCAAAATTGTTTCTTGCAATTTTGTAGTCAACAAGAGGTTTCCATACCCAGAGATGTTTGCATTTTGATATTCTCATTTATGTTCTTATTTCAGGTGGTGTCGAATTGTTTGACTTTGCTGTCTATGGTATGTGAAGCCTGGTGTACCGATTCGCTATTACAAGGACTTCTTATATCTAGTACAAGTCAAACCAAAGGTGGTCATAAAAGCGATCATCGTGGAACACATGACAGGTTGCCATGGTTACTACCATTGACATTGTCGAGTTTACTCAAAAAGGAACCTTGGTTACAAATCACAGGAAAGGTATTTGATGGCAAACCCGAGTTTTCCACGAGTTCCGATTTCGTATATGGTTCACTTTGTCATACAAAGTATTTAACATACATACAAGAAATTGCGACTCTGTGATTATATTCCTCATTTGATTTCAGGTGCTTGATTGGTTTTTGACGCTGAGAGATGATCCCAAAGTTCAAAGAAATGCACAATATGGGATGCTTTTACAAGGTGACTGAAGTACTCTTTTGTGTTTAATAGGTTTAATATATCAATATTCACACATGGCTACGAGGCTTTATGTTTAAATTTGAATATTGCTTTGTTTAGAAATCTCCCTTGAGACTTGTGAGACAAAGAAAACAGAAATCAGCACAGGGTCCAGAGGAGATATGTTTGTCGTTAGAACATCAAAACCCGTCGAAAACATCTGAAATAATGGGTTATTTTGATCGCGTAGACGATCGCGTTACAGTAACTGTAACGCGATCGTCTACGCGATCAAAATAAGCCATTATTTCAGATGTTTTCGACGGGTTTTGATGTTCTAACGACAAACATATCTCCTCTGGACCCTGTGAAATCAGCCGTGAAATTTGACCATAAAGCCTCGTAGCCTGAATATTGATATATCGAACTAGGCCTATTGTGACGTAGGGGTTTTGAACAGTGAATGATTGGCACCACATTACAGTAAAGGACTTACTGACGGGCTAATTATTTAAATCAATTCATTGATTGATAAGAGCTGTTTCATTCTCTTTTTAGATACAATTATTTCCCTGCGGGAAACCGACCATTTTCAGAAGACAGCGGTATGGACGGAAGTACTCCGTCATAATCACTTAAAATGGGAAGAGGAAGAGAGAAAAGAAGAGCTAGAACATTGAAGCGGAAATATTTATTTTTGCAGACAATATTTACTGGGAAATGTGATTTTCGATGAGCTTCTTTTTTAAACAAAGAATGAAACTTCCCGTAAAAAGCTGAGAGTAAATTAACAAGACCATGGATAACTAACATTTCTTGGATGAAATTGTATTTGTATTTCTGCAGGAGGTTCTCTTCATTTCTGAAAGACACCACATACATGGCAATGCTCTTCGAGAGTAAAATTCCTTTTTTAAATGTGTTTATTGCTGCTCGGCGTCAAGAAGTTGTTGTAGACTTTCTAAATTGGTTTTCGTAAGCCGCAAATACCTGCAGTTGAAAAGTTTCTTGAATTCCTCAGTCGTAAATTTGATCGGGGGAGGCCTGGGCCAAGGGTATCTGTGCACATGTTCCTCCTTTGAATGATATGCATGCAGTAGTTGCTTCAGTTTGAAGAGCATGGAGTGGGTAATGCTGGGTTCATGGTTATGTTCGAAGGCGTTAACGATATGAGATAAAGAAGGTTGCATTTCTTGGGACTGAAAATAAGACAGATAACCGTAATTCAATCAATTCTTTGCTTTCCGCTTAGTAACTTGTCTATTACCTGTTTTACTGAAATCGAAATGATACCGTGTGTATTCAGATACTGTGTATATTTACCCATTAATTGCGCCTCTTCAATTTCGGTTACCTCTTAACGCCTATGAAGAGTTTTTCATGTATACTACATTTTCATCGCGTGGTGTGTTAAACATCTAAGATATTAGAGCCCGGTTTACACTACAGAAATTTTTTGGCACGGCTCGGGTGAAATTGGCACGGGTTCCAAAAAAAAGGTTCGGCTCGGATAAACTTTGCAGTGTAAACTACCTGTCAGTACCAAATTTCATCCGTGCCGAACCAAAATTCTTACTTTTACCCGTGCTGGGACCTTCGGCGAGGTAGTCCAAGCACGGGTAAAAATGGTACGGGTGCTGAAAAAATAGGCACGGTTCGGATAGAACAAGTAGTGTAAACATTTTAAAGGGCCAAATTTGACCCTTAATTCATATAGGCTAGCGGTTTTTTTACGTATATTTCAAGATGGCTGCTCATTCTCCACCAAAATCACGCGGACGTTCTTGATTATAATTGAAGTGCGCATGTCTACAAGAGAACTTACCCGGGCCCAAAAATTTTGGCACGGTATTTTTGATACGATAAGAATGGTGAAGTGTAAACAAAGTTTGCCGATCTCTTTTTAGGCACCCGTGCCAATTTCACACGAGCCGTGCCGAATATTTTCTGTAGTGTAAACCGGGCTCTATAGAACAGTGATTTAAGAATTGCCTTTTGGATTCTCGCGCTACGAAATCGCCGAATTTACAAAATGTCAAAAGAAAAATTTGCTCCACCAATATTTCGGTTTATAATCTTTAGTATCAGGGAAAACTGAGAATTTGAATGATTTGAAATGTTTCTTGTAGCAATGAACAAATGTTAAAAGTAGGCTCGGTTCGATGGTAAACGTTTACTTTTTACCAGCTCTCACAACTCCATGCTTCTAAAACGCCATGCATGTGCCAATGGAGGTTCTTGGAGAGAACCTACGGTTACTAGTTCGGATGCTCTGACGCTAAGCTGTATAAGAGATTCGCGAGAGCCAGGTCTTTAAACCAGGTTCAGATGACACTTCCAGTCTTTTCCAAAGACTGATTACCAGAAACTGTTAGGCCCGTTAATAGATTTGACAAGGATAAGTGATGTGAGCTACAAAATAGTACTCTAAAAAATTAAAACTAAATGTATTTTGGTAATTAAAAAGAATGGTTGACCACCACTGGAATATGGAATTCAAATCTTTCAAGTGGCCCATCGTGTAGCTTTTGTAGAAAAGTGAGAATAATTGCCTTCTTGTAACAATCGCGAATCTAAATATTAATCACCAAACTTCGCCCGTCCCCTCCGCATCCTACTGGCAATCTCTCTTGTAGACTGAGGGCACAAATCTAAATCACGCAGGTTCAATTCGCTGAAATACAGAGGAACGTTGTACATCACAGCCCCAACAGTGGTTACATCTAGTTTAAGGCGTATGTCTATGTACATTTAGCTCGTCTTTCGCGAAAGGATTCAGGTAATTCCTAACTGCCACCGAACTGACAGCACCATCAAAAAAATAGGGTTTCCCTCGCTGTTTGGATCTTTTGCCCAGAGACTAACAATTTTGAAAGGAATATATCCTGCCCATTCAGAGATTTGTGAATAGCCTATTGTATACGTAGCCGGTTGAACACTTAATTTGATCCTTGGTCAAAAACTAGGTTTATTCCGATTCGGATCTAGTCACGCTTGTACTGTATTCTGTCTTCGACACAGTCCACTTATTTAATGACGCGTGCGTAAATAAATGATTGACTCCTGTAATGACTTTTTATGTTGGGCATTTCTTTTACAATTTTAAACGAGTCACACTGTAAAGTTAATAATTTGCACTTACTTCTTTTCGAATTCCCACGAGATGAGATGATGTGGGATGGAACGGGTCATGCGCACTGTGATGTTTATTAGGTTTTGGAATTTCTTTGTCCTGTTGGTGAGCTTCATAAGGTAGAAAATGGTGGTGATTTATGATGTTATCAGGATGCATTAATCCACTGAATACAGGCTTCGGTTCTTCATCTTCTTTACTGGCGTGATAATCCTCCCAAAGGGAAGGAAATAGCCTTTTAAGTCTTTTGTAAAGATTATACAACTCTTCTTCATGCCCGTGTTTTCTGTGACGTGATCCATGGCGTCTCTTGAGCGAACGATTGTCGTTATCCCCAAAACTACTTTCTCTACTTCGGCCTTCTGTATAATTGCTCCATAGGCTTCGGTTGCTTTCCTCCAAACTGCTTCTCCAACTCTTACTCTCTCCAAAACTAGATTCTCTGCTGCGTTTTTCTCGGTCGTGTAAGCGGTGTTCACTTTCAGTTGTATTGTGCTTATAGATCCTTCTATGAGATCCTGGCGAATGGCTTTTGTTATCTTCTTCTTTGCTGGATGTTCTGCTTCTAGCATAATGTGTATTATCAGGTTGGTAACTAAATTGTTTTCTTGTAAGTTGAGGTTGCGGCGAGAAATGGTCTCCAGTTCCAAGTCTTTTCTGTCTTTTGGCCAGGTGTGTTTTCAAATTATCATCGTCTGTGTGAAGCTTTTTTAATTTTTCCGAAGCTTGGTGTCCATGATGAACGTGGAGTGAGTGCTTTGAAGGATGCGCCGGGCAAGAGCAAGTATTGGGGATTTCCTTTCCATGATTGTATCGTGGCAAGTTACATATAACACAGGACATAAAACCTCTTGTCCTGTGAACTTCGGCCCCGGTATCTCCTTTATGTCGCTCAACAAGTGGTGGAAAAGAAGCCACGTCAGATTGCCTTGTTGCAGCAGCAGCGACTGAACTAGCTTCAGGTGTAAGAGAGATAATTACATTGACATCAGAAGTATCAGTGAGTACCCTGACTCGACAAGGGACTTTAGACGACGATTGGGCATCGCTTATTTCTGTCCCCACATTAACCAGAATTTTCCGTTGGCCGCGTTCACTGGGTTTCCACGCCAAGTGTTCTTGTTTGTCAGAGTTAAGTTGATGCTTAGAGTGAAAGCTTGAAGGCCTTCGATGGTGAGAAGATGAGCACTTTTCCGGGTAATCATGGTCTTCATGGTGATGATCTTGTTTCGAGTGCTCTAGTCTTTTTAGCGTACTCATCAACTCTTTTTCCTCTTTTCGGAACACGTGTGATTGCACATCCTTCCATGTTTCAAGCGTACGAATCTCTCGATCCAAACTGAGTTTTTGAGCCTTGTTTGTAACCCGTAAGCCGTAAAAGTTTCCCTCGGAGATATGGCGAACTTGTTTCAGCATTTTCTGATTTGACATTATCCCATTTTCGCGCTTTTGAAGAGCCCCCCGCGCTCGCGAGGACTGTTCATTGTGACGTCATGAATCTGGATGCCATTTATGTTTACGTCACAGCCCGGCAAAATTCATTCGAAAGCTTTTGCTTTTCACTAGATTTGTCGAACTTTAATGGTGAACGAAGAACCGTATTACCACTTCACTGGACGTAAAATTCTAGACTAAAAGGACATCTCTCATCAGATTACAGACTAATATCTTACGGCGTTGTCCACAACTTCTTCTGGACCAAACTGTTTGATTATAGGTCAAGTGATCTCAAATCATTAAATGCACCATATACAAGAGGCAGTTTTACCAACAGGAAGGCCGGAAAACACAGAACACAATATGAATGAAATTTGTTGGGATTCTTTTATGCACTGGGATATCACAACACAAACAAGA
>OX421448.1:41957813-41990313 GCA_949126865.1 Montipora capitata | reverse complement strand
AGTGTGAGCATATATATTTTTAGTAAAATCCAACTAGTGGTCTATTATCAATGCTGCATGCGTTCTGATTGGTTGAGCTATTAGTAGGCTATTTGTTATAGCCCACTAGTAGCGAAAAGCGCCGGCTTTGAAAACCAAAACAACAATTAAAGTCTAGCTTTAACTAGCGAAAGATGTTTTGTCTCGATATTTCGCCCTCATGGCCTCATGGCCCTCATGGCCTCTGAGCCCATTCGGGCTCGAGGAATAATTGTCAAATATATCAAGGTCCCAAAGGGGAGGTGCCTGGAGCCCTGGAGCCCTGGATTTTTTTGCTGTGGAACCCGGAGCCCGATCATTTCTCCGCCTCGAGCCCTGATCGTTTCTAGCTGTGGAGCCCGGAGCCCTGAAAGTAGCTGCTATGGAGCCCTGGAGCCCCGACTTTTTTGGCCTTGGAGCCCTGAAGCTCCGCTTTTTTAGGCCCGGAGCCCTAGAGCCCTATATCCCTTTGGGACCCTGATATATGCAATAAGTATAATCATCTTTATATAAACGTTGAACTTAAGCATTTAGCTTGTTTACATAAACACGTTTTCTCACGAATGCGATGAAACGAAAATTACTTATGTGCGGATTTTTATTTATTGCGACCTCATGCATGATCTAAGGAAGCAAATTGTTATTTCTCTAGAACTTAGTGTCTTTAGCTCTATATTTCACTTTTTCGCTCTTTAAATGAGAAGGAATAATCTGATAAACTTGTATACTAAGCGATTAATAGACATTTGCTTTTACAAGAAATGATTTCTTTTTTGTCGCCGAAGGGAATAGCGCTAGCTGAGCTTACCACATAAAAATTGAACAAACTAAAAGTCAATTTAAATTTATGATAGAAGGCACTTTAAAACTCGACAAAGGAACGTTTATTACCTGATTATGATCTTAAGTTATTGGCTTGAATATTTGTTCCACGCTTTAAACTACATTTTCGACAAAAAAAAAAAAAACTCAAATGACAAAGCTATCCTTCTTGACTTATCTATCAACGCCTCCTAATTTTGGCCTCGAGAAATAAAAATATACGCATTCAAGTATATTTCCCTTTCGAAAAACCAAAAGTTGTTTTCATTGCTCTGTTTGCAACCGATATCATTTTCCAGATGTGAATCTTATCTCGACGTAAGTTAAAGTGGTTTTGGAATTGCGTAAGGGTTTGATGAATTGCTATTTCTTGCTGCCATCATACTTTCATCCCACGCTGGAAGGAGTGGTTTAGCTAGAGCTGTATGTTTTCCCTGAATAAGATTTTATGTAATAATTTATGTAACTTGAAGACTTACAACCTATATGGTAATTACAACCGGTTAGAAAAAAACAGAAAACTAACCACATTGGTAAGGGCGAGCTAATCTGCACTTGCTGGTGGTAGAATGTGCCCCAAGTTCTGTAAGTTGGAAACTTTTATCTACATCACAAGGCAACAGACAACCATAAGTTTTATCCCTCAGATTCCATTTTTTGCAGCATTTGCATACGTTTTCAACTATTCAAAATAAACGTTATAAATTCACATTTGCGTCTTTCCCTATCTCATTCCTCGCCGTATTTTCATTCTTTAGTTTGTGTACTCATGAAGGTTCATGTTTAAATATGACTTTCGTTACGATTTTGAACAAAGGGCGATTTCGATATGACTGCACCCACCAATTAATACTTCATTGCAAGCAGGATTCAGTTCCAGAAGCTTTATACTCCATTAAAAATTCTTTAGCTTTTAGAATAGAAATTGGGTGATCAGGATCAATGCTTGTGTCTCAACAAACATGGGAAATCTTAGCCGAGGTCATTACTAGAATTCGCCTTTAGTCACAACTCTTTTATGAATCTTGGGGCGTCGGTTGATTGCACCACGTGTTGAGATCAGCTCGAAAAGAAAAAAAAAAGGGAATATAAAGATTTGTTCATTTAAACATTCATAAAAATTCTTCCATCTAACTTTAGACATGGAAAAGATTTTCATTTCCTATTTTGAATCACATTTTTATACTTTCGAAGGAGTAGGCGATAGGATATCTCAGACTGCAACTAAATTAACACTCACATTAATCAGGACATTGGATTACACATACAAAATCTATAGTCTTAGTGATTGTTTCTCCACAGCCTTTGAGAGGATTAAAGGAAAATTTCTCGGCAATGTAACACTATAATTTGGTTTTTAAACTAGCGCTATCCTTGTGAAAAATTTAAGGTGTTTCTCTTTTTCGTTTACTATTAAATGATAGACGGCAAATGTATCTTACGTTCCTTATTATTTCCCTTGAAAACAAAGAATCCGGCTCTTTTGTCATGAAGGAACGTTTTGATACAAACCGATAATTGTGTCGCCAGTTTTCGACCTTTGCTTTCAAACAACTCATTAGTTTATCTGTGTTCGATTTCGGCAAATATTGCTTGATATAAGCACACGCACAAAAAATGAAAAAAAGTTTGTACATATCAAAAATTGAAGGTTTTAATATCTGTTTGATAAGCTAACACTGGGTAGGTTCTTCTTAAAAAATGAGGACTTCGAATGGTCGTCAATGATGGTAGAAAACAAGTTTGTGAATAGCGGACAAGATATAATTTCTGTTGTAAAACCATCCCAAACTGAGTCACTCGATATTGAAGAATCTTTCTCAGTAGAAAACAAAATGTTTTATTCCCGCCAAATTTTATACGGTTCTTGCGTTTGAGAGATCTTCTCATACTAACAAATTGCGCATGCTCAGCAAACCCGGACAAGATTTGCGAACGAAGTATTTCGGTATGCTTTCTTTACAATCGTGTTTCTCGTGGAGAAACACAAGCAACAGAAATGTAAAAGGATCGCATAGAAAGAAATTAAGGACATCTCAAGTTGCCTTTGTGTATGCTAATTTTGTCGAGCTCAAAATTTGGCAAATTGCCAGTTAATCTCATTTCCAAGAAACATTTCGTTAAGCCAATCACATATATTGTAGTCCCAAGAAGTTACCAGAACTTTTAAAGCTTTTAAAATTAATTGTATCTCGTACGTCATGCTCCTGTTTACAGCTTTCCGAGTTATAGCTATTTACCACAAAACCAAGAAATCAAGATTGCCTTGCAAGCACAGAGTGATAGCTGTATACAACACCTGCTGTTTGAAAGACGAGGAACAGAAGGTAAGAAAGATGATCTCACATTTTGCCACTGAAACGGAGATTCAAACCTCAAATGTCTGGTATTTTACACTTAAGTTTCTTAGTTTCAGCCGCCTTAAATTTCACAATTTTCTGCCTCGTAAAATACAAAAGATTCTTACTATGTCTCTTATAGAAAGTACCTGGAAAAAGTGGAATGAATCATATTGTGCAGTAATAAAACAAAAAAAAACACCAGTCATTGTCCTGATTTTAATTTAAGAAACTAAAAAAAATGGCATGAAACAAAAAGCAGTTCTTATTATGAAATGGTATTTCATAAAGACCTTCCACAGCCATCAGCTGAAAACTGAGGGAAATCTTAAACTTGGATCGAAAATCGCAGTTTTTACTGCCGTCTTGTCCCCTTTTTTTGAGGATGGCTCGGCGTCTCATACTAAGTTGTAAATAGATGAACCGGTATTGACACAATGAAGTTCGTATTTCACTCTCAAGAATATTTTCCCGGAATTGTATTTACATATTTCTTTCATTTTTGTGTGACTGAAGGATTTTAAAGAAAGCGATTAGAAGACTTTTTTTGTGAACCAAATTCCAAATGGGTATACAATTTTAGTCGAGCCATTTTTTGAAAAACACAGCTCGTTTTCGAAACAGCCTTTACATATTTGTAAATGTTTATTAAATGAAAATTCATTCTTCTCAAATTTGCAGAACATTTTTTTCGCATTTTTTCATGACAGTACGATCAAAATAATGTCGATTTATTAAAATAGTTCGATTTATGCTTTCACCACATAGCGTGGGTTTCTAAGATGGATAAAAGCTCTACGATAGTTTCTTTACTGTCGAATTAAGCTGCTAATTAAGAACTTTTCAGATTTTTAATAGTTTAGAATTGTTTTTACCTTTCTTAATTAGTAGATAACCGCCGTCTTTTTCTCTTCGACCAATCACTTCGCCCAACGGCAGCTCAATTCAGTTTAACCTCGTTAAAATCTTTACTTGAGTAGACTGGCCTTATAATTATCTGATAAGCCACGGGGCACCTTTCACATTCCTTTAAAAGAGACAGAGAGCTTTGGTATATTTCAACGACGGAACGTCTTACGTATATCACTGCAAAGAAGACACCACAGCGTTTACATCACAAAGAGACGCTTGACTAGAATTAAGTGTGACATTTAGGGTAAGTTATACTAAAGTCAATTTTCTTGATGATATTCTCTGAAGGTATAAATTCGCCATAATTTTTATAGGGTCAAAATATAGGAAAACCGATTTTTTGAAACCTATCGGTATTATTTTATTTCAAACCTTATAAGAAACGTTTTTGTTGTAGTTTTACAGTTCGGTCCTTAGATTCATCCCGTGTGACCCCTTGGTTCAGTTCAGTTTTCGTATCGAGAAAGAAAAAACAGCCATTTTTCAAGCATACCTTTTGCGCTTAAGACTGCATTTTTGAATTTTTTTGTTTAAATCGAAAACCGAAAACGTCCTCAGTAAAACTTTATAGGCTTTAAGGGTATCAATATTCCTTAATTAAGTAATTTTTAAAACGAGGAGAAGTGAGACACAAGTCTTCAATTTTGACTTCTTATCGCAAATTCTCCTTCTTTTATTACTTTTAACATCCATCTAAATTCTTTTGAGGATTTTTTTCTGAAAAACCACTCTTGTGGAAGGTTAAATGTTAAAGTGGGAAAAAAAAAAGTCTGTAACAAAGGTTTTCTATCAGAGGATAATTTATCTCGGTTTTAAAACCGCAAGTTGATTCCTATCACCACACAATCGCCGCACATTTTTATTAAAGCATTTTAAAGCTAAAATGACACTGGTTGTTTCTTCTTGTTGTGGTTTGAATTTATTCCTTGTCTGAAACTGGTATGATTTTTTAATAAACGATATTCCTTTTGATATTTATTCGTTCCAAACTATGCAATGAATATAAGGCAAAGGATATGGTAAGACAAAAGGAAAAACACATCGTTTAACTCCACAAGGATGCGGGTTGTATTGCCACTTTGCTCTATGTGGATTTGACAAAGTCAATCGTCAAAAGACTAAATTAAAACAACTTTATTTTATCATCATCATCATCATCATCATCATCATCATCATCATCATCATCATCATCATCATTACTTTTATTATTATGTACCCCCAAAAAGTAGGAGTCGAATCTGCAGCAGATAAATATTCACCTAAAAAAGGGTGCATTAATGGAAACAGAAGTAGCTGGATAATTGCTTTCGGTCTAAGGTCATTTGACTTGATAGGAAAGCTGAAATATGCTATCTACTACTGCTGCTACTACTACTGCTGCTGCTGCTGCTGCTGCTGCTGCTACTACTACTACTACTACTACTACTACTACTGCTACTACTACCATTACGGTAACCACTTCCACTACTACTACTACCACTACCACTACCACTACCACTACCACTACTACTACTACTACTACTACTACTACTACTACTACTACTACCATTACGGTAACCACTTCCACTACTACTACTACCACTACTACTACCACTACCACTACCACTACTACTACTACTACTACTACTACTACTACTACTACTACTACTACTACTACTACTACTACTACTACTACTACTACTACTACTCCTTCTGCTACTGCTGCTGCCCCCTGTTTCGGTTGACACCAGGGTTTCTTCCTTTTGCCTTATCTCTGCTCTTCTTGATCTCGGCTTTCAGCTGAACATCATAATATACAGATTTACCCGAGCATAAAAGCAGAGCTCCTGTGTTATTATACTTACAATAACTTAACCCGGCTTGAGCTTGCGATCCAATCAAAAGCCAGTATCTGGTCAACGGTTAACTTTTAAAAACCTGACCTCGATGAACTTTAAACTTGAGCCCTCGATATGCTGGTCAGCGGGTACATAGTTTTGACAGGTTTCAATTAGCCAGAAAATGGATGTCCGCGGGTTACCCAACAGAGTTTCAAATTGGCATACATGGAGGGTGAATATTGACATTTCGGAAATGGCCTATTTTCTCGCACAGATGGGTCACCATATTTTCTTGCCCATGGTGCTCCGTGCGCTCCTTCAGCGCGCGGAGCTCCGCTATTAAGCAATTGTTTGCAAGAAAGCCTTTACACAACCCTCAAATTTTCTTTTCAGAATGATGAATTGGTTACTGATTGCTTTCACAACGGTCTTCGTCCTTTCACAAGTTACAAGCGATCCCCTCGGCAGGAAGTTAATTAAAGATCAGACCGGTTCCAAAACAGCTCACGTTGGTTCAGTAAAGCCCTGGTTAAAGTCATTCAAAGACAAGAGTAAACGTTCTGTGGAAGAACAAAGCAAAGAAAATGACCAGGCATGTATACCAGGGATCTGGGGCTGCAAACGAGAAGTGAAGGCCAAGGAAACCGACCAGGCATGTATACCAGGGATCTGGGGCTGCAAACGAGAAGTGAAGGCTAAGGAAACCGACCAGGCATGTATACCAGGAATCTGGGGCTGCAAGCGAGAAGTGAAGGCCAAGGAAACCGACCAGGCATGTATACCAGGGATCTGGGGCTGCAAACGAGAAGTGAAGGCCAAGAAAACCGACCAGGCATGTATACCAGGGATCTGGGGCTGCAAACGAGAAGTGAAGGCCAAGAAAACCGACCAGGCATGTATACCAGGGATCTGGGGCTGCAAACGAGAGGTTGCAGAAAACGAGGCAAGAAAAAATATCAACGTGGAAACCGATTACTGATGAAGACCATGAGCTTACCATAAATGAAACAATTCCTTTGGTCCGTTGTTAAAAAAAACGAAAGGCTCAATATACTTTAAACGTATCCGGGAATTTAAATAACTAAGACCTTTCGAATTTCCGTCATATCATGCATAAATGAGCGGCTTGTCCTAGGGGTCAATCCCGGGAAACCAGGTGTATTTGTTCGTAGTGTAGTAGCTCTCGTAACCTGCTACTGTTTGGTATTGTAAGCAGCTTCTCTTGTTTTTTATGTTTAAGTCGTTGCTTCAATTGTTTAGTCTTTTACTTTTGACTAGGGTAGCGAGCCAATCACAATATACGTTACGAAAGCTTCTACATCACCCGTATTCGCTGAGATTTGCTATAATGAGGTCAGCGGTCTTCACTTTCGGCACCCGGAAGTTTTCTCTGAGCCTTGAAAACTCTTTCTGGTAGCAACGTTCATCGGTGACAAGGGTAAAATATGCTAGTGTTTAACGCTTGGAACACCGTAAGAACAAAGAGAAAAAGCTGTTCTTGTGGATTCTTTTGAGGAATTTATCAAGGACCTTTAGGAGTGATATTAAACTGATCTGTGAGTGACGTATATCCTGTATTTTTTTGCCCCCAGGGTACCGGAATTCCCGAGAATTTTTCCCCCATACCCACGGGTATTTGATTAGGTTCGGTTGGACATTGAAACAAATCCCCCTGGGGCAAGCCGCTGATTAAAGGGGTAGTATTTTTCGGTAAAGTGTATTCACAAACTAATATAAACATTACAAGAACGGAGCACACAGAAACGTTTTATCTATATTTTTGGCAACTGGTGAATATCACCTAAGTTGATCTGCCGGTAAAACCACTAAAACCCTATTTTGACTTAGCAATCTCATGAAAATACACTTCATTTCAGCTAACTAGTGGAATAATTTTCGGTATATTGCCTCAGTTTAACACTCGGATTAGTTTGTACACAGTATGTATTTTTAGTTACTAAAAACAAAGGCTATATCAAACAAGGCAAAGAAGCGGACTATCAATAAAATAAATTTTGAAATCACCCGGGCCCTGATTCGTGTATCTTACATCACTTGACAAATATTTTTAATTCGTTTTTGGCGTAGACGACGAACCATTTCGAAGTTCGATTGATGAGAAATGGGTTGAAACAAAACCAACCAAAGTCAAAGTGTAACCGTTTTTGACAACGATATGCACTTTGAAAGAAATGTATATTTAACAATTATTCCTCGAGCCCGAATGGGCTCTGAGTCATTAGCCCACGAGGCGGAGGGCCGAATGGGCTATTGACTCAGAGGCCATGAGGGCGAGAGGAATAATTGTTTTAGTAAAATCCAACTAGTTGGTCAAAAAAATATCGAGACAAAACATCTTTCGCTAGTTAAAGCTATACTTTAATTGTTGTTTTGGTTTTCAAAGCCGGCGCTTTTCGCTACTAGTGGGCTATAACAAATAGCCTACTAGTAGCTCAACCAATCAGAACGCAGCATTGATAATAGACCACTAGTTGGATTTTACTAAATATATATATTTGAAGTAGGGGCTATAGAGGAAAGAAGGAAAGCATCCTCGCACTTGTGTCTCATAGAACCTGAAAAATAAATTGAGTTGGCTCCAGATAAATGCGAGGATCATTACCTTCTTCCTTCTGTAGCCCCGCATTTCAACTATATATATTTAGCATATATACTAAAACAGTGCAGAGCATTGAACGCGCGCGATGATTGGCTACTCAAACTCCGGATATCCTTTGCTATTCACCTCCGAGGAATTCGCGCGGAATTTGCGCCCGAAAATGTTGTAATCTTTGCAGGAATAAATGAGTTAAAATCATCTTTTTGTGCTATATTATCTCACTGTTTTAGTATATACTAAAACAACTTTCACCTCAGTGTCGGTGGCTAGTGGTGGATATTTACCTCGTCGCTTCGCGGCTCGGTAAATACTACTGGCCACCTCTACTTCGGTGAATAGTAGCTAATAATGTAGTAGCTACTCTTCGGTGAATAGTAGCTAATAACAGATATTTTTCCCTCGCACGCGATTGGTCTAAACGCGTCACGTGACCGAATACTTCCCAACTAAAACAGGGAAATATCCATCATTAGTATATACTAAAACAGTGGATAGCTTTGAACTCGCGCGCTGATTGGCTCGTTAAACACTGAATATCCTGTGCTATTGTGCTATTTACTTCCGAGCAACTCGGGAAAAAATGGCGTCCCGATTTGCATCCGTGACAAGTGAAGAAAACATCCAAATTAATTTTTTGTGCTGCATATTATCTCACTGTTTTAGTAAATACTAAAACAACTATTCACCTCAGTGTCGGTGGCTAGCGTTGAATATTTACCTCGCCGCTTCGCAGCTCGGTAAATATCCACCGCTAGCCACCTCCACTTCGGTGAATAGTTGCTAATTATTCCCCAATTTCCCAAAACTTTTGGAATTCTCTACTTGCACAAATCCCATAATACACCACTTTAACCCTCCAAAAATTTGCATCGGCATTGTGTTCGATCTTCATGTCCCAGAAGAAATTGCAAATAATGATTATGCAAAATTTTGGGGGGTAAAAGAGGTGTATTATGGGATTTGTGCGAGTAGAGAATTAAAATTAATGCAGTTTGCTTTTGTGACGGAAGAAAAAATAAACCTGCTGGTCGATAAAGCGGTAAAAAACACCAAAAAGATCAACTTCATACGCTGTAAACGTTTTAACGGCAAGCTGTTCGGAAACGTTTCGTCTAATTTGTAAGCTCCAGTCTGACTTGCAAAAAAATGTTTCAAGGATAATAAACATAATAGCCTCCATTTGACTTTAAAAATATGCTCAGATATTTGTCCGCGGACGTTATCTGTTCAGAGAAGCGAACAGAGCTCGAGGAAAACTTTGAACTTAGAGACGATAATAGGCATTAAGTGACTAATGTTACCAGTATGGTTGTCCTGATAGTGCAAGGGTTATCACACCCAACTAGTGATTAGGGGGACGTGGGTTCAAATCGCGCTCAGGGCAAAATACAGTTTTTCAATTTCCGCAGGAGTTGTTCAAGTGCTGAGGCTCTCTTAACTTTCCCTCAATTTCTCTTCCGCAACTATTACTAGGGCTGTGAATCTAATAGTGATCCTCTTTGGTGGGTGATAAGCTGTTGGCTCAAGGGTCCCACTTAAATAACCGTCTAATGTTTACAACATGAGCGGCAGTGTGGTATCACTATTTTACAAACTCGAGGCGAAGCCGAGAGTTTGTGAATAGTGATACAACACTGACGCGAATGTTGTAGACAACTTGTGAAATGAATACTTTGTAGTAGTATCGCCTATGCGTTAGAAAAGCGTGCATGCACCAAACTTTCATGTCGTGTGCTCTAAAGAGAAATCAGATATTGTTCTGGGGATTATTAAATGTTTGTACTAAGGCTGTCGTCCGATATTGAATATTTATCTCATTTTCGGGCATTGATTTCCTTAAATTGACGTAGACGTTTTTAGGGGCACATTTGTATTGCAAGGTTAAAGTTGTAAGTGATGTTCTTGCCCCATCAATAGATTTATCTTTTTCAACCTCGGAATTCAAACAAGAAGAAACGTGTACCGCGAAAGATCATATTTGGTTAAAGGGAAGATATCGTTGACGTCACCGGCCATTGTCATTATTTTGCCTCCACTAATCAACCGGACACTCAAGCTTGGTGATACATGGGCGCGTTGGCCAGCCAAGCCACCGTGCAGTTTATTAAGCATTGGAATGGGTAAAACAATATTAATACATCAATTCTAAAATAAAGAGAAAAGCAATGCACCAGAGCCGGACACGAAAACCCCTAAAAAATCCAGACCAAGGTAGTGGTGCGACCCTCGGGGTTCTAGGGAATTCTAATTGAAAGACACTACTTACAATGTAAATGAACGCCATCATATACCGCCTAATGAAGGCATTAAACACTAATTCAGCTCGAAAGGACAAAAAAACGAAACAGGACTTGTGCACGCAGCGAAGGCTGACCGTAGAATGCTTCACTCGCTAAACGATCGCCAAATACAAACCACGATCACGTGGCACTCCAACGCCTGCCGCTCACAACCAGGCCTCTGCTACGTGACGGCAAAATATCAATTTATGCTAATCAGGATTATCACAAATTACATAATGTGCCAACCAGAGCCCCATTGGCTGTCGAAACAAAACGTCTTTTGTTCCTGTGGTTGGCAAATTTGAATAACAAAAGCAATGTTTGTAAACAGATACCTTTCCTATTTGGTCATGTATTGTAGATGATGAAATATGCGATGAAGTTTTAGCAAGCCTCAATATTCCCGACTGTACTTCAAGTCTTTAAGACAAAGTTGTTCGGCGCACTGAAGTGTAGGGATTACAGATAGTTTACAAAGTAAGGACTGCACTCAGTCTGTTGTTTGTGTGGAAGCAAAGAAGGATAAGGTACAAAGCGGGGAGGAAAAGTTCAGTGTTATGTGATGCTGGTCGTAATGTCCTTAGTCCAGTTTTAATAACTTTACGGTAAAATAGCTGGAAAATTTGGATAGCTGCAAAATAA
The DNA here is from genome assembly GCA_949126865.1 of Montipora capitata. Lineage (NCBI taxonomy): Eukaryota > Metazoa > Cnidaria > Anthozoa > Scleractinia > Acroporidae > Montipora > Montipora capitata. Next base: position 41,978,858 of record OX421448.1, on the reverse strand, counting down.
AGAGGCAGTGCTAAATGAGAAGTAATGAAGTAATAATTAAATAAAATGTGTTTGGTGTTGCATTTGTCTAATTCATCTTCTTTCAAAGTTACATTTATTAAGTTCAATGTGTTCATACAAGAACGTGCAGCTTTTCCCTGCTACCCTTTCAAACCCTCCCCGTGCTTTCAGACATGCAGTTGAACTTTATCACTATTTACAGAACCATGCACGTGACCTGAATGGTGCATTTCTGTAGGTTTTCAAGAGGAGAGGTCTGTTGGTTTTCAGAGGTCATACGTTCGAATCCCTTTGGAGTAAGAGAAAATTGCTTAAATTGCCCAGATAAGTAAAAGGATGACTTCTCTCTTCCGGATATACACTTTATTGAGACTTGCCAGGGTATAACAAATACATGAGGTTTACAACTTTCCTAACAACAATCCCTTTTTTATTAGCCATAAAAATATTGACTTTGAGCACGCCCCTAGAGAATTTGCAAAAGAATAGACTAAAATTAATAAGTATATAAATATGCATACTGATATATATTTATATATTACTTAAGACCATTGTAAAAACTTTTATTTCAAAATACACCTTAAATCAGTTTCTAAAACCTCTTTGAATAATATAATCACCCTCCAAACTCGTTCAATAACCTGTATTTTCAATGAACTGAGTTATTCTTGAAAAGGAAATTTGAATCAATATTATATCTTATTATTCTCTGAACTATTTAAAACATACCAAAGACCAGATAAAGTCAAAACTAAAAATAAAAAACCGAAACGAGATTATTTTAAAATAAGCATTATAATATATCCATCAGAAAAACAGAATCCCAGGCGGTTGTTGAATCGGTGCCGGAAAAATGTATGTTTGTTTTGTTTTGCTTAAAGCAGCTGTGTTACGAAATGTTTCCAAATCCATCGACTGCATGGGAACTGACAACCAAATCAAGCCAAACGTAAAAATAACTATGTACTTTTATTACATACGAGGCAAAATTACTGAATGCTGATTGCCTGAGATGGAGAGCATTTTTCTTAAGGACGGTGCCTACTAATTCCAAGGTATTTTTGCCCCGGTTTATGATTATGCAGGAAATGTAGTTCTTAACAAGTGTCATTGAAATCCAAAAAGAAAATTGGGGGTAACCACGCATTTTTCAAAGATGATTGATGAATAATATTTGTAAAAAGCTTTAAAATTAATAATTATCTGTGACCGTGAAAGCGGGTGGCACAGTCGGTTAGTGCGCGGCCTTTGTGCATAAGGTCCCGAGTTCGATCCCCGGATCTCTCATCCTTGTTTCGACTTCTTTCCTTTCAGTGTAGCCTAAGTAGCTTTAAATACCCTTAAAACGGAGCAATGTTGGAAAGAGGGGGGTAAAATGAGCACACCGTCGGCTTCCTGGGAGAGTACTCTACAAAGCCATGTATAGCGTTCTTTCCCAAATTAAAGCTCAATTATCTCTCATAAATGTATGGTTACCCCCAATTTTCTTTTTGGATACCAAGAGTAATTACTAAGATCTACTTTCTCCGGATAGTTTTAAACCGCGCAAAAATATCAGTGTCTTGGTAAGCATCACCGATAGGAAACCCGAGTATCTCGAGATGCGCAGAACGTATGCGCATTAACAATAGTAGGCACCGTCCTTAAGGTGATTCCTCAGAAAAAAAAGTTGCAGAAAAATTTTCTTGAAACTTTGCTGAATAATCCCTGTTTTGAGAACTACAGTAAAAAGATAAGTCATCGTGCTTGCTTACAAGATACAATGGGCTAATCTTTCCCCAGTGATGCCTGTTCTGATACTACTCACGCGAGTTATTTCATCGGCTCAGGGTATATTTTGCGGTGGCTAAACGAGAGGGTTTTTAAAAGCACCTGATAGGTAGAAAGTCTTCAGCACATGGAACATTGTCTTATTATAGTTTATGGAAAAATCACTCAACTTAAAACGACGTCGACTCAAAACCTTTCTCGAGTCGTTGTTTTCCATAACATAATTTACATTTCTGGGTAAGAAGCTTTGTGTACGTTTTTAGCTATATCTTTTTACCTTCCCATAATTAAAAAATGTTTTTTTTTTTTATTTAAAGGGGATAATTTGTACACCAAAATTTTCAATTAAAATATAGGTCACCTTGCTCGTTTAAAAGTAAAACACTATCGTACCTGTCTATCTCGATTATCGTAGATCGAAACAACAAAATTCGCCATGTTCTCGGAATGCGCGCGCTTATTCGCAGAATTATGGGTCATTCAAAACTTCTCTCACGTGTTTTGAGAACTGTTTCAATGTGTATGACCAATTTATAAATATTGACACACCATATGCGCAGTGCAATACTGGGGAATCACCTTAATCACCAGGGCACTTCGGGCAAGCAAGAAGACATGATTACTTGATCCTGATTGGTTAACAGTTGCTTATCCAGATCAAGCGAAGTTACAAGAGAATCATCTTCTTTCAGATTCCGACTCTGATTAAAGTACTCTTGGTCCACACATTAAGCGCAATTTCTGTTGGAAGCCAAGATTAATGGAATTGGACGTTAACCGAATCAAAGTGTGTTAAGTTGATTGTCATTTGTTCGGCTTACCTAAATAATTTTGCCCTTTATGTGATAAACGTGTAATCGCAATGTGCCCTCGTGCAATTAAGGTTTAATTTCATTTGTATTTTCAAAGTTGTCCAAATTGCTCGGTTATAACTATGAAAATACGCGTAAAATTAATCCTTAATTGCTCTCGGGTACATGCGATTACATATACTAATCATACGAATTACAATTTCCTCGATTGTAATTGGTTTAAGAAACTCCTATTTTCCACTTATTCACTTGCTAAGAATTATCGGACAGTTCAATAAGGCAATCATATTCAAAGTTATACTTTATATCAACCAATCACAACCTGCTTTCTTTCTTTCAGAGCGATATCAAACAATTTACGCCTACTTTGTCAGTCTTTAAATGTAAACTTCCCTATCTTTCATAACTTGGTCCTTCTGCTTTTCTCGGAAATTGTAATTTTTATGATTAATTGGTAAGAGGACTTCGCGTCATCCAATTCGGATCTGTAATCATACTTGTGATAAACAAATTGGACTCCCGCTCGCGGTCGTCCGATTTTGTTATCACTCGTATGATTACAGACCGAATTGAACTCCGCTCAGTTCACTCCTATTACCATTACAAAACAACGAAGGAAGATTTGAATAAAACAACGAATACAAAAGAAGCCAGGGATGGGCAAAATTGAAGAAGATTAAATGGATTGCAATTGGGGTTCTTGAACACTGTTCAGCTTAGTTATCTCTGTTGTTTTTAACTGACTTCAATTCTGTATTCTTCTGTAACAGGGGCAAGTAATTTGTAAAACTACACAAAATAAACTGCAGTGATGTGACATAGCCAATTTAAAACTAAGACAGTTCACCTAGCTTGGTAACCAAGGACGTTGAGACGAGTCGATCTCCGTTTCTGAAAATTTCTACGGCTACTGGTTATTGCTTTATTTATTCTTAGAATCCAAGATAGCCTTTGTGTCGGTAATTCGGTTTATTTCCTTAAAATTTAAAAATATCAACGCGGTTGGTAAGGTTAGGATAAAAAAAAAACAACACACGAGTTGTGTGTTTAGTTACCTGGGGCCCGTTTCTCGAAGGTCCCGAAACTTTACGGGCCATTTTCGGGTGTCAAAATTCCCTCTGAATCTCAAGAACGGAGAGGATTTAAGTCGTCAAACTTCACAGTCATTTGCTCTTTGTTACCTTGAAAAAATGTCAAAACATCGGCTCTCCAAAACAAACGGTTGACAGTTTCACAAATGGCTTTTCGGGCCCGAAAAGCTTTCGGGACGTTCAAGGAAACGGGCCCTTGGCCTTTAAATGAAAGTGAGGCTGGTGTTGCCCTTGTTATGTTACAGACCTCCCTCCTTTTCTTATCTTAATGATGTTGTTGTCCTGCTAATTAGTAAGAATTTACATAAGAAAAGTAGTGAGGTTTCTATCGAAACAAGGTCAACTCCAGCCTCACTTTCATTCATAGGCCAGGTAACTAAGCACACAACTGTAATATGGACTATTGGCTAATTTTACGTTAATTCTACCAAAAAGTGCGAGGAAAACACCAAGCTGTACTATACAAAAATGTTTCGTCGCCATAACCTCTGATTCGAACAGGACCAGAATTAACCGAAGGCAACCGTGTTTGATGGGCACAACACGTGCAGTTTAGAAAGAAAGAACGAGATATGGGCAATAGGCCATTTCGAAATATCAAATATTCGGCTTGATAGTGAGGCAGTGAAGACAAAAACAATAGAAGCACGTTGGAATGAATGTGAAAAAGATTTACAGATCATCCACTCTCCTTTGTCTTTGTCTTCTAAACCTCTCTTTCAAGCTGAAATTTAATATATCGAAAAAGGCCTATTCTCGGTTTTCACATGACGTCACGACCGCCATGTTGGTGCCCTAAACAAAGAAAAGGCGGCCATGTTGGTGCCCCGACCAAATCCTTCGGGAATTTAACTCTATTATTATGCAAACGCTTCCTTTTGTTTTCGTTGAAAAACATGGCTGTTGATCACGTGAGTGAAAACCAGCAATTGGGAGGACCAGTTCTTCGTCCGTCTTATTGGCTTGCTATAGTTTGGAATTTAAATGGCAACTTGGCACTTCGAATTACAGATCAATCAAGCCTCGGTGCGTATTTTGCTTTACAGATTTTTAACTCCCCTAAATTTGCCAAATTAAGAAGAGCAGTGTGTTAGCTAATTGATTGAGCTTATTGAAGACCGATCGTCTTCTTTCCCCACGAGTCTTTTAAGTCGTTCAAGATGATGGTACGCCCTGCCGAAGGAAAAATGATAGCTTTATTAGAGCGAGTTGTGATGCTCCGACTGAAATGCACATAAGTGGCCGGAATTATAATCAATTACTGTACATCCACTCCAAACAGTGTTTTTAGAGGCCAAATCTCTAGTAAAGACTGAACCTTTATTAATTAAAAAGGAATAGTGAAAAAAGCTGGAGGCTAAAAAAACCCGTAGTTTTCTAATTTCTATTCTTCAGTGATGGCAAATTTTTAAACAAGGAAAACTCAAATAGATCAAGATCACAATAACAAGCGAGAAATTAAGTAAACACAAAACTGTCAAAGAAATACATACGAGCGAGGGGGATTTTTGTTACCTCTGTAAAGACATTTCTCCTCCACGTACGTCAAGATCTCTTTCAGATTGATCATCTGGAAAAGGAAAGGGCACATAAGCCAAGTGTTATTAGAGCACACCTTTCTGAGGCTGCTCCTTCAGAAATATAAGGACACCTTCAGCGTGAATCGCGGGAAACCAGTCTCATTTACAATAATCTAATGTAGAAGAACGGGAAAATTAGCAACACTGTTTCGTTGCTACGTTAGAAAGGTTCTTATAAAGATCATTTGCAGACCGTTCTTAAAGAAATTTTCCTCGGAAAACGGGAATTTGCTAGATTTCCCTACTTTCTCTTAGCTAACTCCTTTGCCCAAGCACGTTTGACCGAGTTCATATCTGCCTCCTCTTCAAAGCGAGTCTAAGTGCGAAGTTTGAATTATTTTTCATTCATATGTAAAGTAGAACTAATTACCATAAAAAAAACTCGCACTTAGACTCGCTTTGAAGAGGAGGTAGATGATGAACTCGGAAATGGCCTATTAACATAAATTAAAAACGAAGTAAATCTCACCTGTCATCAAAGAACTCCTCCTCAGTTCCTCTCTCGACTTGAGACCCACATTTGGTGAAGGCTGGAAAGAGACGTTAGTATTTTCAATACCCTATGCATCAAATGCACGCTCCACTCCGGATCGAGTGGTCCGGGTCCGGGCCCTGGCCGGGGACATTGTGTTGTGTTCTTGGGCAAGACACATTAATCTCATGGTGCCTCTCTCCACCCAGGTGCATAAATGAATACCGGCGAATTTAATGCCGGGCGTAACCCTGCGATGGACTAGCATCCCATCCAGGGGGGAGTAGAAATACTCCTAGTCGCTTCATACTACAGAAACCGGGATAAAATCCGGCCTAATGGGCCAATTGGCTCGTAAGCAGACTTTACCTTTATGCATCAAATATTTCGTATGGAACTGAACAGCTGGAAGAACTTGATCTGAGGCTACGGAATAAAAACTAAACATTTAAAAGACTAAAAAGGAGTCATTACCTTATAATAATCTCCATTGTCGAGTGCTTCGTGATGAGCAATGTCCTGCATTGTAAAAAGCATTTGTTTCAAGGCCTCAACAGGACCTGGGGCGGCTTCCTTTCCACTAAGTCTTGCAGAAGGTGACGAAACATCTCGTTTCTAAAAGTAAATTAATAAATAATGATAAATAATGATAATGGACGAAGAGGCACGAAAAAGCCAATCACAACAAGAGTCGATTCAGGTCTGTAGTAACACACAGGTGAGCATTATTTTAATTGATAACTGTGGATAAAATACGGCTTATAATTGAAGAATAACCAACAACGAAAACTTTGCCAAAACCTTCCACAGAGGCATAATCGGGCGAACAGTCTTGTACTTGATGTAAGTTGCATGATTTGTTTACGGTTAGGGTTCGCTTTCGCAAAGCACAAGACCGTGTGTCTACCACTTGGGAAAAGGGGACCAGTTAAAACTTGTGGAGGGCTCAACGACAATAAAACCAAGTGTAGAAGAGACAACGTAAATAGACTAAAACGATAAATGCAAACCTACCGCTACTTTTGAATCGTTTTCGACGCTCAAACAATCTTCCAGAAACGAAGATATGATGCCTGACTTAGGACTTGAGAATCGCTTTTTGATGAAACTGTCTGGAGCTTTCGTGTCCTCATCTCTAATGAAAAACAAATGAAAAAAAAGCCATCCATATAAGAGGGTTCTGAGGGATGACCTTCGCAGAATACGGACTGTAATGGAGTCCAGTGGCATGACCTTACAGGGAAGACATGAAAGAACTGCGGAATGAAGTATTTTTTTGAGATTTCAGTTTACGTCAATGCATTGCAGTGTCGAACGTTACCGTTGAGCAGTAGAAAAAATCCAGGCTTGAAAGGGACTGGAACCCACGACTTCTGCGACACCGGTGCATTGCTCTACTAACTGAGCAAGAAAAAAACATCATGTTCTTGGAAGTTTGTTTTCCAGATGTAATAGCGAGCTTTAGATTGGAGTACGTATACCATTACTATACAAGGAAAGGTTACGTTTATACAAACGTTGGCCGTGTAGCACTTATATTTTAAACAGAGTTAACTGAATAGAGTGTAATGTGAAGTGCTAGATTTCAATCCCATATGAACCATGTGAGCGTTAGCCCTACAGATGGAAATGGGCCCACACAAGGACAGAGAAAAACTCTGAATCTAGCACTTCACATTACACTCTATTCAGTTAACTCTGTTTACCATTACTATAGTTGAGTGTTCAGCTCACAATGCGAGCAACAGGTTCGCAGCACAAAATTCTTCTTTCTGCGCGTACCCAGAAAACCAAAAACTCATACTAGTTATGTTATTGTTGCTCCAATCTGAAGTTCATCATTCCCTGCTCAGAAAAGAGAAAGCTGCCAAAGTGACTTAATAACTCAAGGCATTTCCGTGAGGCAGAATTGGTGTAGTTTGTCATGAGATGTGATGAACCACTAAAACTTAATTGGATCCCGGTATAAGGGCACGTAAAAGTGTTCAATCTCTGATGTGCGCCGATGCATGGTAGTTGCGTTTAATTGAGGACGTTCGTGTCATTAAGTGGGACGGTCCTTATTAAGGTGACTCGACGATTCTAAGTAATCGATCTGAGGGCACTTAAAAAGAACAGACAATCGCGAGACAAGATACACGTATGCCGGGCCTCGACTTTATCGTTTTCTAACACCAGTCTTCTATGTTGATTTTGATATACAGTATAATAGTAAAAAAGTAGAAAGGCTTTCAAAAGACGAAGTAGGAAGTCTAGAAAAACCCCCCCATGAACCGAAACCATGCCGAAGAAAATACCCTTTCGTCCACTATATTATTTAAAGTCGATGTATAAGGTACTTACAATTTCCACAAAAGAAATTTCTCAGGCAATTCATCACGCACTGCAGCGTGAGGGTTTGTCGATGCAAACACGCTGGTCGGTGAAAACTTGTCATCATTTTGTATCAGATTAACACGACGCGGGCTTAATGGATGTTTCCCGGGAGAAGCCACACTAGGCTCGGTTTCCATTTCAGATTCAACCAATGTATCACTATCGGAGACAGTTGTCAGAGATGGGCTGGCATCAAATACAGGCATGGGAGGCCGGGTAATAAGGTTTTCGGTGTCGACAGTGTTAACGCTCAAGACGTCATCATCGAGACTCCGTCGTGAATGCCTCGGCCTTGTCGCTGAGCTAATAGCAATGCGTCGTAAATCCGGGACCGTCTTACTTCTTTTATGCGAGACCTTTTTAGCACTGGGTCTTGGTGCAGGAGGAGGCTTGCCGTACACTGCATTTTGTGCAGATTTTAAAAGCCTCGCGTCCCTGGATCGGTAGCTTGAACTCGCAAACACTTGCTTAGGAGTTGATTGATACTTCCCAGCTTTCCTTTCAAGGAACGGCTTTCTTTCCTCGGAATGTTCTACTCCTCTTTCTCTAAATTGAATGTCGCGCGTGACCCCGCTAGAACGATACTGCTTGTCCAATGAGCTCTGAGCTTTGAACAGTTGACTACCAGCATTCACCATCGGCGTTGATTGGTATTGAGGTTGAGACTGAGAAAATTCGGCAGTTGTATCGTGTGATGGTGAACTTTGAATTAGAGTTTTCCATGGGTACATTGTATTGGGGTCTCGATAAGTCCTTTCCATTTTAATTCCTGTCGGTGACTTTCGCATGACTCTATCTGTATCGTCAGATTCAAAATCAGTTTCCTCTCTCCGAGCTAGTGAATCTATTTTCTGCTTTCTGTGATCATGTGAAAGTGATTTACTAGAATGAACGTTTCTTCTTGAGTCCTTTGTTGAAGACACTTGTCCAGCAGGCATTTGTGAATACTGTGTTAAAGAACGCGGCGAAAGATATGTTTGTTTTGGTGGTGAAGCGCTTTTTAGTCTAAGGTCATCTGGTATTCTGTATCTTTCATTCTGAGCTGGAATGCTGTATCTTGTGGGCAACGTAGCGAAAATGCTACCATCAGGCAAAGAATCTCTCGTAGAACGTGCTGAGACTGGAGTCTTTCTTTTATCTACTGAAGGTTCCTCGATCTGCTCACCCTCCCTCGCAGAAAAACGCAAAGCTTTCGCTGGGGAATAAGTTATATTTTTGGACCCTCCCGGTGAAACTGCTGCATGTTCCTTTGTTTTGATCCGGCCTGTGCTTTTTCTTAGTTTCTTTGTTGACTCCTTTTTAAGACGGGCAACTCTCTTGTCTTGATACAAAGAGTCATGAAAGTTCCCTCCCATGTTTACTGGATGAGGACCATAAACCGATTGTGAAACCAACATGTCAGTGTCCGTGCTGGCCGCGTCATTCCAATCGACACTGTCTGTTCTACTCTCTGGCATTTGTGCCCGAGATTGCACATGATAACCGTTAGAGGAAGCACCCCATCTGGATTGTAGATCAGATACTTTGACAGCTGGAGTGGATCTTGATGACCGCAAATATGATTCTCTTCTTGGCTTTGACTCTGAAGAGGATGAGGTGCTAGAGGAGTAATTCTTATCATGCCTAGCAAAAAACACACACGTTAACTTTCCGGCCATGACTAAATTCAGTGGTCTTCAGAGAAGACTCATGACGTCGAACAAGTGCACCAAAATTGTATAGCAAGGATGGGTGGTTAAGGCTAAGGTGAACAAAAGACTTCAAATAGTGCGTTTTTTTATGTTCACGTGAGATAAGTCCATCACAATTAAACGTACGCCCTCAGGATCCCACAAGTAGGAGTGGTCCAATCCACTATATCTTTGAGTCAACCTTTGCGCATATATTTCTATTTTTGAAACTAACCTTTCATCAGGAGACCGACATTTACATCATATTACATCAGTTTGCACAATTTGCATACATTGTTTTTGCTATTTTTGTCTTCGTTTAACAATAACTTTAGTCTGATTGGCCATTATAAACAGTTCGTGCACGGCAGCAATAACAATAGAAAGATACGCGCATAGGTTGACTCAAAGGGTTGGTATGGAAGAGGCAAGGTCCTACTCATAGCGGGCTACTGACGCCCTTAATGCGGGAACAAATTTTTGCGGCTCGAATTGACTGAAATTTCCGCTGGGAACTAATTTTAGCGGTTTTCTTTTCAAGCAGCAAGGCATCAACAAGGCAGGAAATGCAATATTGTTACTTTTTTAGGTAAAAAAGACATTTCAGTCAACGACTACCCTGGTCCCAGAGGTTTTTCTTGAGCCGTGAGAGAACCGCGAAGCAGCCAGAAGAGAAAAACCTCTGGTTACCTTGAACTTGAATCTTTCTTTCACGCAGACGTCAGGGTCAGGATCTGAGCCCTCACTGCTCAGGCTCGGATTGGTTGATATTCTTACAAACAGGCAAATCAATATAATTAGTTCGTTTGATTGGTAATACCGAGGGGACGCGTGATTGCTAAGTTGCCATTGGTCTCTTTGGTAATTATCAATTTGTCGCGTTTGTCTGCTGGCGTCTGCATGAAAGTGAGATTCAATTCCAAGGTAACCAGAAGTTTTTCTCTTCTCGCCGCTTTACGACTCGTCTTCGCCGGTTCGCGGATCTTTCGCGGCTGAAGAAAACCCTCTGGGAACAGGGTAGTCAACGACAAGTCGGTCGGTACAACAACAAAGTATTTACGGTTACAACAAACATTAATTTTCCAGTCATGCTGTAAACGCCGATTTTGAACCGGCTTATAAAATGCAAAAATACAATAAATCTAAACTCAGTCACTCACAAAAACATGTTGTGCAGGCAACGGCAGAAGCGCTTCTGTTACCGTGCCGGTAGAGCATGGTTGGTCTGTTGCTGGAGTTGACTCTGCGCCAACGTTGACTCTACCCCGATGTATGATATATAGTAACACAACTGAATTAAAAGCCATTTTTAATTATATTAACGGGAATAAATTTTTACGGTTTTAATTTTGGTGTTTTTTTCTCTCGTGCTGAAACTTATTTTTCTGGATCAAGAACCATCCACAAAAATTAAACCCCGCAAAATAAAAGAGCTACACGGTAGGCCAATAACGTTGATTGGTGTCTCCCTTCCATGCTCCGAGGGCTGGATCGGGACAGAGAAGCCGCAACGTGAACTACCTTGGCGCACAACCTATTGAAAAAGTTCATGTAACACCGTTTAACACAGTGTTATGTGAAATTGGAAAAGATAATTTTTTCAATCGCTTGGTCACTAGCTATTAAGTACAAGCTGTTGCGAAAAACAAGAGTTGAATACCATGTTTCTATCGAAACTTCTTTTAATGAACAAGCACTCGGGCCTTCAAAGGTAAATTGAGCCTAAGAAGTGCTGTCAGTCAGAGCATTACATCAACAAAACGTACACTATAGACCTCTTTGCACTTTCCGACCTTGTTTGGAGAGCAAATACGCGCTACAAAATATACCTGTCCATCATAAACTGGATTGAAATGTTATCACGTCATAGTATTGATTACAAACCGGTTTGAACGAAGCTTTACTCATTTTGTATTAATTTTTTGGTTTAGTTTTCTTAGTCTGAACGGCAAAAAAAAAACAATCTTGAAGTACTTCAAGGTGTTTATGGTTTTCTTAGTTTGAAATCTGCATGATGCAAATACTTGACAGTGTAATACCTTGGAACGCCCTTTTTGTGTCTAGTGGAGTGATCCAGATCCTCAACCCAGCTTGGATACTCCTTACCAAGTCCAGATACCCAGCTTGGGTATTCTGTACTGCCATCATCACGCAAACCACCAGTCTTTATTGGTGCAGATTTTGGTGGAGACCTGTATGCCCGCATGCTAGAATAGGGCCCTATTAAGAAAAAGATCAATGTTGCGAGTATCATCCTCTTCATAATCTACAAATTCATCACTATCACCAAACACAAGAGAAAGATCAGCACTTTCCTTCCTAAAAGGACCACTTACAGATAATCCCTACCCCCAAATTTCAAGCATGATTTTGAGAAAAAAAAAGTTTTTACAAGACGTTCTTGTTGCCATTCCTGTCGTCGTTACTAAAGCTCCTTATTATAATGGGGGGAGTGGGGAAAGCGGGAATTGTCCCAACAGTTTTGATAGGGATTGTCTGAGAAAAGAATTTCTTGATAATTGGTCTCAAGGCCAGCAAGGTTCATTGAATCTCATTACAGAAGTGTCTCAGATAGTAAAACAATATATTGCTCTGGTGAAGAGGTGGTGTAAGGCCGGAAAGATTGTGAAAAACGTGGGTCGCGTTACAGTGAGCAGTCAACTGCCACAGTTCACTGCTATTTAAAGGAAGATATTTAGGTATAGAAATTACTTTTGAAAAAAGACTGTACAAAAATCATAATAACTCTTTCTTCTCTATTCATACAAGCGCCTTTTGGATTTAAAAGATCACCGGGTGTGTATTTTACAACAGTGCTCCTCCTAGAAACAGTAAAAGAGCTAATTGGATGTTAACTTATTACTATTCAATGCTGGAACACTGTTGAAAAACGCATTCCTTAAGAGGTTTTTTGTTCAGAAACGAACGCCAATTAAGGCTCAGCGAAAGTGTATATAACAAAACATGCCATATGTCCTGGTAGCTACATCAAAAGCACATTCAACGAGAAAATGTGTCAACAACGGCTGGAGGCACGCACTGACCATTCTCTTTGGCATGACACTGATTATTATCAGCAAGATGACGCGCAGCAAATTTGGCGAAGAAAAATCTACAGAGACATGAATGTGGCTCTTTACCTCGTACTATTTTATTGTCTACGCGATTTGTTGTCTTTCAACTTGTTAGGAGTCGATTTGTTCATATAGCGTACTCTGTTTGTTACAGTACTGTACGTGTAAAATGTTCTTCATTTTATATCTGCTTCAGCAAAAGATTGTGCAAAAAATAACAAAATCTAAATGATAATGTACATACTCTTGTATTTTTGTTCAGTATTTTAAAATACATATAACTACGATGAATGACACTAATGAATGTTTTTTTCTTCCTATTGTTTATTCGAAAAATACCAACGTTTGTCAGTTCACGTTAATGATTGGCCATTTCGATTAAACGATTGTATGAAGGTGCAATTGATTGTGCGTCTCTATGCAAATTGCATTATTGTATGTCTCTAATACGCCATTGATTGTCATACCATGCAATTGATTTTCTAATGGCGTTAATGATTAACCATTGCGCGAGATTGAAAGTATATTTGTTACCTGTGATTGTCCAAAGGTGCAATTGTTTATCCGTTTATGCTATTGAATGTTAATACATATGCAAATAGCGTTATTGAAAGTTCGTTCGCGTTAATGAAGTTCATGGAAGTACTAATAAACGTATATTTGCCGTATAGTTTCAACTGTTGACGTAAATGAATGTATATTTTGCGTAAATGAACAGCAAAAGGTGTACTTATCCGCTGGTGGATAGCGCTATCCATCGTGGGGATTGTAGTTCCAGTCCAATACTGAGAATACGGATATGGTTTATTGAAGCATTTGAGTCTATTCGAATCTACCAATCAGTGCAACGTGACCGCTTAAGGCAGCTCGGAATGACCAAAAGCACTCATTGATAGATCGAATACCGGTAGACTCAAATGTTTCGAATTCCTTTAGTCTGGTTTCTTGCACCCGTTTCCCTTGGATCGCCTTTCTCGGTGAATTTTCGAAAGATGAAGATCAAATGCGGCGAAGTTATGGGGACATCCCTAATCGATCGGATGCTGTTGTTTTTAAGGTGAGAATTTCCCTGGTTTGGCGTCAGTTCCAGCTTGAACAAGACGAGGTCATCGGCCGGCGACTCTGTGTTGCCTGTCTTGTCAATTTTGACTCTCTTACCGGTGGTCGAGAAAGATCTCGCAAAATGACGCCTAAAACAGCTCGGAACGACCAAAAAACATAACACAGGACTCGGTTGACACTTTTGTTTGATCTTTCATTGAATTACTTTCTTTCAAACTTTATTGCCGAGCAAATCGCAACCGCCGTAATTCAGATCGAAACAGAGGGTGGTCATCGGGTGGTTGAACTGACCCCATGGACAAACACGCCATTTGCCTCGTGAGTTCTCGCAAATAGCGTGATGTTTTCTCGCACGCAGTGGAGAGATAAGTGTTGAAGTGATCGGTCCAAGAATGTTTAATCTTGATTTACTGAAGGTTTTTACTATTATTTGTGACCCCATACCAGCCAGTTTAATCCCTCTGAAAGCAATGGCCTCGTACAGTGTATAGAAGCCGCACCCATGATTTTGAGCCCAATATTTCGGCAAAAAGATGAGACTTATACACGAGTTTTACGGTATTTTGTCAAAACGCCGGACGATTTAACTCCTAAATGGGACGCTCTTTTGGGGCAAAAGCTAGGCTAACAACACCTAAGTTCACTCCAAAAACTACCCTCTCCTTAAGGGGAAAAGGTAAAACGAGAAGCTTCCCCTTTAGAGGGGGAAGAGTTTTATGAGAGAGGTAAGAAAGAATTTAAACGAGAGAGATCTCTTTCCCTTATAAAGCAACCACCTCTAGACTTAACTCCGTCTAGTGCATGATGATTTTACTTACTCATTTCACAAATGGGAACCTGTGGGGGCAAAAAAAGTTATGATCAAATTTCCCTGTTTTGTTGCAACATGACTGGAACATTATAAATTTACTAGACTTGGACCAATCTCAAGCTTTATCAAGCTTCTAGTTTGGGAAGACAATGCACACATTTGTGGAACCTACACTGTAATATTGCACCCCGATCAGAAATACTCAATACTCCTAGAATAATAAAAGTTTTCAAATAAATGTATACCTGGACTAGAGGTGTGGCTTCCTTTGAAGCTACTCAAAAGGACCTCTGTTTCTACAGTGCCAGCATTGCTATCAAGGTCAACCACAGATGAACTAGGAGAGGGGAGAGTGGAGAGCTCATGGTCTTTACTACCTTGGGAATGAAATGCATGTATGTAGTTTGGATTCATATTCCCTTCATCTGCAAATAGACAGGTAAAAAAAAAAGCAATTTGGATATTTTCATCAAAACAATTATCCGCTGTAATAAATAAAGCTACTTGATTGTGTTTTTCAGAGTATGAGTGACAGTTGGGGCCTGCGATGGTTTTGGACAAAGCAATGGTATCTCGCAAATTGGTTTCACATTCATAGAAAATACATAATACAGATCAATCAAATGTATGTACAGCTTCTTGGGGAAAGGTTGTTAGAACATACCCAAAGGACCTTAAAAAGATGACCAAAAAGGTATTGTGGGTAGTTACATGTACTAGATAGTACAGTGTAGCAAGGATGAGATTATGAATTTAAGTATCATTAAGATAAAATAAATAATATTGATCCTATCCTAAGATAGCTTTCTAGATCATTGCATGCATTTTAAATTTTTTTTCAATTACAACAGCCTTTCTTGTTACAGTTGCGTTTCTGAAAAGATACAATTTTAAACTCTGATGAGGTCACAAATTAGCGACCAGCAAATGTCCTCAAAATTCACCTGTCATACATAATACATACATGTACATACATACATAGCCTATTGACTGCTCCCCATAGGAGCTTTTCATGGCCAAATATGAAACACAACAAAACAACGTAACAGAACAACAACAACAACAACTGTTAAGAATCCCGACTGGCCGGAGGCAAACCAGTTGGCTATCTACAAGTGCAGCTGGGACGTTGAACCACAGACTACCATCAAATTCAGCGAGTGCTCAGAGCGGGTCTTGGACCCGCGATATCGGGATCTCAAGGCAAGTGCCCTAACCACTGGGCCACACTGCCTCTGCCTCATTTGTTTCCATGGATTTTATTGCTGAAGCTGCAGACTGACTTTACTATCTGTCTTTTCATTGCCTAGTAACCACAATCAGTTGCAAAAGTCTTGGGACACTCACCATTTGAAGTTGGTTTTCTTACTGAGTTTGAAAAATTGCCCCCTCCCCCCCAGAGCAATGTTGCCAATAGTGAACATACATTTCCTTGTCTATTTCAACATTGATTGGGGGGAGGGGGGACTTGTATTTTGAAGCTTTCAGAGGAATTTTGACAGTTATGCTTAGTTTCTGACGTCTGAGTGGTTTTCAGGCCCATTCTGACACTAGCGTCGCAACTACTTTTGCCACTGATTGCAATCAGTGACAAAAGTCTTAGGACACTCACCATTTGAAGTTAGTTTTCTTACTGAGTTTGAAAAATTGCCCCCTCCCCCCCAGAGCAATGTTGCCAATAGTGAACATACATTTCCTTGTCTATTTCAACATTGATTGGGGGGAGGGAGGGACTTGTATTTTGAAGCTTTCAGAGGAATTTTGACAGTTATGCTTAGTTTCTGACGTCTGAGAGGTTTTCAGGCCCATTCTGACACTAAGCGTCCCAACTACTTTTGCCTCTGATTGCAGCTGCAAATTTTGGAAATCAGAGGGACCTTATAACTAACTTATTTAGAACATGGTTTGAAGCAAAGAGTTACATACCTAGATAGAATTTGATTGTCTGGGTGAAAATAGTCCTGAGAAGGACTGTTGGTAGTGAATGATGCGTCAACAACCTGAGCGGAAGTCATCTTCAGCGTCAAGTGACCGTTGGAAATTCAAACAAATATAGTGATGCTTTGGTCTGTAATGTGATTGGTTGTGAGGATACTCACTGTGACTGGTGAGTGGTGCATTACGATCTGGTTTGTGAGTGAAGGTCGCACTAGGTTTGTAAGCTGTGACGAAAAAGTGTTATGTTAAGGTTTTCCATTAAGTAGTCATTTGCAAGGTGCAAGTAGAGGTTGGCAATGGTTTTAAGTTAATGCAGTTTGTTCTAGGTTTGTATACCAGCTTTAGAGTGTAAGGCACTGGTAAGAGTTCATATAGTAGGTTAAGCACTTAGCAGAGTCCCAATCACAACACCCAATACACCTGTATGTACCAGAGCATTACAGTAACTACATTCATTTGAATTTCCAACCGTCACTTGACTCTGAAGATGACTTCCACTCAGATTGGCAGGCTGGCACACATATTCCAACAAAATGGCTCATGGCTTTTTCTTGCTACTTCTTTAAAGCAACGTTTAATCAAAATGAAGAGTAGTATTTATATTAGAGTTGGTTTGTGAAATATCAAGATAATCAAGGTCCAAGAAAGTTTTATTATTATTGGCAGCAGCCTATACTCTTGGCTGACAACAGTTGCATGTATCTCCGCTTTGATTACAGTTCCGGATACCAGTCACAAAAACCTCCTCCAAAAATTGTTTATTGTAAAGGAGGAGGTTGCTTAATGCACACTCTCAGTCTTTGAATATTTCAAGTGCTTCTCAAATGTTGAACGTTGGCAAGAGTAAAACATAAGCTAACGTGATTGTATTCAAAGCATAAAATTGACATAATGAAGGTGATGAAAAACGGCATCCACGGCGCACAATCATAAACCTTTAAACGAATGACCATCAAAAGGGTGTTCAAAATTGTGCAAATTTTCTGCGAAACATTAAATTAAAGTTGTCGTAGATATCATATGTAAATGATCAAACTGGTAAAATGTGACATTTAATTAAGTTTGCTGATCTTCAATGATCTCAGTATTGATTGCGACTCTTCAGGTTTTCAGCGTCTTCACTAAATTATTAATGATGCCTTCGTTTATTATTTTAACATATAGATATTTGGCCGAAGCAGAAGTTTAGAAGACACTAGCACTTCTTCCGTTCCTTTTTCTTAGTTCAAATCGATACTTTCCTAACAAACGACGGTAATTCACAAGCGTATTAAAGAATAACGAAGGCTTAGTAGGTTTTCAAAGATTCTTGCTCGGTTTGTTTACATCAGAGACAACCGCAAATTTAGGAATAAGTTAATTTCGAGATGGGCACCCGCTGTCCACGTACAACCACAAAACATTGAAAAGAAATCAACTTGCCTCTTAAAGTTCTTTCCGTAGACTCCATTTAAAACGTGACTTTCCCTCTGACAACAGCATATATGTTTTTGTTTTGGATGGCAAATAATGTCGACGGCACATCTGAAGGAATTTCAATTAAAATTTAAAAAGTGACCGAATGCATTCGGTTGCCTAGGACGCGAGTGGTTGCGAACCAGGGTTTCCATGTTCGAATTCATTCACCATGTACTATCTATCGGTAAATTGCTTGGCGAAGCAAAGCATGTATTGTAACATTTAAAGACGTTTTACCGCACTTTTGACTGGAGATCAACTGCGGCAAAACGTTGGAAAGTTGGCTTACCTGAACCACTGGATGGAAGCTGTTGCGCTCTTCGATATCCGAAAGGTGTCACTTTGCTCGACAGCTCCTTCGCGTAGGTTTCGTTGACCCACTCTAACAGCTCGTCAACTTTTTTAGCTGGAGATTTACTTGAAGGACTTCTCATTCGTCTTTCTAGAGAATCCATGAAGTAAAATTTCGGCGATGGAGAGAGCAAATCTGAAGGACGCCGTCGGTAGGATGTTAGGTTAGCTCGGCCTCCCTCGAACTCAGCAATGTAAGCTTCTAAGGCGTGCGTAGCGGATTTATAAACGGTTTCATCGAATTGTAATCGGCTTTTAAAATCTGAACCTGGATAACGTTTTGTCTCAGGAAGGTCGCGGGGAGATAAATTCATGTGACTCTGAATCAAATGCAATCATGAATGACAGCTTGCTTCGAAGTCGTTAGGATTCGAATGATGGCGGTAAAACAAACTTTGCTACGCATGTGCTGCCGCGCGCGATCACATTACGCGCGTGCACTTCGCAAGTGGATATATCTCATGAAGGCCCAGTAATACGTGCAACATTTTTCGTGCAACTTGTCGCGCAATAATGTTGCGTTGCAAATTGAGATTGCTTGTTGCGCGTATTACCACCTTCTTGCGCAACAAATTTTCATGTTGCAAAACGGTAAAAGCGACGTCTACTTTTTGCAACATAAAAATTTGTTGCGCAAGAAGGTGGCAATACGCGCGACAAACCATCTCAACTTGCAAAGCAACAATG
Organism: Montipora capitata; assembly: GCA_949126865.1. Taxonomy (NCBI): domain Eukaryota; kingdom Metazoa; phylum Cnidaria; class Anthozoa; order Scleractinia; family Acroporidae; genus Montipora; species Montipora capitata. The sequence continues at coordinate 41,959,706 of OX421448.1, read as the reverse complement.
TTGCGCGACAAGTTGCACGAAAAATGTTGCCCGTATTACTGGGCCTTAAGACACATGACACGATTAAATGATTATATGATTAAACAAATAAAGAGCAAAAATTTCATACCACGTTCCGGATACATATGTCTTTAAAAAAAAAACTAAGAACGTAAAATGAAAAAACTTTGAGAAAATACACTTGGCTCAACCTGACCCAAATACTGGCCTTGTTCCCCTCAGCGTCAGAAAAGTGTCTATTTTAAAATAAACCAAGTTTTGCGGGAAAATAAACAATAGACCGAATCATAACGCTTTGTTCCAGGTATTTTCATCTAAATGTGAATGCTACATTAGTTAAGAAATAGAAAACATGTACCGTGTTTCTCTCGAGTTATAGAAACACGAGAGAAAGTGTGGGAGAACGAGAAATGCTGAGGGAACACGAGCCGCAGGCGAGTGTTTCCACAGCTTTTTCGAGTCAACAGCTCGAGCTAGTTCCGTGTCTCCATCGAGTTATAGAAACACGATTTTTAACCAATCAGCGCGCGTATTTTCTTAGGACTGTTTCCTAAAATGCAAATACAATACACAAAGAATCTTAACCCCGGGAGATTTTAATTGGGTACGACATTTGGTCTTCTGTTAATGTTCCCGCAAAACTTGTTTCTCTGAAAATAAACACTTTTCTGACGCTGATGTATGGGGACAAATCTGGTACCAGATAGGTGGTTTGCAACCAATCTCTAGAGACACACAAAACAATGGTGCAATGTACAATTGCTGGAGGACGAACAAAAGGAACTAATGGCTGTGTTTTCACGACAGCCGTTGTCTCGCTTAACATTCCTGGAAGTGGTTTGTTTGCAGACTTTGTCAAGCGACTTAATGATACGTGATTTCACGGGTAAGATTAATGAGGAGAGAGCACGTGCCAACACAATGATAAAAATAATAAAATAGCACGCCTGTTGCATTTCCGATTTGAATAACCGCAAGCGACTCCTCATAGGCCGAGAGTAATTGCCAAGTGAACTCGCTTAAGCCACCTTGGTTTGGTGGCTTAAATTTATTGAGAACTCCTTTGAAGTTCACCGACTCGCTAAAGGCCGTTCGCGCTAATTGTTTATGCGCAACGTTACTGCGCAGGTAACGCGACTGTAATATGTTACGCATTACTCCGAGCATTGGTGAAGTTGAGGTTTTATAAAACCTTTTCAAAAACCGTGGACGATAAGTCTTGCACAGCGTTGGATCAGAGAAGATCGTGATCAGTCAAAATTGATTAAAAAATATTTATGAAAGTCAACTAGACTACTGCACGACTGATATTCGCGTTGTTTTATCAGTCGTGCACTAGTCTATTGACTTTCATAAATATTTTTCAATCATAACTGGGGCCGTGTAACATGGCGACAAAAACGCCGGGAAAAAAATTCCAGGCCGGCAAAAGAATGGCACATTTATTTCCGAATCAGCATGAAACGTTAAAGAAAAGTGAGCATGAGGGTGGAAAAGCTCTGGAAAAGGTAGCTGATCGAGTAGTGGCTGAAAGTTTGGAAAACTCGAGGACGAACCGTTGCGTAAATTTTATGAGGCTGCCTTTTAAAAAATGTTTTTATTACCCTACGAACTTAAGTTCAAAATGGATGCATGTTTTTGAAGTTTTTTTACTTCATTTCGTGAAAATAGAGCAGTATTTCGGTCCTCGCCGGCGGTTGAATAGTGCGGACCTGCGTGGAAACAACCAGCGATTAAATTTCACAAAAAACCACGCTCCAGAAGATGAGCATGACGGCAATGGAGAGATATTATACAAAATATTAACCAAATGAAGATGACTCCTGCTTAAAACTTCGTTGCTATGCTCGAAAAAGTTTTTTTTCGGGGGGAAAAACCTTTCATCCCTTCAAC
>OX421448.1:41952813-41955313 GCA_949126865.1 Montipora capitata | reverse complement strand
CGCGCGTTTTGTCCAAATTTTAATAATTTCCCGAGCCTTTAGGCGAGGGAAATTATTACAATTTGGACAAAACGCAAGTGAAATTATTCCCTAATTTCACGAGTTTACATTTGATTACCTATTAATATTTTGGGTGACAAATTACGTTAAATTGTTCATTGTATCGAAAAAGTCAAAGGATTCCACGCTTAAAAATGGTTAACTAAGCGTACTGTACGGAAAGTTTTAATTTTCTGAATGTGCAGACAACTTGAAAAAGCTCTTTAAACCGTTCTTGTTTTAATTTACATTTTTGTTTTTCACAAAATGTTTCAAAGTTAAATCAACTGTCTGCCTTCTTTGTTTATGATTGGCCAAAATTTATGAATGAACTCAAAAATGCCCCCGGGTCAAATGCGATGAATAATCCGCTCTACAAAATGCCAGTTAATGTCAGTGTTTGAAAATGTTTTGAGCCTGTAAATATCAGACAGCAAACAGGCCAAGATATGATATACGCAAAAGAGCGTTAAGTCTCTCGAATATAGCTGGAAAACAATGTGGACAAAATTATTCAAGCTTATGGCTCGGTGTTAGAAAATGGCATTGAAGACGACGCGTGAGCCTGTCCTTGGTTTATCACCACATTGCAGGGCTTTTGTCGAGGGCATTTTCTTCACACCAGTTTTCAAAAACTCTCAACCAGTTAATTGTGCTTTTACGGGTGTTCAAGTTTTCGGCAGCGTCTTGCTGCAACATCAGAATCTGTAACATCTTCAAACCTGGACGCCATTTTGGCTGCGTAGGAACGGTTGCCATTTAATTTTGTAATTTCACATGTGAAATTATAAATTAACGCTGAAATTTCGCGCCAGAATTAAGGAGTAATTTGTCACCCATGATATTAACTCAGTTATTGGTTCAATGTCTCGCGCCACTTTTTCAACCAATCAGAAATGAAACCAAAACCAATCGTGGCTCACGCGTGCACATTTTCCCGCCTTTTGTGTCGGCTTCGTGTAATTACTTTGAGGTTTGATTGGTTTACTAGATTGTCTCCGTCCTTTTGATTGGCCAAAGTAATTACTTTGGTTTTGGTATTACGACACTCATTTTAAAACCGCTCTAAACAAGGTATAAAACGTTCAGTAATTATACAATTACCCTAACCTAACCCTAACGCTAACCCTAACGCTAAATTTTTCCATTTCTCAGGAATTTTCAGCGTTATCACCGCAAATGACATATTTCCTCCGTTGCCAGAAGAGCTTGCCAACCTGAGAGGCAAAAACCAAAACTTAAACGCCTGGAATACAAACTTGGCTGAATATTTTCAGAGTGGAAGGTGCAGTGTAACGAAGCGTTGTTAGATGCAGTTCTTTGCCATTTTTTTCCCTGAAATTAGAAAAAAGGATGGTCACGAATACGAACCAGAAAGTTTGACTGTCACGTAGTGCTCGTTGGACCGTCATTTACAAAACTGTGGCAGAAACTACAGTATTTTTGCGTGATCGTTATTTGCAATTCAAGGCAACAATTTGAGGCGAGCGCAGGGTTACGGAAAGTGAAAAAATGCCTCTCGTGCTTTAAGCGAAGCAGACCAAGGATTCCTCTGGAGTTCGGGTACTATTTTGGAAATAGTAGTTTGCCTATGTTTAAGGATAATAGCTAGACTGAGCAATGCCCAATTACAACCGGGTAGCCATATACACCTTTTTCCAAAATGGCCGCCATTTAAATATTCTTTTGTGTTTATTCAAATTAGCCCTTGATTCCTCGTTCTTAAGCTTAAAATTCAAAAGAACATTTTGCCTTGAACGAGACATCAAGGTCTAATTTGAATAAAAACAAAAAAAAATCTCAATGGCGGCCATTTTGAAAAGATGTATAAAAAATAGTTAACAGGACTACATGCTGTCCAATTTGGAAATAATTGGATTCAAAAACTTCCTCAGACTGCCAAACAGTCCAATTTTGGCTGTCCTCAGATTTTTTTTTCATCCAGTTATTTCCAAATTGGATAGTATGTAGCCCTATTACATATAATAAGTAGACAGGCATGTTCCCTACAATCATTTCCACCTCAGACGGTAAGTACTTTTACATTCAGTTGAGGTCGTTATCATTCTCAGGCTTTGCATGCACAACCCTCGAGTTCCCGTTCTCTTAAGTGTCATTGTCTGAGAAAGTGTTCCAGGGGCCAAAAGTTGTGGTCAACCAATTTGGCTGAAACTTGGCACAGAAATTGGGTATAATGAAATATTTCAAAAGCCACTTTGGCTCACTTCTCTGAGTTTTAGTTTTGGAGTTACAGGGGGGGGGGGGGGGGTCTCATTTTTTGCCCTTTGATCACCAAAAATCCAGCCTTCCAAATTGCAAGGGGCATTTTGAAAGTGTGATAAGACCCCACTGGTAAATTGTGCTGCCAAATGAATTTGACCATGAACTCTACTATAATAGAGCTTTCAGTTCATGCATGTAACTTTGTCCTCAATGTATTGCACAGAGAGGAGCCTGGAGC
>OX421448.1:41915313-41942813 GCA_949126865.1 Montipora capitata | reverse complement strand
ATTCAGGCTATTACAAGGTCCGACGAAGATTATATGTTAACGAACCTTTTGATAAGCTAAATTTAAATGGTAAAAATATAAAAAAATGGGCCTGACAAAATATGGAGACTTTCCATGCTTGCAGTAATGCTTGGAAATATGACGTGAAACTGACGACTATAAATCAAAGAAAAATTTGAGCATCTTGTAAAAAGATTGTTATATGTACATCAGAACATCGTCATTTGTGTTCTTTGGTTGTTACTAGGTTTTCAAAGAATAAAATCACCTTTGATTTGCTAAATCATGTGTTTGTTGCGCTAATCAGAGGCCCGTTTTAGATCAATTTTAAGGTAAGAATCGGTGTTATTTCTAAACAACGAAACTGATTTGGCTTTGACAATTCATTTTCACTTACCAAATACAGAATAAGGGCTTCTTGTCAACAATTTGGTTTGTTTATGGCCTGAATTAGGCTCAAAATTCCATTTTGCATCGCCTTAGAGGGGCATGAAGTGTTTGTTCCAAAAATTCAATAAACCATAATAAGCCAAATTTTTCTCAACTGATTTTGATAACTGGGTGACTAAAGTAAACAGTGGTATAGGTTTGGAAGTTATGCAAGAAGGCAGGTGAATATAGTGAAATTTTGAAAAATGGCTATTTTGGGTTATAATTTTAACATCAATTTTGGCCAAACTCTAGCTCCAGGCTCCTCTCTGTGCAATACCTTGAGGACAAAGTTACATGCATGAACTGAAATCTCTATTATCAAGGCTGCTGCCTAAGAAATTTTAAAGGGGCCCTCAGAGCTAAACGCTGAGAACTTAGGAGCCCAACATATGAAGTGAAAGGTGTTGCTGTGAAAAATTAAGGAGCCCAGAGCTATTCTTTGGGAGCCCCAGGCTACCGGGCTCCTGTTAGGCAACAGCCTTGATTATAGTAGAGTTCATGGTCAAATTCATTTGGCAGCACAATTTACCAGTGGGGTCTTATCACACTTTCAAAATGCCTCCTGGAAGGCTGGATTTTTGGTGATCAAAGGGCAAAAAATGAGACCCCCCCTGTAACTCCAAAACTAAAACTCAGAGAAGTGAGCCAAAGTGGCTTTTGAAATATCTCATTATACCCAATTTCTGTGCCAAGTTTAAGCCAAATCGGTTGACCACAACTTTTGGCCCCTGGAACACTTTCTCAGACAATGACACTTAAAAGCAACGAAACAGGTATCGACACATCTATCGAGAGTCTTGAAACGTAAATATCCACCATCAGATTTTCTTAGGAGCCTACAACTACTCGACGAAAAATTAACCTGCGATCAGGCTCTACTTTAGTTTCGCGTGGTACGTAATGCGGAGTTGGCGAAACGAAAAATAGAGCCTGGCCAATTCCTTCCGCCCACTTTTTTTGATTGATTGACATGTCCTTCATCGGCCAATAAAATTTACTTCCATTACACCAATACACGCGTGGACGGCAGATTCACGCAATTTTGTTTTGACCAGAGTTAATTACCGTGGGAGGAATATTATAAACGAATTGGAAAGTTACCGTTGGCTTTAATTTGAGAAAAACACATTTAAAGCATGGGGAATGTTTTCGACGACTATATTGCGGCTAAGGCCGGTGTAATTCTCCCTCCGAACTTCACTGAATATGCAATCTTTTAAGCTTGACATCTTAATTTGTAATTGAAATAACCTAGCATTTTGTCGTTGGAAGGTTTGGCAATAGATTTTTAGAGAAAAAAAAAGAGAAATACATTATTTCTTTAACGTGTATGCCCATGAAGGTTTCTTTGGTGATTTTTTCGGGTAATATCTTCAGTTGCAGTGTATTTCTAGAATTGCGCGCAGTAAAATCATGATAAGTTTGGCTGTTAATTTTTTGATGGAGTACGAACAGTAAGATGGACTCGCAAAGTTTCTTTTATTGTTGTACAATTGATCTCTCTGGAAACATGCCATTTTAGTTTCGGGAGTGCGAGTTTAAAGTTAAATCAACTGGAAATATTATGAAGTGTGCAAACAAACCGTGTCATGTACAGTAAATAAATAAAGCGCGCCGTTTGATACACAGATATTCTAAACATGCATTCGTGTAACTTGCGATTTTATCAGCATCTCCTCCTGTTGATATATATGTCCCTTGTCTCATCCAGGAAACCAATATGCATCGGCTTTCATTGCCATTTGAAAGAACCAGCCATTTAGCTTTCAAAACATCAGGGAAGTTTGTGCCAAAGTACTTTCAACCCCATGGCCGCAGAGCTCGACAACGGAATCGCTAATTTCACTCGTTCCAGAGATTCAAACCCGATTCTGGACAAGTTATGAGATGTTTCAGATGGCATAACTCCATTTATACAAATAAAATCAAGTTGCACCGTCCACGGCATTGTAAGAACAAAAGGGAGCAAATTTTTTCGTACACTTATGGCGAATTAGTCTCGAGGACTTCGCGAGAGCTGCGCGCAATCACGATGGCATTTTTACTTCCGGCGTTTCAACAGCCAATCAGATCACGAGTTTGGGACCGTACGGAATTCTTGAGAGCGACGACATAAGAGAACATATGGGCGAAGCTAAAAATGGGCCTGATCGCAGGTTAACGAAAAATAGATTTCGATTTCTGTGGACCAAACTTAGTTGAAATTGTAACTTCTATTCTTGGCCAAATATCACGATGGAGGTCACCCGAAAGTATATTTCATGGCATCGGAAGTTACTGAAAACTTTGCAAACAGCCAGCAAGGATAGGACCCGAAACAATCGAGGGGGAGGTCACTTTCCTCGTACAATATAGGGGACAGCACGGAAATGAATGTTCTGTCCGTAAGAGGTAAATTTCCATTGCGCATAATTTGTTGGGTCGTCATGACGAGAACCTTCTAAAAATCGCACATAGGCATGTCTTTGTTTATCTCTTTCTTATAACATAACAATTATTATCATCAAGTGTGAGCTTTTTAAAAACTTTGCGATACAGTAATGGGAATCAAGTGATCATAAGTTCGAGTGGGCGTAAATAATTCAACTTCCTTTTAAGTGTCGAAACCTATAAAGGAAACATTGTTATGTTGATGAATTGTTGAACGTCCAACATATGTTTTAGCACCTAGCGATGGCTTCTGTTCATTATATTTAAATTGGTTGATAAAAACTGTCGAAGGTTTGCCAGAGAAACCCGGCGTTGGCTAAGGTAGAACGCGTCAACTTGCCTTAATTGTCCATAATACTGAGGCATACGCTGTTCGATTTTCAATTGCTTGTGGTATTTTACCAAAGCAAACTCACTGAAAAGTGAAAAATAATTCATCGGATCGTCACTAACAGCAACGGCTTTTTAGCGAAAAAGGGAAAAACAGCTGCCGTTAGGATAATGGCTCACCTTTGTTTGTTTTCATCTAATGCTGAAGCGTCGAACCGTTTTTAGAGCCTTTGTGTTACTGGGCGAATCAGTAAGATGTCATCGAATAACACAAACAATACTGAACTATTGAAAAACTCGAAAACAACCTGAACTGGTTCACTATAACATAGTCTTTACCAACGGTAATAGAAATCAATTGGCTGTTTTATCTTCTTTCAACACGCTAAAAGACCTGACACCTGAAGATAGGTGGATTTCGTGTGAGACGTCTACAGTTGTTCAACGGATTTTATAGAATTTCTTAGAATATGGTGATCAACTGGCAAAGTTTCAACAAAGCGAGTTTAACTATCACACGTGCTAATGAGTGAGTGAGTCGATGCGTTTTGTTATCAAGATCGGCACGCTCATGATAGTAATATCGGCGTACCCTGCCAGGTGTTGATTTTATTTCAAACTGTCAAGGAAAGGAGTTTTATGGTGAGAAAGAGAACGACTTAGCTAATCGGACTACTAAAAAAATTCTGAAAATATTCGTGCCTGGTCAGTTTTCCGTCAAATTTTTGTCCAAGAAAGCTAATAAAATGAGGAAGAAATTTCTTGGTCACTCAAAAATTCGTAATTAACGTTAAAATGGGCAAATTTGAGTGGGAAACCGATTGTAGTGTTTTTTTTTTGTTTCATTATTTTTCTTTACACTTTCTTTTAATAAAATGTTTTAGGTGTCTGTAAAGAAGTTATACGTTTTTGGAACGCTTATTTTCTTAGCTTTAAAAAGATGTATTGCTTTCCCCCTAACTTTAAATACTTTTTGAGAAAAAAAAGAAACATTTTCTATTTTTTTACAATGCTGATTTCACGCGGCTTTGCTCTTGCCGAAAAAGAGTTTTAATTAATAGAAATTAATAAATGTCAAAGTACTCCTCTTGCTTTAGGGTGAAACTGAATGGTTGGCAAAAATCCATTTTTAAATCACCAAAACCTGAGCTTACTACGGTTACGTTTCCTTTTAGTCTTATTCAGTTGTAGTTTCGCTCCCAGGACAATTTGCCAAACAACAGGAAAAGGCCTAGTCACTAACAATGGCATTCACCGTTTAGAAAGACAATTTACGATAGTTAAATGAGATATGTAGCTTGTACTATCTCTTTTATTCAATGAAACGACATTATATGGAAAAAGGCAAACGCTCCGTTTTTTTCTGATATAGACCCAGGTAATTAACTAAAGATGTTTTAGAGTTTCCAATCAAGTCTTTTAAATTTGACGGAAATGCTGTGAATAACAATCACATTCATGGAGAATAAGTATTAACGGAAATGAAAGTAAAATGTCAAGTTAAGCATGAAATAGAGGGCCAAGTGGTTGGACCATAAATATGAAATATTCCATGGGCCTCTGTCGATAAATGGAGCTCAGAAAATCGAGATTGCTTCGCTGAGGATTACGTTGGATTCTGACAAAAGCTGGAACTTTTTATTAGTCTGAAAGTTTTTTTTTTTTAAGATTGGCTTATCGAGTGGTAACAAAGGGTCCGATATTAAGGCAAGTAAATTTATATTTGAGGCAATTTTATGGCATCATGCCGAATATTTGTGACCATAAGGATATGAAAAAAGGGTCTTTAAACATGAAGTAACAAACCACCATTGGAGATAACTGTTTTAACTTAACCAAGCTGCTCTGTTTTTATTAAAAGAGAATTTTTATGAGGGTTCTATTGGATGATTACAGCTAATATAGTCTGCTTCCTAGTTCCGTTACGCGCTTTGTTGTTTAGTTCGTTAACACGATAATTTGCAGCTGTGGTCCAATAATTAACGATCAGTACTGCTTATATATACGCCATAAACCTTAGACTTTCAACTAAATTTCCAAGTGCAACTCCTGCGTGCTTCAAAACCACGATCTTGTAGTCTCTGCAATATTAACACAAGAGAAGTCAAGATGAAGCTGACTGCTGCAGTGGTAATTTTCGGCATTTTGTTTCTAATCTTTGTATCGAGGGATAGTGAAGCCTTTGGTGCTAACTGGCAACTTCCTAGGAAGGGACAAAATGGACTGCGCGCAATAAACGAGGACCAGGTAACTTTAACTAAAAAAAAAATTGTCAATCGTACGTCAATCGTTATCTATTGCTAAATATGTTGCGGGTCCCAACCGAGAACACGTGTCGGCTTAGTCAGAGATGAATTAAAGCAATGGTTTAATCATACCTTACCAAATTATATGTTTTTATGTTTAACGCCATTCTTTTGTTCGCGCCCGAGTCATTTGTTTTGGAAAGTCGGGGCCTTAGCTAGTGTTTCGATGAAATTAGCCTGCTTGTCATCAAAAAAGTGATATTTAAAGAGCCCGTAGTAGTGTTCTGTTGCTAACATTTATAAACTAACACTAAAAGTGTTTTAAAGCAAGAAATGGCCTCACGGCAAATGAAATGCGAAATGCACAGCAATACACCGCTTGTCAAACATTGCTTTGATCATGGCATCCCTAGACTCCGCCGTTTTTAACAAAAATTTCGCCAATTCTATAGTTCCAACATCGGATGTTTGGGTCGGCGAGGGGAAAAATCGATGAAAAACGGATGGAACGCAGCAGCAATAAAAAAAAACAGTTATATTACGACATTTAGGAACTAGTATAGCATCAATGTATCCCCATGGCCGCTCTCACAGCTTTTTTTCATCACTTTATTCCCTCGCCCATACTATCTTACCCTATATTCCTATCTGCCCCCGAGTCTCCGAGGATAGGTTAGTATTTTACAATTTTCATTTGCAAACACCATCAAAAACGACCACTTTGAGCGGTTTCATTCATGACAGTCCGTAGCACGTGATCGTAAAATGGAGGCGTGTTTGAAGACAATTAATACTTAATCAGAAACCAGTGGGTGGAAAAGAGGATCGATAATTTACATATGACGAAAGAAGCCGTTGCTCGAGTTTTAATGAACTCCAAGTCCTTGTTTTTTCAGTCAAATAACGAAAAAACCAAACTACTTCATTAACTTAAACCCTTTTTCTTTCAGATGTCGCCCAACCCCAGACGCAGTTCATTATGTACGGTTGCACGAAACCTAAATTGTGACGACAAATTAAGGGACAAACGAGCCGAGGATTTGTTTCCTTAAAAGTAGATGAACATAACTTGTTTGCTTCAAATAGTGTCTTTTTTAGAAAGACTAACACAGAAAAGATTAAAATGTAAAGCTGTAGATAGTTTTCACAAAGAACTGACAAATTTAATTAAAAGAGACGGTCATGCACGTCAGATGCAATTTGGTTTGGGTGTATTTGACAGTGGTACCAGAATATTATTTAATGAATATGCTATCTTTGCTAAAAGTGATGCGAATATCTAATTATTAAAAGCTTGATCGGATCACTTTTCCGAGAAAAGCTCTGGGAAAACTCTCCAAAGATAAGCCTTGGGACCTGGCCTTACTGCGCCTTTCAATAACATGCGGACTCTTAAATTCAAAGGTCAACCGACAAATGCCGGGCAGCAAAAACGTGGGAACATTTTCTTAATTCTAAAATAAAACGGTGCACATTTTGTTTGGGCCACCGGCGCAACGATTCCACGACAATGTGTTAATTTTGCCAGGCGGCAACTTACTCGTCCTGTGGTTCTTTTCAAACAGAAGTCTCAACTTCTTTTGGTTTTATGATGAGTGGAACTAATATTAGCAATGTACCGTTGTTACTGCATGAAATTAAAAGGAAAAAAGACAATGGAGTGTGTTCACATCAGACCAGAGTTCGGTTCCCAATAGAACCATGCATTTGCTTCTACCATGTCCGCCGCCGGTCTGTTTGTTTGCTCTTCCCAACATATAGTCTCCAAGACACCAAAACAAGCACGATTATTTTGTGTTTTGGTGTCAAGTTATTCGGTTTGAGACTGTGATTCAAGTGTCAGAAAACCAAAAAGCATCCGGACCTTCGTTTGAAGAGTAACCTTTCACTAAATTAAAACTAGTAATAGTTTTCACTACATCTGTCCCCGCCTAAGATGGATGACAGTTGAGGTGTTTTGCATTTAATATGTGCTGTACATTGTGATGTCTCATATTATTTTACATGTAACTAGGTGGGTAACTTAGTGGAATATGCTAGGAAAGGATGGGCAACAACAAACAGCATTTATTTCAACTTCCATCAACGTTTATTTGATACGCTATCAATTGAAAAGCAATTTACATAATTATGCAAAATGCCTTGAAAATATGATAGTAAAAAAAGAACAGACAATGGCTAGAAGGCAACATTTCGTCGTCATCTTTTTGATCCACGTGGTTCTTTCCACGGTACCTTGAAATACAAAACTGGGTTATTATATTCAGATCGATCGCTGATTATAACGGCTTGGAAAGAATAATTTTGGTCGATTTTTTGAACTTTTCTTGAAGGAGCATGATTTTTACCCTTTGTTCATGTCCAGAGAAAATTTCTTAACAATCATGGAAAATGACAGGCGTTTTCTTTAAAGATGGGCATTTCTATGAAGTTTCTGCTGTGGAAGCCATATTTTTTTACGATGGGCATCTTTCGAGATTCTTAATGCCTGTGTCACCCAAAAAGCTGACAACTCATTTCCTGCGCGCGAAAGCTCTGGAAAAAGGCTGGGAGGAATGTTTTTTTCATGCCCTGATCGCTGCTTTAACTAAATTGGTATGATAAATAGTACGCGACCGTGGGAGGACTGGTACGCCTGGGTTTTACATCCCTGGCATCAAAACGTTGGTGCTCATGCCCGGCATGAAAATTTACACGCCCAGCATGCAAAGTCGATTTTTCATGCCCAGCATGAAAAAGTCGGGCTACGTGAGACGCATGAACGCATGATTCAACACAACAGCATGGCATTAAAGCATGGTACCCAACCTTATTCCGAGGACCTTTCCTTTCACCTTAGGTTTCCATGGGTGTGGCGTGAGATAATGGCAACCAGTTGTACATATCTAGCTTGGGGGAGAGGAGAGATTCCAGCAAGAACTTGCGGCTCGGCTGTACATCCCATCACACACACATTTTTGAGAGTAATAAAATAAATCAATTATCAAGAAATTGTAATACCGTGAAATAAAGAATTACAAAGTGTTCCACCCAATTTTCGTACATGAAACAGTCTGCCACTGTTGCTTCTGTTGTTTTTCATTCGTTTTGATGAAACATGCAAGTGATAAATGATGAACTGTCAGTCTCAACATTGTTGTTGAGCCAAGCTACAGCTGGAGGAATTGTTCCGGTCAGTTTTCATGATAATCAATTTTATTAGCTTACGGCAATTAAGGTGGCTCAAACCAGTTTCAACAATTTCAAGAGACTGTTTCAAAATAATGAAGGCAACTTTACATTGACATACGAAAAGCCAATTTTTGCTCAACAAGGTGCACTCTTTATTGGGGAAGAATAGGTCAGCATAGCAACAGGAAAGTCATTTAAAACACCCAACATTTCGTCCTTAAAACGAACAAGATGACACCCATCTCCTGTTGGTAGAACACAATCAGCAAGCTAAGATAAAACTCTCCGCAAAGTTTAAAAAAGTATTTGGAGCGGATTCGGAGCAATCCTTAAAGAATTTTTTTATGTTGATATTTAAAAAAACTAAATATTAACCACACAAAGATAAAAACAGTGATAAAATAAAAATATGCTCATAACGAAGTCCCTAAACTAATAGCAGTCACTTTGAATCTTTGTGTGATCAGCCCTTTAAGGTCCAAACCTTCCACATAAAAATTCAGGACACAGAGACTGTTTAATACTAAAACCGATCAGCATACCAGATAAGTAGCTGATTTACTAAACGGATCTGAGCTAATATCAATGCTTATAAAGCACTGGCTCTCTGTCCATCCTTTATCTATTCAACCAATGTTATGATAGGAAATGGGCCAACAGTTTTCGAATTGTTGGAACACCTACTGTGACACCTACAAGTTTATACTAAATTAATATATACCACACAAGTGCGTAATACTCCGTATTAGTTATTCTTTGGTATGCTATATACTAACTCAGCCTAATGTGTGGTATATACTTAGACAATAATAACAGAATATTTACAACTTTTTAATCTCACTTTCACTTTGGTAAATAATAAAAGTGAGACAAGGTTTACCCTACATTTACTTCTAGTCATTTATAATTTCCAAGATAATACAAAGGCATACTTTTAAATCAGCTTACATACATTTTCATTCTCCAGCTTTAATACTCTCATACTAGTAAGTTCTTCATTGCCAAATCGCTAAAACAGTTTGAAACGCACTGATTTTGTTTGATTCTCTGTAGGAAACTCCGTAAGGTATTCTCCTTTTTTAACCCTTTAGTTAAAGAAATCCCATAGTCATTTATATGTTTTATGCAACGAGCGTAAGTTATTACATTAAGAAGACCTTCTTGGCCAGCCTTTATTATCCATTTATCAAAACTGAAACACCCACGACAATCACATCACTTAGTCCATTTCGTTCATTCGTTCAAAATTATGACTCACTCATGTAAAAATCATCTCTGAGTCACAGCAACGGTCAACAAGCCTCCTATCCCTTCTTGAGTGTTTTTTCTTGTCCGTTCCCTATTATTAACAAAATAAATATATCAGATCACTTTCAACCTTCAAATTATTAAGCTGAAAAAGATACACGAAACCCAGCTTGATGTCGAAAATTGAAGCTTCAAAATAAGATGAAAAGATCAAAGGTTTCCCTTACCCGAGCCGCTGATTTACAATGAGTGACGATTTAAAGTGACACTTCACAAGAAAAAATATTCCAAGAAAGTACTTACTTGAAACGTGAAATGCCACAGGAGCTTAATAGCCATGTTTATCAACGTTGCGATGCACCCAATAATTTTTGACGTGAGCAAATTACGCGAAACGGCTGATTTCGGCGGACGCAAGGGATCAATGGCACAATGCTTCGTCACAGAACTGCAAAGTCATTTTTATTGTTAAGTGGCATATTATAAAGCAGATCAGACGACCGATGAAATCCTGAGTGTTCAGAACTCCGACTCGACATTAGACTGCGAGCAGTCTCTATTTACTGGGTTGCCAAACCCGGTCGGAATCTGCGTTTCATTTCTCCGTATTTTTCTTTTCCGTGTCGGGAAAAGTCTTCCCTATCCCTCCCCTGCTAAGTAGTGCCTTTGTACGTAGAGTCTTCTGGGCGTATGTTTGGTCGGTTTCAGGGGGTAGTGGAAATGGGTAGATTTTATCCGGTGGACACAGTAGATTTAACTTAACGTGCAATGGCGTCAAAAGTCATTGTAACGCGAATAGTTTAGTGGATCTTTAAACAAAATATACCCTTATGGAGCTCAATCATGGAAAGTCAATTGGATAAACAAAACAGGCGGTGAAAAATAAATATCTGGAATCTTCAAAGCGATGAGTACAGTATGGTGTCCGTGGTCTGAGAGAAGAAAGTATTATCTTGAATATCTTACCTGAATCAAAACGCCAGGAACTGAAATTTCTCATGAAGATAGATCTTTCGTTTCTCGCGATAATATCAAATTGGCAAGTTCCAAACTGAAGTATTTCTCTTGTAATTTGAAAAAAGGTGAACATAATCGCGAGCCCTTTGTCCACAAATTTGGTCCTTGGTCCGCGAATCATGTAAGCAGCCCCCAAAAGATACCTGTGAATCCCGATAATTTCTGTACGAACATGAAAATTCATTTAATCTTCATTATCATTGATATATCTCAGCTACGGTGGTATTGAATGTCGTTGTGAGTATAGCATCTGCTTTTATTTTCAGTTGACCGTCTCCCAACACAAGCTCCATTTCATTATAAGACCGTCATCGTCCGCACGTACGTCCACCCCTCCATGCATGCCAATGTGACCAGTATCATGCTAGTTTACAGCATCCATCTTTGATATTGGACATCCATGTACTGATCAATTGACACCTGTCAAACAAGGTATTCGCTGACCAGTATCACGTGACCAGGTACCAGTTTTCGATTGCACTGCAGGCTCAACCCAGGTTAACTCACCTAAACATAAGCGAGGCTTCATTTTTCGCGCCCTTTCTGTGGCTCGACGCGGCTACACGGCCAAACTACCTCAACTAGAGTTTTTACACAGTCAACGCTTTTCGCGTTCAGGTGGAAAACGGTTTGGAAAATGTTTTCTTTCTGCATTTTTTGGTGGTTTCAATCCAGTTTGACATATCAGATAGCTGTGATCAGCTATTTAAGTCAAGTATTGGCGGGATGTAAACTTATTTTTATTTTCAATTTACTTAGAGCTGCTTTTTTCTCTGTATTGCAATTTTTGGCATAACTTTAGAAACTCTGATAAGGTTACATGATGCCTGGAGGACCTATGACTAGAATAGAAACGAAAGGAGAGCGAAAGAGAATGACAGCGACAAAACAGAATACCAGTATTCTCATACTTAGTGGAAGAAGTTACTCCACAAATTCTTTTCTTGGGCACTAAACCGTTTGTTATTTTTACGGATGGGTTCTTTAAAGTGGATGCGTATTTTTAAAAGGAGGTTTAATCGGTTCTTCCTTTGTTCAGGAATGAAATCGGATTTTTATTGTCAACTGGAATTAAATAACAATTATCTGTACTCTTTTGGACACAGAGAAAATGTTGATTTGTTTGTTTGTTTTGCTCTAAAATGCTCTAAAGTGCTTTTTTAATCCGTTTGCCCAACTGGTTTTCGATGTGCCTCGACAGCGACAAGAAAATTTTGCCCTTATGTTATTAACACGTAATCGCAATTAGTTCTCGAAAAATTAGGGGAAAATTTCACTAGCTTGTGTTTTCAGAAGTTTGCTTAAAGTACCTAAACGTTATTTAAGTGTTGGAGTTGGAGCGGATCTTGTTTGAAGTTCGTCGTTTCTTCAGTTGGTTGCATGGCCGTATTTTGCCGATTCTTGTTCCAAGCCAACCTGGCGTGTTTCAATGAAATACATCAAAATATGAATGATCTTTTTTTCAGACTCTGAAATGGCTTTTTTCCTTTTCCATTCGTTCACTGAGGGTGTGCTTGTTTTCTTGTAAAACTCGTGCGGTTCAAGAAAAATTCATCGCCAAATTGGTGAATTCCAAAATAAATTTCACTCGAAAACTGATATCGTACTCATCGCTTCGTGATTCAAGCGATATCGGTTTTTAGCGTAAAATGTACCGTGGAATTCACCGGTTAGGCAATAAATGTTTCTGTAGAAAAAGGCAAAGAAAATGATTTAATTATTAAAGCAGCAACCGAAAACATCAAAACGCGGACAATTCGAAAAATGTTCTTTTCACTAACCCTACAAGCAGAAAGAATAAATAAATAAGGAGCTCCGCTTTTGGGCTTGGCTAAATCTATATATTCGAGGCGATTTGGCATAATTTTGAAAAACGTCGTGTCGACTTTTTTCAAAATTACCCAAATGTAATCCTTTTCAATCTAGTGCATTTATGTCCATCCATGCTTCTCTTCCTTTTGCAGTATTTCTTTTATGTTGTTCAACAGTTTTAAGTGGTTATTGCAATGTTTCATCCTACTTTTTGGGCATTTTGGAAAAAAAAAGGAAAGCAAAGCAACCTATTAAGTGTCTAGACGTTCTAGCGCTGGAGCACTAATTCAGGGAACTGTAAAATCAAATTAACAATTAACGCAAATAAAGGCAAATGTTCAGGAGATGGGAAAACCGGAGTAGCCGGAGAAAAACCTCTCGCCGTGCAGAGTAGAGAACCAACAAACTCAACCCACATATGACGTCGAGTCTGGGAATCGAACTCGCTCTACGAGTGTGCCGAATTCTTCGAGTCGAAGTGAGACAAACACAATCGATTTGCTCCAAGGCGAATACATCTGCTGGCGTTTCGCCCAAACAACCTTTCACGACACGCCCCGCATCCTCATCTTGGTCCCCACAGAAGAGGATGGGGAGCCCAGAACAGATGTGGAGACGCCTGTCTTTGGCACTTTCTGGACTGAAGAGGTCAAACTTTTCGGTGGGCTGCAGAGTGTCCCTCTGCTCTGCTGCCTGGGCATGGAGCTGACAACACCGCAGAAAAAGAAGGACCGACTCTGCCCACTGGCAGTAGGCCAACCTGTAGGGCAAGCGCAGGAAGCCCCACCTGCTCAGCGAACTCTTTGCGATCGGAATGTCGCGGCTCTACAAATTTTGGAGAGAAAGCGACACGCTGATGGAAATCGAGGCTTTGGTGTTGCTCTGGCAGGACGTCATGGGCTTGCACGAAAAACTGGATATTTTCCTCGACGTGCAAGAGGATGTGGAAGAAGGGATTTTCCAAAATATCGAAGAAACAAGCAACGCCTTTGTGGAAAAAACCGAAAAGGTGGAGTCTGTAGCCGTGCGGGCAATGGAGCTCTTGGCAATCTTTGGAACTCTCTTTTCGATTGGTGCTTTGGTAATGGCGAGTGCGCCGACAAAAGAGCGCAAGCTCTGCTTTCCCGCCTTTCCCCATTGCAAAACAATAGCAAAGAGCCACCGTTGCAAAGCGACACAAAAATGGACTTGTTGCCGTTGAGGTGTGGTTTCTTCACCATTGCAAAGCACTTGCTTTTCCAGTGGGTACTTTGCAAAGCAGGCGCGTGTTCGCGAAAAAGCCTGCCAGTCGGTAACACAGCAAGCACTCTTCGAGCCTTTGCTTTTCTGTTGCTTACAACTGCTTTGCAACAGGACCTTTCCCGGTTCTCGCTGGACTTCTTGGAGCTGCTGCAAAAAAAAAACAAAAAAAAAACTGGTGAACCCCAACCCACGCGCTTCCACGCCTGCCTTGTTTGTTGCTGCGGGCTGCCAAGGCCTACACTTGGTTGTGGTGTTGCTGCTTTTGCCAAGTTATTTTCAACTGTGTGGCCTTATAGCTCAGTTGATAGAGCAGTGCACCGGCATCGCAGACGTCATGGGTTCCAATCCCATTGAAGTCACCTGAACTTTTTAGGTGTCTATGTTGACGGTAAAATCCGTTCTCTGGTTGAATCCGTTTTTACCTCGGTTTAATTGGTGATCCTTATTTTACCTAGGATGAATACGCACTAGAATATTAGGGTCAGGTTAGCATTAGTTTTGGTTGTTATACCAATTAACTTATTTGTTATACAAAAGTAAGTAATGAAAAGAACAATGTTGTGTTGAGCATGTTCGTCGTTGTAGTATAGCGGTGAAAACACCGAAATATAGATCTGGAGGGTCCGAGTTCGAGTAACGGTAAGTGCATTGTATTTGTTCACTTACATGACAGCTATTTACCGAGAGTGAGGTCATTACAGGGAAATCTCAGACCGAGGCCTTGATGTATTGACCGAGCGATAGCCTCGGTGTGAGATTTCCCTTTAATGACCGAACGGACGAGGTTAATAAGTTATTAATTATATGGCCTTTTTAGCGCTCAGTTTTGGCCTGTTCTTCGTCCTTTGGATAATAAAACTCGCTCTCGCTGTGACTCTCTTCGTCGCTCATACTAAAGAAGAATCTTTATGCTAGTTTTTCTTTCAGTTATTGAAAATATAGTTTTACTTTGTCCATATCTTTCGTTGTTTTCGCCCACGCGCTCGTAGCTTTTACTCTCAACTCAAAAGAGCCGTCGAGCCGACAAAAAGTTTCATAATGCCCGGTCATTACAATAAAATCTTGCCCGCTCAGCAGCCAATCAGAGCGCGCGTACTATTGTAACCATATAATAATATGTTGTAATGTTGAAAACAGTTTTATGTATATCATCGCGATTTGTGTTTTATTTCTAATCAAGCTTCGATGGCCGAAGAACAAGAGTTTATACGTTGTTTTATTCCAGATATGTATTCGTGGTTCTTCGGAGACGGTGTTTCTGTAGCCGTGAATTGTTTGTCAAGCTGCGTTTAATACTGAATAAAGTCTCAAACTGTTATCATCGTTTCGTCTTGTCCAACAGTTAGGTTGTCGGCAATTTTTATATCGTACAAAGGATGTAATCGGATTGTACAATGTTGTTCACGAAGACAGATGGAGCATCCTCATTGACCAGTTAGAATCAGTTTACTAAATAAAAAACTGCCGGACTGGCTAAACAGATCTCAAGTTTACGTCAACGTCTTTTCGAATGCTAACAGTTTTGAAAGATAGACTGAAGGGTATGATCTGGACAATTTGAGCAACTGTCTCTTATATATTGATGTTGCCGTTCAAATTCGGTCTCTGTTTTTTTCTACGTATACGTCAAAGGGACGCTGTCATGAGTTGCGCATGCGCTAGCGTTTTGCGAAAACTTGAAAAGTGTTAGGTTAACTTTTTCAAGTTGAATCGACAAATTCAAAATGGCGCACTGGGGAGTGCTATGATGGACTAAGGAGAAACTCCGGGAGAAAAAGGAAGGCTTTAACGGATCGCAAAGAATACCTGAAGGAGTGGAATAACATGTACAAGCGTATTTATCTGAAGAAAATAATTTTTCACGCCTGGCTGTAAGCTAAATTCGATGCTGGCTACGAAGCGTGGAGCGACAGGTATTTCGCTTTGTACTGCAGGCACTTTCGCATTTACAAACGTTTTTTGATCTGGAAAGTTCTTCCTGATAGGTAAATATTAAATTTTGAGCGCTATGTTTGACATAGAAGTCATTAACTGCGAATATACGTGACTCACGCATGAATCCATAATGGAGACTAGAATTTTCCGCGAGCGCAAGAGGGAACAAACTCGAGCATGCGCAGCCCCTTTAAATTGGTGATCCTCTTTTTACCTAGGTTGAATTTGCACTCTACCTATCAACCCCCCAAAAGGACCGAAAACACCTGTACATTCCCTCAAGCTCTGTCTTACGGATCCCAACACATTTTATCGTTTTCTGTATCCATACAATTTTCCATCCGGTTACTTTTGAAAATATATGTTGTAGCATACGAAACTTCAAGCTTATAAAAATACGTTGCTTCACAATTTTTTTCACGCAATTTGTATTTTATTCCCACATCCTCTTTTTTATAATTAGTTCGCAAATATCTACTAACCCACCGAACTTGCAAATAAAGACGAAAACGTACATAATTTTGAGTCTTCAAACAAAGAACCAACAATCAAGTTTTGTGATCACGTGACCATTACGGGGGGGGGGGGGGGGGAAGGGGGTAGGTACGCGATAACAAACAAACCCTAACACTAACTAATCGCTCGTACAGTTGACACGTTCCTCCAGAGTTGCTACGTATCTGGACTCAAGGTTGCAATGATTAAGCCACTGCTAATCAAATTCACCTTGGAGCCAACTCATTCATGACAATATGAGCAACCAACTTGATGAACTCCCTTAATTATCAATGTTGTAGTTAAAGCTGAGAAATAACCTTGTGAGTGACGCAAACGTGGAGAAACTTACAGAAAATCACTTATGTCCTACATGCAACTATTTCAGTCCCCTATCACACATAATATTAAGATTAGCCATCTACGGCATCCGTTTATTGTTTGCGTGATGTATGGTTAAATTGTGGACTTGTTTTGATACTGGAAGTAGAATAACAAGCGTGTACTGACAAAATAAATCGTGCATCTCATTCTTAGTGGTTACAACCAAAGGGTTAACAGACTGAGTATCTTGTTATTCGAAAGACCCTATTTTTAGTTTCCGTGCCAATAAGTAAGCATCGACCAATGCAAATGTCACTGTTTTTTTCTGTCACTCAACACTCAAAGCGTGTCATGGCGTTGTATCTGTGCGCCTTACTATTGGTGGTTTTTGGTTATTGGTGGTCTTAGGTCTTAGTTTTGGTCAAATTTCCAATTGTTTTCTTACCTGAAGACTGTGCAGAGTTGAGTACAAATAAATGAAATTAGGAAATCGCCAGACAACAGAGATCCGACTTCCACTCAAGGTGTTCGATTCCTTCTCTGAGTATCCAACCAGAAAAAGTTACCAGAGAATTTGCCATTTGGTTTCAGTGTTGCACATAACATATTAGAAATAACATATTAGAAATACAGCTAACTTATCCGACGGCGAAAGATGCAATTGTTGTTGTTGTTTTTTTTGTTTCTTGTTTGGTGTTTTTTTTTGGTTTTAACAAACAATCCGCACTTAACGTTCAATGTAAGGCCTTTTCACGCGTTGGTGTTAAAATGTGGAATGGGATACCAATTAGTCTCAAAAACATACCCAGAAATTCTTTTAAAAAACTATTAGAAAAAAGCTAATTGAAATTCTAGAAACTTTTGTTTTTTATCGAATTGCTGTTCCATTCTTGAGCTCCACAAGGATATATTTTGTTTGAAGGGCAATAAAACATCATTTGGCTTACATCGGCTTTGGCGCCATTGCAGTGTTCGAGTCCCATCTAAGTTGAAGAAAAATCTCCGGGTTCGGCTTGGACTTCGAGGGCATTTCGGCGAAGATTCGTAAAGTCCACGGTCTGCGGTCCACACCAAATTCCCACTCCGCAATAACTCATTCATTGCGCTTGCGCGCATGAATGAGTTAAAAACAGTGGAGCGGATCCTAGAAGAGAAAGCAGTTGGGGCGCAATTAAGTAATCACCTCAGTAATGAAGGCTAACTGGAGCAGTTCCGCGGCATGTTTACTCGCCAAACAGTGAAGTATCTGTGTCAAATGATGGCAAGATACCGGGTTTTTGCAAGTTTCTTTTTCTGTCAAGTGTTATAAAGTTTGACAATGAAATGAGCGAAGTCAAAACAAAGATCACAATCGCCCAACTCTTGTTTATGCAAAGTCAAAATTTACCCTCCAAGACGCGTACGACGTTATTTATCACCAGGTAATTCCATCATTTTGGAAATAGCAGCTACTTTATTATTCATCTGCGTCAAAAATTTTCACTGATTTTGGGGCTCATTTTGTTGAAACTCAAGCACGCTTCCAACAGGCCTGTGAACCCTTCCTGCTTACAGAGCAATACTAAAAAAATTCTCCCATATCACATTTCAACCTTAAGCTCGAAAATTCAATACACAACATGACATTATAATTCACAAAGGCAGAAAATACCACAGAATCCTTTTCCAGCGAAACTTTTATTGAAACAAACAACATATTTGCTCTTAGAGGCGAAAACCTCTTCCTATTTCATTGCGTGCGTGAAGAAAAGAAACTCAATCGTGTCAAATTACCATGTACTTCAG
Source organism: Montipora capitata (assembly GCA_949126865.1). NCBI lineage: Eukaryota > Metazoa > Cnidaria > Anthozoa > Scleractinia > Acroporidae > Montipora > Montipora capitata. The sequence continues at coordinate 41,924,346 of OX421448.1, read as the reverse complement.
GTAAATACAGCTCACTTTGATCTCGTCTCGACGGGCGATAGATTGTTGTCGAAGTCCATTACTCGTCGCTTTTGAGATTCCTGCCTAGTTTATCCAACTGACTTTCCATTATTGAGCTCCATAAGGGTATATTTTGTTTAAGGATCCACTAAAACGCCATTCGCGTTACATGACTTTCGACGCCATTGCAGGCTAAGTTAATGATTCTACTGTGTCCAACAGAGAAATCTACGCAGTTCCACTACCCTCTCGATCCTAAGAAAATACGCGCAGAAGGCTCTATGCACAAAGACACCACTTACCAGGGGAGTGACAGGCAAGACTTTTACCAGCACGGAAAAAAATACTAAAAAAAAAACTGAAATCTACCTAATTTCCGACTGGGTTTGCCATAGGGCAACCCAGTAATTACTTTCAAGTGTGATGACAATTTGCCTTTTCCTTTCTTATGGTATTTTGCTTAACCTTGGCAAAGACAAAATTATTCTTTCCACTGCACACTTCAAGATCCAGTTTACTTGGCAACTGCTGGTATTCTGTTGACAACTTCTGCATTGCTATTTCCACTTCTTGTTGGTTTATGTTATTGTTATTTTTAGCACCTTTGATGCCATCTCCAGATCCTTTTCAGAATTGCCACTGGTTTTTCCTATTTTATATCTTTCACTGAGTGTACAACTAAGTTATCCTGGTGCAAAAAGTCTGGAACTACATCACCCTGGCTTTCTCTTTAGCAAGTTAACGAGGTTTAAGAGTTTTGTAACAAGAATTCAAGTTGTTGACACAACTGGCAAATAACACATTTTTACATTTGCACCTAAGGTAAGGCAAGATCTAAGGCATCACGTAAATTCAACATCCATGATTACAAGTTATTTGTATTTGTTTGTCATGCTCAACCTCATTCCCAAGGTATCTCTTCTTCCCTTCCCCTGGAGTGGCAGAGAGACAATGCAGGTAAGAGAAGAAGAGAGACCCTGCGAATGAGGTTGCGTCATGCTGTGGTAAAGCCGGAGTAACTGCTGAATACCCTGCCACCTTTCTTAGCACTCAGCGACATTCTTTGAAGAACGAGTCAGAATGTAATAGCTGTTATTTTTAGGCAAATAAGTGGCAGGGTATTGAGCAGTTAAGCCACCTCTACTTGAGTTGTTACCATTGTGCGAAATAAGTGGCAAAGTTTTTATGCATAGAGGATTGATAGGAGGTGTACAGTGTTGTTTCATCCATTGACCCCTAAGAGTGACACTTAAGAGATTTACTCTGTCTAACGCCAGACTATTTTACTCCACAATGGGGCGTACTAGGGCTTTAATGACCCATTAAAGGAATGTGAAAATGAGGCATGTTCAAGAAAATTTGACAGCATGCTCGGGCAGTATGAACTGAAATTTTAATACCATATCTGGAAATCTTGACGAAATTAGAGTGAGTGAAAAACATAAAGGCAGTTTATATATCAGCAAGAGAGCACAAGCCCCTAAAGGGAAAGCTCCAGCAGATCATGAAGCGGTTCCCAGCTTGGTATTCCTAACGCCACTCCACGTATTGTGACCTGTTTACAATGCAACAGTAAAGGTATGCTTGAGCAGTGATATAACCTGCACGAAACACAAGTGTCTTTCATAACCTATTCTCAGTGGCATGCAATGTGTAGATCCTTGTGATGGAACTATTCTCAGTTACATTTACAAGTCATTCCAGCCATTCATTTTAAAATCAACATTTAAAGAAAATGAATACAAAGAGCCTCAAAATATTGAAAGAAAAATCTCACAGTCATGCAACCAGATATTGATTCAATCTTAGCATCAATCTTAAGGAAGGAGGATGAGCAGGGGGTACCAGACAAGATGTATAGGGCTAGAAGTGGTATGGAAATGAGATTGGTTACCTTAAGGGGGCTGTGAGTAATGTGAAAAAGGGTTGGAGTACGGTTCTTCAAGGAGTACTTAGCTTCATATCATTTTATTTATCATTTAGCTGGACATTTACACACTTCAGTCTTATAATGTCGGTGCCACTGGGAACACAATGTAAACAAAGGGGTAAAGATAAGGTGGATTCTTACATAGAGTACCATAAATTGAAGGGTGTGAATGCCCAGCTAAATGAAAAACAATTTTTTTTAATGATCTCAATTACGCGTTTAACATTTCTTGTGTTCATAAACTTTAGTAGTTGAAATTATTCTCGTCGAAATTCTTCTGTTTTCATGTGTTAAAATAGTTAAGATCTATTATTTTCGTGCTTGCATGATAAAATGATGTAAGAAAAAAAATCATTAAAAAAGAAAGTATTCGTTTGTTGACTGTTAATTATACAAAAAAATACGTAAAAGGTTTGCTCATATTCGAAAAAGGTAGTGGAGTGCAAAAATTACCATAATTTGACGATCAGTGGAGCCTTTGTCAACTGTTTAATATTTCGTTCACGTTAAGCAGCTTAGTTCTGCTATCTTTAAAGGAATTGATTAGAAGAACCACACACACTGGTCATTTGAATCTCGGTACACGTTAAGTTCAATTTATTATTTACCAAACCTCCTATTCTGGAATCAGTGTGCCATCTTATGACCCCGCGACAATTGAAGGTCGATCAACCGGGGCTGGTGAGTTAAAATCCACACTTGGCTGGCCCAACCTACAAGCGCGCAGAAATTATCTCAAATGCCTTTTAGTCCATAAATGTCTTCACGGAATAGCGCCTTCGTACTTACTTCAGAGTTTAGGCACGCGCACTTTTTCCATGGCTATAACACCAGAAGTCGTGATTTGCTGCGCTCTCCCTTCGCAAAAACTGCTAAGTATCAAGGGAGCTTCAGAATAAACGGCGCTCGAACTTATAACACCATTCCGAGAAACATTAGGCAAGTAGAGACGTTCAGCGAATTAAAAATCAAACTAAAGCGCCATCTTAAACAGTAACACCTGCGGTACATGCTGCATTTATAACGTAATTATTTGTCTAGTTTTTAATGTTTTATGTCTTTGTTTTGCGCTGTGTCAGGGCTCCATTTAAAGTAGCTCTGCTAAATTGGATGCCCCTGGAAACCGATAACATTCGTACAAATGCTCCCGACGTTGTAGATGTATGGCAGTACGTCTTAAACTCCTCCTCAAGACTTTTTTAAACCTTGATCCTCACAAGCATTACCGCAAACGATTCATTCATATCTTAAGAGGGCTGTACCATTTCGATCAAAGTATAAGAACACCCAAATATCAAGAAAATTAACACATTTTTCAAAATCACGAGCCAAAAAAATGGCCGCCATGTTGATAACTCGTTGATGCGTGCCGTGACGTCATACCGGCCCCATGCCTCCTGGTTATAATGTTCAATAACTAATCATGTCTCTTCAACGGCTGGAGTTACGTCAGTGTCGAGTGTACCTGCAGCTGGAATTGGACGAATGAAGGTCACAACTTCTGCTATGAATTTTGTACTGTCTGTTAACGATGTGCCTTGGTTCGATGTGCCTTGTCTTCATATCATATCGCAGTAATAAGCCGAGTTCGATATATCAATATTCAGGCATGGCTATGAGACGTTATGGTCAAATTTATCGGCTTAGTTCTCTTTCCTCTGTCTCACAAGTCTCAAGGGAAATTTCTAAACAAAATAATATTCAAATTTAACCATAAAGCCTCACAGCCATGTGCGAATATTGACATATCCAACGTGGCCTATTCTTAGCTGTTACACGGTTGGCGTAATAATTTGAGAAGGGCTTTGCCTAATGATGAAGAAAAAGCTTCTTCTAGAAACATACCCAATTCAAGACTTGAATGAATAAACCATAACCTATTTCACACCAAAGTAGTCAAAATCGGCCTTATTTAAAACGGCTAAAAAAACCATACCCCTTGAGGCCGCACACACCTGTATAGCCCATATAAGGGAGCTCTCTCCCCTGGGCGACATAAAAAAATTCGCTTGACATTAATCATGCGTTTCCCGACGAGGGATGGGTACAGAGGTCGGTAATAGTTATGTGGAACTCAGCAAGCTCGTGAAGAATAATTGTTTTATTGAACAAGCGTGAGGTCCGTACTGGCAAAATAAACATTGGTACACTGGTCGAGTTCCTTCTTTTGCAAGTTTATCAGGCGAGCTCCATAACCTTGCAAAAAAGGAAAGAGGCCAATAGTTTCCTAGTGAACAAGCTAGTTCCATAAGGTCTTTATTATATTGGCTCTCTTGCGCAGGGTTTTCTGTTCCTTGAGTCTTGTCTCCTCGCCTGCTTCTGTTAACATTTCTGGAAAGTAAAATTCGTGCTGGAACTCCGAAATGACTAAATAAAAAAACTTTTCTCGAATTTTTTTTTTATGTCCGAGAAAATGCCGGGAAACAGAAAATGGGAACAGTGTGGCAACCTACATACGCTGCTTCGTGACCGGTGCATCTTGGCGGTTCGTATTGCAAAATTCGGACCGCTCAGAGAACCAATCAGAATTCACCTTTTCGTCTAGGACCAGTTTGCCTGTGTAATAATTTAAAATCGTTTTCAAGATCATGTTTAAGTCAGGGAAACCCGACGACTGGACGAGTTAAAATTTGTCAGAATTACCTTTAAATCTCGTTCAGTCAGTTTGTAGGTGCCTTCAAAAAGTACTTATCTGTTCGCATGTTCTAAAGGAACTTCAGGTCAGTAGAAATTCCTACTGGTGGCTTGTTTGCCTCTTTCGGAAGTTCTAGCAAATGTGACCGACCTGATAAAAGATTTTATTGTACGTAGACGTACTTTTTTCCCCGAACTGTGACGTTTACTTAAAAACAAACTTTTGCGAAAATGATAGAAGTTATAAATCTTCAAATTTTATGCTATTTCCGTTTACTTAGCTCAGTAAAAATCTGGAGTCTTTCAATGCTGTTTCTAAATTTCTACGCACTCTTCAGACTCCTCACTACTTTTCCGAAGTATCTAGGAAATCTGTTCAGCATATATAATGTCCAAAATCTTAGTGAGCCTTGAGAGCCTGAGTTTGAATATTGAAAAATTCTAGCGGGCCAGCTTCCTCCCTAACAGATATTTACCGAAATTACTCATTTGGTGGGTTATATCCCTTGTCTTTTGATTTACACAACAAGTACTCATGCCGAAGCAGTCAAAAAACATCATCTCTTATTCTGAAATTACTAAGCCTTTCTATGCCATGTTGTACCTAATTCAAACCCTTTGGATTGAAAAGTTTTGTTCCAGGTATTTCCATATCATTTAATATGAATGGTACATTATCATGCAAATACATATACAATACACAAAGAATCCCTGGATATATGAGTTAGCCGATTTAGTCTATTAGCGGTTTCCTTTCACGACTGCATTTGATCATTTTCATGGCAATAATGGGATAATTAACTAAAGGAGACTAAGACACCGACAAACTGAATCGAAATTCGCTTCTTGAAAGGAGCAATGTGGCCATTGAACCTAATCCGTTCAATAAACACGTGAAAAGCAAAAACCTTTGCTGAATTATACGCAAGCTACATCACAACAGTCATATTTGGCGAGCCAACAGGAGTAAACGCTTCCCATATTTATTTTTTGACAAGTTTATTGTTTAATTAGTAAATTCTTTAGCTCGCTTAACATTTCAAAATTGATCTTAGCAAGGACGAGCTCTAATAGTCGGCAGTGTTACGGTAATTGTCCTTATGAAGAGAAAAGGTGTCCATGCGGGAGAAAACAAATCCAAAATGTTGTAGCTCAACGTTTTTCGTACTCTCTTAGAATGGGTCTAGCAGAAGAAAAGCCGACTGGAGGGTTCGGATGCCACAGTCTAAATTTTCATTGTATTTTGGTTTGTTTGGCATTCTCATTGGTGCGGAAGGTGATGAAACCCGTTGGTCATGAAACTACCCTTGCCTTAGGAGAGCGGATTCTCTGGGTGGGCTGGTAGTGTCTAAAGAAATTAAAATATACAGACGGTTTTCAGTCTTTAATGTCTGGAAACAAACAAAATGGAGTGTAGAAAAATAAGACTCAAAATTTATCTCATCATGGTCCTCATATTGCCCCACTGATTTACGTTGCTTGGGTATCGGCGATTTTAAACTTAAACTTTTTTCTTTAACAAAAAAACAAATCGAGTAATCAAGATAGGATAACATAGTAAGCCCTTATTATGACTTAATAATTAAAGGAGGCTCAATTTGGTTTGGTTGAAGATGATCTAAGCGTACTTTAGTGTAGAGTAATATAGCGACGAACTTTTCCTAAAATACAACACAGACTGATATCGTCCATGGAAGCGCAATTCTATTTTCAAATAATTTGGGTGCGTCTTCTTCCCCTATCGCCCTATTACTGCATAATTGTTTAAATACACTCTAGCTGAGGATAAAAAATGAGCACGGAGCATAGATATTTTCAATGGTGCTTGAGCTTCAATCACTTTGATTTGAATGGAGAAATATTATCGTCATGAGATATTTAACCCGACGAATTACGAGTTGGAGCTTAATCCCAGTAATGAATGACTTCAAAGGACTGAGAGTATGGCTTCGCCCTTTCCTTGCCAAAACGAGATGATTGCCCATAGCACGGTCAAGCGGCTTTTATCTACACTGACCAGGAGAAAAGACAATCGTGCACGACTCGCGTCGTCACTTGTTGGACACCACGAGGACGCACACAAGAAATTTAGGAAACACTTTGATCTCAGGCTGTCCGGGGTTATCCCGAAGTGGGGAAGGCCTATATGTCCAACTACAGACCTTCAACGGCTAAAATGATCCACACTGAAGAAGAGTTTGATATCCGAAACCTCTCTGTTTTAAAACTAATAATTTTGAGACACTTTCGGCATATTTTCGATCATTGTATCAATCTACTTATTGCGCCAGTGCCACACACATCACTTGCGAACTTTCTGTTCAGTGTACAATGCAGACATGGATTGACCTGGATTGTAAACGAAACTAAAAACGAGAGAAGAAAGAACAACAATCAAGGCAAGAGTTTGTTGAACTGCTGAAAGAGAGAAAAATTTAGTTTGGAATTCGAACTTCATAGACTTTGTGATCTTAGTAAAGGAATCGTTCTGCGTTAATAGTGATCGCAGCTAAATGATTTTTTTCTTGTGGCTTGATGAGGTTAAATTTGTTTGCAAACAAAATGACATTCAAAACACAATTTATCGGGGTATTATGGTTCTTAGTGATCGGTACGCTTTGAGTGAAAACATAAAACAGCCGAGTCCTATTTGCATACTCACATGGAGAACTTTGTTGGGTTAGTGTGTGTGCGTGTACGTGTACGCGTGCACCAATGATTACACTAATGTGATTAACCCCTTGTGAAAACCAAAAATTAATTTATGCAGTATCGTCACTTTGTTCAGCTTGTGGCGTCCTGGTGTGGAGGCTTCGAACTACAGGCCCCAGGTTGATGCTACTTTCATGTGTGAATAGACCAATTTCGATATATTACAATTCAGTCCAAAACAAAAGGCATCATCTCGAGGCTCTGGGGAATAAACTCATACAAATCCTGATATTTATTCCTAGGAGCCTCGAGATGATGCCTTTTTTAACATATCGAAATTGGTCTATTGTGAATGCATCTTTACGATTCAAACACTTAACGTTTGGACACTCCTGTCTTAATAAAACACATATTTTTTTAAGGGATGCGATGACGCTTCTGACAAAAGCACTGGCTGCACTGCTCTCTGCGGGGTGATCTGCCTCTTTTTCGGCAGTTATAATAATCAACTCCCGATGATTTAAAAAATTACTGTTAAATGATCTTTGAGTAAGTGAGCTGAAATTAGGCGGCATTCTGTTTAACGCTTTTGATTTTAACTACCCGCTGTCTATACCTCCATACCAACTTGATGAGATCGATTAAAGCGACAAATAGAAATTGTTTAATAACTACGGTGGCTCTCAAATGTTACGCAAAGAGACAGAGTAATCGTATTTTGCTTGGGATTCAGTGCATGCACGGTGTTCGCTAATTCATGATCTCCTACAAAGCGAGAATGCATCTAACTAAACCCAGCAACATCTGTCAAGAATTTTCAACTGTTAACTAAATCCCCAGCTTGAAAAGAGAGTCTCATCTATTTTATCACAGCAGGCTGCAGTGACAATTTTAAATTTTCTTTTAATGTCTGCCGACAAAAAAAAAAGATTGCACCTGTCAAGGGACAATAATCAAGACTTCTGCGAAGGGGGTGATGAAACTAAAAATATCGTGATCACAGTTTACACACAGAGCTTGCTAAATGCTTCTTTGAAAATAAAGGCCGAGTGTAATAAGCTGGATGAAAACAGGAAGTTGTTATATCTACTTGAAAAGCGTATAGAACAACCTGCAACTGCAAGAAACAAAACGATGTGAGAGAACCTTCTGTTGTTGTTGCATTGTCATCAGTTGAAAACAAACATTGGTGAAAAAGTACACTAAACCAAAAATAATATTCATTTATTGGAAATGTGTTCAAAACGATATCAACTGTAGATTCTTTCCTTCTCGCCATTCATTCAAAGGCTAAACTAAACAACTCAATTGGCGGTTTCCTTTACCATTTCAGCGGATAGTATTCAAGACGATAATCACTGATCAAATGATTAAAGCAAACATCGACAAACCGACTCGAACGGACCAAGATCCGTCTATTACAAGGAGGCGTTTGGCCCTTTGACCAAGTCCATTTTCTAATTGGTTTCACAAGTTGACATTCAAATGGGTAAATTTTCAGCTCGCTTGATTGGAAACTTATCGCAGTGAGGATTCTCGTCCAATCAAAAGTGTTAGCGAAGAAGACACAAAGTACTCAGCACTATAAAGGAAAGAGATCAGAAATGTTAGGCCTCAATATCTTTCGTTTGTTTGACGGAAAGGTCAAGTAGAGGAAAAGTCAACTGCATGGATAAGATGTCACAGTCCAAATTTTTCATCATTTTGGTTTGTTTGGCTCTGTTGTTCCTGTGGAAAGAGGCTGAAGGAATTTCTGTGCCCTTCCCGCCGGGCATAAAAAGAGGAAATTTTCAGGTCAGGTTTGATTCTAATGAAAT
>OX421448.1:41892813-41905313 GCA_949126865.1 Montipora capitata | reverse complement strand
TAGATCGGGAAGGAAGTTGAGATACAACTGCTGTAACATTGCAGATACTATTTGAAGAGACCTCAAATTAGAACATCCAGACAGTATAAAACGCCTTAAGTTGGACATGGAGCACTTCAGATGCAAAATGTGTTGAGCAGGTAGGTTTTCTAATTCAAAATACTCCAAGCTTTTGGATTCCAGATACTGATAACCAGTCAGGCATCGATATATATCGAGAAAACGGAGTTTTAGATATCGCAGTGATGAAAGAAGCTTCAATAGTAGTCTCAGCTCTTTATGACCAATGGAAACATAATGAAGATCCAGCTTTGATACAATTGAAGCGTGGCGAGATGTCAGTAGACATTTTAAAAGCCTTATACCACTGTGATTCATTTGGATATTAGCTTTAATGTTGTTATATGCGGATATTTGAAGACCTTTCAATTTTAGGGCATTTAAAAAGTCCATGAATGCCTTTCCGGATGTTCGAAGCATGTTCATCGATAGTTTTAATACCTCTAGCTGAGTAAATTTCACTTTAAGTAGCTGAAGATGACCACGATTAATCAAAGACGCTGGTTGAGAGAAAGAATGAGTCCATTCCATGTTTGCCAAATCCCCGAAACCGTAAAGGTTCAGTTCCTTAAGATTTTTGGCGCTTTTTAATGCCACAAGCTGTTGAAGGTTCCAAGGAAAGGTAGGTATATCGAGACAAGTTATGTTTGTCATCTCTAAGGTTATGATGCGAATAAACAGCCAGATGTCATAACCAAATACTACATCCAACGCCGGGACTCTTATGCATTTGATAAATGCATTAAATTCCCTAAGACACCTGAAGGCGATCTCTCGCTCCAGTGTGGACAGCTCCACAAGCTGAAGATGAAAATGCTCCCAAAGAGATGGTGTCTTGTGAATGACTTCATTCCATCGGTGACATACGGGAGAAAACATGACGAGTCTATCGTAAACAGGATGAATGAACCCAAGTATTTGAGAAAGAACCTCGTTTGGTAAATTCTCCATCTTGCCTCGCGGTTTGTTTCTATTTCTTACATTTAAGGTCTTTTATGACATCATGGTCTCGATAGAAGTAAACACAGGTTATAAAATCAACAATGCGCCTTGTCCGTATGAACAAATGTCCTTCATTTGTAGGGTGGTAAATACTATACTTTTTTAAACAAATGTCCGTTACAGTATGAATTATATAATTTTCTCGCTTGCGCGTACATCAACTGACAAGCAGCGCGCGCTAATAGGGAGCTTAAGCACACGTGTTTTTGAGACGCGGACGGCAACCGGAAGTGAGCTGTTTTCTCTTTTAACTTGTCTTCACACAACCACATTTATATTGCTAAGTATCTTTTCTCCATTAGAGATGATTAGTATAAAAATCTGGGAGACACCACTGTCCTAGCAGGCGAAATGTTCTCTTCCGGTTGCCGTCCGCGTCTCAAAAACGCGCGTGCTTAAGCTCCATTGCCAAACACCGCGCGCTTATAAATTCCCTTCTCCACTTTCTATTAGGCTTATTAAAAATAGGGAGCTTAAGCGCGCGCATTTTTGAGACGCGGACGGCAACCGGATGAGAACATTTCACGAGTCAGGGCAGTGGTGTCTCCCAGATTTTTGTACTAATCATGTCTAATGGAGAAAAGAAACTTGACAATGAAATGTGGTTGTGTGAAGACAAGTTAAAAGGGAAAACAGCTCACTTCCGGTTGCCGTCCGCGCCGTCGCCACTGCCTTTCCCGTTCTGTTGCTAAATTAAGGAGATTAGCTGTTTTCCCTTTTAACGTGTCCTCACACAACCACATTTACATAGCTAAGTATATTTTCTCCATTAAAAATGATTAGTATAAAAATCTGGGAGACACCACTCTCCTGGCATGCGAAGTGTTCTCTTCCGGTTGCCGTCCGCGTCTCAAAAACGCGCGTGCTTAAGCTCCTTAATTTAGCAACAGAACGGGAACGGCAGTGGCGACGGCGCGCTTAGAAAAAAAACCCAATGAGAATTTATAATAGAGTAGAATCCACTCTTTTCTTGTCTATTCTGAATTCTCATTGGTATGTTTGCTGCGCGCAACGCCGCGACTGACGTTCCCGTTCTGTTGCTAAATAAGGCTATTGTTTGCGTTCACAAGCCGAAGGATTTATCTTTCCAAAGCGCAGGGGGGAAGCAGGGAGTACTTTCTTGTTATTTTTGGCGTAAAAGATTTCGATGGCCTTTCGGCTTCACACAGTAGTCCCAACAAAAAATATTTGGGTCCTTTCTCTTACCCAGTAAAATGCGCCATAATTGAAAGGTGATTGTGCGAAGTATTACGTATAACGCACAAACGAGATCTTTCGCTCGCCGCATATATATTCACTGGATTAGAGGCTTAAAATCGTAAAGTGTGTCAAGGACCTGGGTATCATAGCCTTTTCGGATTTATCTTGAACTCGTCAATGTGACCGTTAATAAAGCCAACAAATTGTTGGGCTTGATTCACAAAACAGTAGGCTTGTCAAATCGGGATGCATTTTCTACGTTATACAAATCTCTTGTGCGCTCAGTTCTTGAATACGCTGCCCCGGTCTGGAATCCATACTTATGTAAGGATATACTAGCGTTAGAAAAAGTTCAGCGACGAGCTTCTCTGTTTGTTCTTGGGCGAAAACGTGAGGAGATGGAAATACGAAGATCGTCTAAGGAAGCTGAAGTGACCTACACTTGAAACGCGTAGATATATCTTTCTTTAGTTGAATGTTACAGGATTGTTTTGGGTATAAAAAAGTTAAACTTTGACGATCTCTTTGAGTTTACCAAGTGCGATTCAACCCGTGCAAACCACTCGTATATTAAGTTATACGCTAAGCCAGCTAAGTGCAATCCATATAAATACTCTTTTCCTGTATATACGAATTGTGCGGAACTTGAATAGCTGCCAGGACCTATTGTTGCTGCATGGGAGCCTGAGCCGTTTTAAGAGTGCACGGAAGCGCTTCTTAGGTATCCATTAGCTAATTATCTGTCACTTTTATTAATCGTCAGTATTCTTAGCTTTTGTAAATAATTTCCAATTCCATATTCTATATATATTTTATTGTACATAATCCATATATGTCTTACACTTTTTGAGTTTACGGTTCACCTCTAGCCTTTCCTTTACAATTTAATTCTTTTTTGGATCTTGAATAAAATTTGTTGTCATTGTCATAATATATGGTTCACTATCTAGGATGCCTTGAAGAGTAAACACCTTTCATGTTATGGATAGTTCATTAGTCAAGGTTACAGTAGCTGTTTGCATACAAGCATTTTTTGAGCAAGAGAACGCAACTTCATTGCCGCTTTTCACATTTATCATGCTGGTTTTTTCACCTTCGGGCTAAGAGAAACTTGTTCAGTAGTTGATCTAAAGCATGAAGTGAAACCGTCCAACTAACTTCCTTACTGGTATACAAGATTCCACTGTCGTGTGTGTGGTGACTACTCCCTCCCCCGAAAACAATTCTCGGTACGTCCTTGCAGCTTTGCTAAGGTTAACGTTGAGGGAGGACGCGACACTTTTTAAACAATCAGAAGTGATACCAAAACCAATCGTGGCTCGCCAGTGCACATTCTCCCGCGCTTTGTGTCGGCTACGTGTAATTACTTCGAGTTTTGATTGGTTTACTGGATTGTCTCCGTCCTTTTTGATTGCCAAAGTAATTACCTTGGTTTTGGTTTTACGATACTCGATTGAAACTCGCTCTATGAAAATTGCGGTGGATATTGTTGTTTATGCGTCCGCCGAAGAACGAAAAGTTCAAGATTACGAGGTTAAAATAATGCAAATTTCTAGTTTCTAAAGAGACTGTGCTGTCGTGAACACCTACGAGATGAAGAAAAAAACGACACAGATGCATCAAAACCAGTTGCACGCCATTTTAATCTTCCTAATCACTCCCACCACAACATGACAAATTTTCTTGAATGGCGCCTAACTTACAGCTCACCATTCATTCAATTTGCTTTGTTCACAAAAGTGGCGTCGGATAAACAAACAAGGTGCTAATGAGTGTGAATAGTTTTCTGATGCCTCCTAAGGGCTAATTTGTAAAACTATTCTAAAATAGCTTGTTATTAGTTGTCCTTAATTTCACTTTTAATTGTCGCGTTTACTGCACCTGCCTTTTTTAGCATTCTTAATTAGTTGCAGATGGCTTTTTCCAAGTCTTCCTAAACTGCCTGAGGAAAAACCCAGCAATGCTCCACTTTCATTCGCTCACTTTCATTACACATTGACCATTAACTTACATGGTCTGATTGAGATAAACTAAGAATAAAGCCAGGATCCGAGTCAGGATCCTCCCTTTGCGCGCCCAGAATGTTACGCGCCTTTAGTTTTTCCCGCGATTTTGATCACGTGATTTGAATGCATCGATCAATGTTAAGCCCGAGGCGGGGGGGACCCAGGGAATATGTGGGGCATTTGACTTTTCAGAAGAATTTTTGGTCAAAATCCCCACCGTGGGGCCCCAAAATTTGGTCAAATCAGATCAAATATCCCCACCTTGGGGAAGTAATATCCCTTAAGTTCATAGTAGTTGTTGTGTTTATTTTAAAGATATAAAAACAAGTGCTTACCTCTATTAAAAACTGCCGTTTTTCAGGGCTTTAGTTATGAGCTGAATGTAATACCTACTGAAGGGGAGGAAATATCCAGGGGTAGATCACGAAAAGCCATGGATAGATCACGAGATGTGAACTGAACACAATGATTGCTTTATTCACAGTGCAAATCACACCATATAGAAGCTCCAAGTAGCCAGGAATATGGTGCGGTATTTCCCAGCATTTTGGGCCTTTAAATTTCAAGGAAATAATTTCTTGGCTGATTTCTACTCACAAGTAGAGGAAAGTGAGAACCAACTGCTTCAATAGACTCAACAGCAGCATAATCCTGGCCGCTCTAAGAATTCCTCTGTGGCATTTCTGCAGCGCAAGACCTTTCTACTTTCTCAGACTTCTGATGAATTTTCGTGGTTTTTGAGAGGAAATTGCTCAGTTAAGATTATGTTCCAAAGACGAATCCAGTGATGAAGAAAGTGAGTCGCCTGGATGTCAAGACGATTTGTCACATTTTTCGTTTGCTGTAATTTAGAACAAAAACAAAATATTAATGCAAGGCTGGTTGTGCGTCTGTGAGGATATTTACAACTCTTCTTCAATTTTTAAGCTGGTTTTTACTGTAGATTCGTATCACCGAACAAAAGAAGTAAAAATATGAACTGGGAAATGGTACTGTAATTAATGTTTATCAGAAATGTTTGTATCCGGAATTATTGACATTTTGTTGTTGCAAACTTCTGGAAGAGAAACTATTTTTTCAACATTTTGTACTTGTGTGTTTATAGTTCTTGGGGGAAAAAGTGGAGGGGCACGCCGCCGCCCCCCCCCCCCCCCCCCCCCGGGCCGCCGGGCTCCTCCAGGGGCAATTAAGGAAACACTTTCTATACAGGTGCTACCAGTTATAGCTTTTCCCTTACGCTCTCTAACTCTGTGCATTTACTAGCGGAAATCAAGATGACGAAATCAACATTACTCCAAAGCAGTTGGAGCTCTCGGCCATATAGTAGAGCCGTTTCCCTTTTGTTCAACAACGCCATTGTCCAGCGGCCTATTCACGCAAAAGAGTGTAGGTAGATCAACCCACTTCCAAACAGCCACGAAGATGAGATGCGCACAACTTTATTTAACACCGGTGACAGTTCTATCAGCTATGAACATCCTAAAATAACATTTCAACTGGCATTTTATCATCTTATGTAAAACACTATAGCGCTCACAAGACACCGAAGGCAACTTCGTTGCTAAGGTGACAATGTACTTATCCAAGGCGTTATGGTGCAGGTGAACGCAGTTATTCGCCACCACTGGACTACCTTATGGGCATATTTCAGCTGGTGAAGATTGGTGATGAAATGTCATCTCGGGAGCTGAGCATTCCCGGCCTCAATGAGTCGTCAAACCTCAGTTGTATTTATTCCCAAATCCAAAAACGGAGGAATGACAAACGGTAGGCTCTCAGAACGGTTCTGAGCAGAAACCTGGACTATGAAAATCTACTTAGGAACAGAGGGTCCTGAGAGTGTTCAGAATACGTTAGTCACCACATGGAAGAATCTTCATGAAACTGCTCGACCGTATGTAGATCTTTGTTGAGTTGGAGAAAAAACAGCCTACAACCTTTAAAGTGCCATAAAGCTGGATGCACCCATTGTAAAACAACCTTCTCATTTAGATCGTGGAAAATGCTGGCTGATAGAACTGGAACTCAAAACGGGATATTTTCAAACCTGGTAAAACGTTACGAATCGCTTTAATTTTGTATCCTAAATTGATTTGGAATGCAAAGTTAAATTAAATAAAACGTCAAAGCCATGTGCTTCGATTTAATCCAGACACAACAAAAGATAATCTTACCAGATTTAAACAAGTACATAAATACCATCCCGGCCTATTTTCATCGAAAAAGTCTACCGAAGAACGAGAGTTTAATTTTATGGTGATAAAATGTAACGACGCAGCGAAAGAAATGGAACGTTTTTGCTGACAACGGGACATTCCCATCCCTCCAAGCGCCTGTCTACAACGTCATCATTATAGTCTGAACCAAGGGTGGCCGTTTCTGAGAGGTTCCACTTCGACTTCGTGTGTATAAATCTCTCACGTGAGAAATGGTTCGAAAACTGGCCGGCTCAGTTTTTCATGATTAACCCCACCCTAAGATAATATGCCTCATATTTTAAGGTGCCACAGAATGATGAAACACCACTGCCCATGCAAGGCAAACTGGGATGTTCTATAGCTTATCTTCTCACAGGAGTGTGGTTTCGTTAAATATTTCTTCTTTACTCGTCATTTGTTGAGGCAGGCATTGGGGAAAGGAAAATTAAAATAACAAACGATTATATTAATTGCATTCTCTGGAGTTTTCATTCCCTAAACAAACACCCCACTCCGAGTTTTGACTTGGATAGTTTCTTTTTATTGTTTATCCGTGAAAACGCAGCATTTTGACAAGAACTTTATCAACACAAAAAGCTCAGGGATTTTATTCAGACAGAGCCGACTGTGCAGTAATGGCCGCAGCTATCGAAACACCTCCGGCATCCTCTGCGTCTCCTCTGCCTCTGGTTGATCTCGAAGTTCCCTTTCACAGTGAAGTTTACGTGCCGTTTCACACAGACTTCGTCTATAGTTCCTCACCAGCCGCTAAAATGAGGAAAAAACAAATTTTTGCCAATGACGTTAGTCTTGAGAAATGTACTTACGAAGTGAGTACTCTTATATAACAGGGATAATCAATTATTCTAGATCTTCTTATGATTAATGAATGAATGACAAATACTCAAGTGGATTTGAGGCTAAATAACTAAAAGTGGACGATGCATCATGGCTCTTCATCCATAGTCCGGTTTGGCGTGTTGGCGAAGTTCGTGGATACAATAACTAGTGAGGAAAAAATTGTCATTATCATTTTGAACGTATCAATAGAATTACCTTGTTTTTAGGAAAAATATCTTCATCGATCTGTAATTCACGATAGGCAACAATACCAACTTAATCCCGGGTCGAGAATGTTAGGGATTTTAGAGTCGACTGCATCGGATCAGAGCGTAGTGAAATCTATAGCTACAACAACACTGAGTACTTTTGCTCTATGTCTAATCACAGAAAGATTTTAGACGTTTTTTTGGAAATGAACTTCAACCCTTGGTGGAATTCAGTCTTTAGGATTAAGAGGAAATTGGAAAGAACATGAACAGACGAGCCCGGACTGTTGAGACTGAATAGGTAAGTGTATGAATACAGACACCGATAAGATGATACTGCATGCACTGTCCGCAATGCAAGTGATTGAAGAATTTCACCATAGATTACCATGGAGTGATTATTTGTCCTTACCTTACCGTACGTTGTTGCACTATCAGTTTCTTCCAAGAACGCTGCAGCTAAAAGAGCGAAAATGAAAATTTGGGCTAATATGGACCTTGACTTCATGTTGACGCCTTGACTTTCTGAAGATTATAGGTGTAAAAAAGATTTGGGTCTGAATGTCCGTTAGCTCTCGATCTATTTATACCGTCAATTGCTTTAACTACCATAATTAAAATCATCTAGGGGATTTTCAATTTCAAAGGAGCCATTCATAAGGAAAAATAGGAAATAAGGCTGGTATTAGAAAAATCATTGATGAAGAGCCAAAATCTGATTAAAAAAGACGCCTACCAGGAAGTGGTCTAGACTAGGCCATGCCATATAGCGTCACATAGCCGCTTTTGCTTTCGCTGTTTTGTGATCTCTGACCATAATATTGTCGTGTTTTTTAATTTTGTTTAACTCAAACGCACTTGTATGACGTCTACCACCTACGGTGCTCACTTCTTCCATAATTCAAACAGCGACGCTAGGGTTTCATGTTGTTGCCAGATTTGCATAAACTGACTTCACACTGCTTGGTTGCCACGGTAAAAAAATCGAAATAAAGTTAATCGGGAAAGTAAATGTCTCCTGTTCAGGAATGGTTACTTTAATCTCAGTGTATTGAATCAAGAGCGAAACAAAGTCTTACTGAGAGAAAGCCTGTTTATGAGTCATTTGAACACTGCACACAGCGAAGGGTTAATTACTTCATGACATGATCCGCAGAAAAGGCCGTCAATAGTCCGTCAGAGATGGGATCGCTGGATTATTTAATACTCTTGAATGGCGCCTAACTTACAGCTCACCATTCATTCAATTTGCTTTGTTCACAAAAGTGGCGTCGGATAAACAAACAGGGTGCTGATGATGGTGAATAGTTTTCTGATGCCTCCTAAGGGCTAATTTGTAAAACTATTCTAAAATAGCTTGTTATTAGTTGTCCTTAATTTCACTTTTAATTGTCGCGTTTACTGCACCTGCCTTTCTTAGCATTCTTAATTAGTTGCAGATGGCTTTTTCCAAGTCTTCCTAAACTACCTGAGGAAAAAACCGAGCAATGCGCCACTTTCGTTCGCTCACTTTCATTACACATTGACCATTAACTTACATGGTCTGATTGAGATAAACTAAGAATAAAGCCAGAATCCGAGTCAGGATCCTCCCTTTGCGCGCCCAGAATGTTAGGGCCGATTTACACGGTACGATTTTTGTCGCATGCGGCAAGCTCACGACAGGCCTACGACATGACTTACGATTGTCGCAGCGTTTTAAAACATGTTTTAAATGCTACGACATTTTTTCTGACGTACACAACAATCGTAAATCAAAAAAATCAAAAATCGTACCGTGTAAATCGGCCCTTAGGCGCCTTTAGTTTTTCCCGCCATTTTGATCACGTGATTTGGTCCTTCTTTTGTGATGCATCAATCAATGTTAAGCCCGAGGGGGAGGGGGGGGGGGGTTGACTTTTCAGAAGTATTTTTGGTCAAAGTATCCACCGTGGGGCCCCAAAATGTCAAATTTGTCAAATCAGATCAAATATCCCCACCTTGGGGAAGTAATATCCCGTAAGTTCATAGTAGTTGTTGTGTATATTTTATAAATATAAAAACAAGTGCTTACCTCTATTAAAAACAGCCGTTTTTCAGGGCTTTAGCCGCGCTACTTCAATTCCAAGATGACCGGCGCAGAGACGAGCACATTCGTCCCATTCCTCCGCGCAAAAAAGGGAAATGTCCCCACTCTGGAACCCGGATTCTTAGTCAAATTCCTGATGGTGGGGAAGGCAATAGAAAACAAATACCCACATATACCCGGGGTCCCCCCCCCCCCCCCTCGGGCTTAACATTGACAGATGCATCAGAAGATGGAGGAAAGTAGAGGTGAGCCTTTGCAAATCGCAGTTGTTTAAGTTTGAATGGCCCTTTTGTTTGGTGTTTAGTGTTTCAGTTTTGCAGTAGAAAGGCAATTAAATGCTTTTCTTTGTTTCAGACGAAAGTGAATTCGAATTTCTTTCAGAGCTGGCTCACAGCAGGTAGTAGTAATAATCTCAGATTGACCGTCGTTTGCAAATAACTTGCCTTCAGTGATGTCTTGTTTTACCATCAGTGATAGGGTCTGTCGGATTATGCTCGAAAAATAGAGTATTATGCTTTCGGACGTCACCCGTGAAACCAGGGTATTATGCTCAAAATTATGCTCGGCTGGAGGTAAAATGCTCAAATTATGCCGGACTAAAATGACACTTCCACCCCACCTCCATAGGCCCGTATCTATTAACTAGTAGTAATCAAAGATTAGGAGTGCGTTCTCCGCCTGCGATAATTGTCGTCTCTTGCTGAAATCATTACTGTGAACGACTGAAGTTTTATAGACATATAACATACTGACAAAGTCCACTGTTGTTCTGTGGATTTTGATATCACCTTTGATGACACGTTGCGTGACGGCTCCAGTTTCGGTAAACTCGCAAATTCATGTTATTAAAACGTCTCATTTTCACTTTTACTGGTAATGTTTAAGCATTAAGGCTAAATTTTAAAAAGAATACTTGTGTTACATCTAGTACTCCATGTATTCTGAGCTGGAAGCACAAATATCAGCTAACATCTGTAACATTTGCTGTCGCATAATTTTAACAAACTCCCGGACAAACTCCCTGCGACTGGCAATAATTTTTATTTCCGCCGATGAATAAAAATAAGTCAGCTTTTACATTGCCCTTCCTTAGTTCTGGCTTACTCTTATGGGTCTTGGCTTCAGAGTACTCTTCCATCGATTCAATGTCGACCTTCGCCGGAAAGAGACTGAACTATTTGTGGCCACTGCAACTACATGTATATACTAAAGTCAACAAATGTAATCAAACTATAGCCAATGAAATATGGCTGTTCCCACGCGTACGGTTAACATCCCAAAGCCAAGGCGATTCAAGGTCGTGTTCGTGAACAGAATAAATAATGTTGTCCCAGCTGTGTAACAAAAGCACGTCATCTCATATCCTGACCAAACAGGTCACGCTCGGTCCAGAATAAAAACTTCTAGAAACGAGCGATCGCGAACAAATCGTCTCGTATACACGTGCTTTACGATGATGTAATTTGTTTTCGCCCGACCAAAAAACTCTCACTCCAGGCTGCATTGGGACTGCATTCTCCTTTTTTGTCGAATGCAATCAGAGTTAAAAACCAGTTCAAAGAAAACCCCCAAAAACAACGAAAGAAGCCACAAAAGAGAACAAGCATGACGTGACAGATGGACACAAAAACGAGGCCCAAAGCCCTGCAAAAACCTAGAGGGGCTGCCAATTTGCAGTCCACAAAAAATGTCGATTTCTCGCGCCTGCGAAGCCTGCGAAACCAAATTAGGATGCGTTCTCTCGTTCCTCGAGAACGCAATAAACATTCCTGGTCTTTCATTTTTGAAAGAAATGTTCGACAATAATTATTCAGTTAAATATTTGATGAGCAAGTGAAGGATCGGAAATTGTGAGGCATTGAAACGCTTACTATATGTCTTTCTCCCATGAACCTGCATTTGATGAGCCAAAGTTGTTGAAAACTAACGGCATCGAAAAGTAAGTTACAAACTACAAAGTTTCTCGTAGACTTTCAAAAGTCCTTCGTCTCATGGGCCGTGCCATGTAGATAGCTCGCGGACGAAGGACGACCTCTCGCGACTTCGTCGCTTGCCCATCCTCAGGCTCCCCAAGCTGAAAATACGTGGTGTATGCGACAGCTTGTGTATACTGAGAATTGTATGGGAAAATCACCGATCGTAAAAAAAATTGTGTAAATAACTATCTCATTTGGAGGGTCGTGTTGCCAGCGCGCGGTCAAATTCAAGTGGACCAATCAGAGTTGAGAGTGAAACCAGCTTGCGAGCGGCCGTTGTTGACTGCCCGGTCAGAAGCCTCTGAGGAAAGCCGAAGAGGTGAATTTTCAGGAAAAAGTTTTCGTTCTTCACGAGTCTTTCGGCCGCCGAAACACACGTATTTGAAGTGAAATTTATTGGGCTTTATGGAACTGTTCTTTTTATTGCGATTCGGGACTTTTCCTGTTGAGGAAAAACGATTTGTGGAGTGAGGTCTGGCCAGCGATGGATGGAGTGGTCGGCCTTCCTATTAATTTAGTAACGGTTTCCGGATAACTTCACTAAACGGCGTCAGAATGGCTCTAAACTCGGCACAAGAGACAAGTTCGTCACACATTTGAGGTAGGAAAACTTTATTTCAAATGAGATAGTTATTTACACAATTTTTTTACGATCAGTGATTTTCCCGTACAATTCTCTATATACACAAGCTGTCACATACACCACGTATTTTCAGCTTGGGGAGCCTGTGGCCCATCTACTTCGCGTACGAAAAGTCATGTATCGCTCGCCAAAGCATTTTCTTCTGGTATTCTCGTGAGGTCGACTTGTGGCAAGTCTAAGTTTCTCGTGACTTATTGCTTTATAGGATTCTAGCACCTACCTGTACCTTTATCAAAATGTACATTCTTTTCATAACATGTTTTATGAACTGTAACAAAAATGAACTTGACATTGACAA
>OX421448.1:41880313-41882813 GCA_949126865.1 Montipora capitata | reverse complement strand
CTATTATTTACGGTATCATTTATCGGGAAGCTACAAATCAAGCTCGACGGATAATTAGTCAGTCCATGGTATTGACGCGTGAGTCACGAAGAATGCGCCACCATGCAATATACCAAGCTACAACAGGGGTTGGAGTAGTTTTAATAACGACTTTGCTGTGCTGGTTGCCTGTGATAGTTTTGCCAATAGTGGAATCAAGACCAAAGACTTATGAACATATCTTTTGGTGTCTCCTGGCGGGCTGTACCAACTCTTGTATGAATCCATTTATCTACTACATCAAGTTCCCTTATTTTCGACGTCACATCAGAAAGTTTTTCCCAAGACAGATTCGAAACAAGCTCGAAAACCGGTGAATGTATGTTCCACGCTAAAAGTAAAAAGCCAGTTTAATCATGTCAACAACTGCTAGTTTGGGAGCACTGAATGAAAATAATGTTTTTAAAGAAGATCAATGACACACTCGGCTATCGCCTCCTATGCCACTTTTTTGTTCTTGCAACATTTTGACGTCATCTGTAATTGCCAAAGAGCAAGCCGAGCGAAGACGCGAGGTTTGCAAGGCGGCCAGCTTAATGCCGCGCGAAGTATTGCAGCAGGCAGAAAAATTCTCTATTTTGCTGTGAAAAGTGTAATGTAAGTGTATGTAGTGTAATGTAAGGTTCCCTGGAGATTTTAGTGGGGACCAATGAAAGCGCGTGTTTTGATGTGTGATGTCATTAGACAAACTTGCAAGACGCGCGCGACTATTGATGATCTTGACGGTTCGGAGGTGAGTGAAAGCACATTTTTTCCCATTTCCCTGACCGTTGTGTTGTGTACACTTGCTTTGAGTGTTCTTTAATATTTATTTTCGAACCATCGTTTTCTATATTGATTGAACGAGCTCAAAACTTCGGATTTCGGCCCGCGAGTAGAGCAGTTTGTTTTTCAGAGCAGAAGAAAGTTTCCGGGACGGCCGATCGAGAATAAAATATTTACGACATGAAAACAACATTAATTTTGAACCGTGAATAAAGAATATAAAAAGTTGCGTTCAGCGACAAACATTTTGGGAGATTTTTGCTACGTTCAAATAAATCGCAAAATCGAAAGTGACATGGCCGGAATTCAGCGGGCGCCGTGATTAAGTTACCGCGGCATGTTTACTCGCCAAACAGTGAAGCATCTGTGTCGAATGATGGCAAGATACCGGGTTTTTGTAAGTTTCTTTTTCTGTCAAGTGTTATAAAGTTTGAAAATGAAATGAGCGAAGTCAAAACAAAGATCGCAATCGCTTAACTCTTGAGGTTGACAATTTGTTTATGCAAAGTCAAAATTTACTCTCCAAGACACGTACGACGTTATTTATCACCAGGTAATTCCATCATTTTGGAATAGCAGCTACTTTATTATTCATCTGCGTCACAATTTTTCACTGATTTTGGGGCTCATTTTGTTGAAACTTAAGCACGCTTCCAACAGGTCTGTGAACCCTTCCTGCTTACAGAGCAATACTAAAAAAATTCTCCCATATCACATTTCAACCTTAAGCTCGAAAATTTAATACACAACATGATATTATAATTCAAAAAGGCAGAAAATACTACAGAATCCTTTTCCAGCGAAAAATGTATTGAAACAAACAACATATTTGCTCTTAGAGGCGAAAACCTCTTCCTATTTCATGGCGTGCGTGAAGACAAGAAACTCAATCGTGTCAAATTGCCATGTACTTCAGGTTTCCTGAAGAACCTTTTCCTCCAATAACAAGAAAATGCTTTTTCTATTGCCATAAAAACTATCCAGTTAAGCTCGCATATCATAAAACATGATGAATTCATAAAGGCCACCTTTTCCAGGGAACAATTTTTTGAAGCAAACAACATATTTGCTATGAGAGGCAAAAAGCCCTTCTATTTCATTACGTGCGTGAAGAGAAGAAACTCAATCGTGTGAGATATGCGCAATATTGCAACAAACTAAATTTCAGGATCAAACCGTTTCCATGAAGACCCTTTTCCTTGAATAATGAGGCACAAAATAGACGACAAGCTTTCTTTCAAATAATTCTTGGCTGTCACATTTCCAATTATGTTTTTACTGAAGACTGTGCAGAGTTGATCACAGATCCACGTAAGGTGTTGGATTCGTTCTCTGTCTTTGTTGAACCCATAAGTTACCAGAGAATTTTCCATTTGGTTTCAGTGTTCTACATAACAGCTCACTTGGTAAAATATTTGAAATACAGCTAACTTTGATTTCGGCTCGACGGGCGATAGATTGTTGTCGAAGTCCATTACTCGTCGCTTTTAAGATTCCACCCTCTGTATATCCAATTGACTTGCCATTATTGAGCTTCATAAGGGTATATTTTGTTCAAAGATCCACTAAAACGCCATTCGCGTTACATGACTTTCGACGCCATTGCCGGTTAAGTTAATCGTTCTACTGTGTCCACCAGAGAAATCTACGCATTTCCCACTACCCTCTCGATCCTAAGAAAGTACGCGCAGAAGGC
>OX421448.1:41845313-41870313 GCA_949126865.1 Montipora capitata | reverse complement strand
CATTTGAATGGCTTTTTTAAACTTTCTGCTGTGATTGTTTAAGCTAATGTTTTTAGCCAATGACGTTGTAGCTAGGTGAAGTACGCGGCAAATCAAACATGGCGGCAGATAAAAGAAATGCGTTGTTGCATGTAGTTTTAGACTACAAAGTCGGAAAAGCAGGGGAAGGAGTTGAGACAGTGAGGAGCAAGTACGAAGACATAACCAAACTGTTTTTGGAAAAGTACCCTGATAAAGACAAGAACAAATTCCCCCGAGGCGGCAGGAAGCTTCAACAAAGACAGAATCCTAAACAAACTAAAAAGTATCGTGCTTTTGGTTTTTGTCAAATTTGATGAAAGTAAGAAATTGCGATCTTGAAACATTTTTGCTTAACAGCCAAAAATTATAAGTAGATTCCATGCCTTAACCACGCTAACCGTAGTCCATACGCATAGTGGAACCATGCCGGTCAAAAAGTTGGCCTGATTTTTTCAGGTCCCAAACTTGTACATAGCTTATATCGAACAAAAACAGACCAAACCGAATTTTCATTGGCTTAGCGAACGTAAATGCAAACAATGTCATTCCTCCATGGAACTTTTTGGAAAGCGATCGACATTTCGCTTTGACGTCATTTGAAATGCAGTAATAATGTGATTGGACAATTGAACTGTTTACTGCCCATATTAGGAGTTACGTTGCCGGGAATAAGGAGAAGCTTTGTTTTAATCTTGCCAAACATTGGTCCGTTAAACAAATTGCGAACACTTTTTCAAGGTGTGTCAAGTGACCATGTTTGGTTATTTCAATAATGTGGAAATGTCTGAATGTCGATATTTGATTGGTCCTGTCTGGGTGACCATGTGCTTTGTCTCGTTAAATATTAATAGTGTTTTCTCCGTGGCCTTTTGCCCCTGAAATTTCTCTCAGGTTTTGTATATTTTTTGCTTCCTTGTTGCTTCCGCGTAACAACATCATATGGGTAGTTATACCAAGTCGACATCTCCACGTACGGCACTTACTGTTTCCAAAGTGAAGCAGGCATTGGAATCTGTTGAACAGTTAGCGAGTAGTCCGTTTGCTCTTCTTGATCCTTTGGCCTTCGCAGTTGTCGGACCATCCTAGGGAGGCAAACAATCGTCAACGGAATAAGCACGGTGCCATTTTTAAACAGTGACAGCCCTGGTACTTTCCCGGGGTGCTTCTCCGTCTTCTCTGTGACGCAGACGAAAAGGATGTTTCTTGCTGGATCCACTGAAGAGATTAAAAGGGAATTCCTAGCCCAGACATATTGCCTTTGAGCCTGGCTAAAGTTTCTGGGCCAGTTCTTCTCGTGGTTGGCTCACAAGACTCCTGAGGGAGTCTCATTCGGCAGAAAAATTGTTCTTAAAATAGCTCGGTCTATGAACGCCGTGTCACACACATATATACAAGAAACAAGCCAAGCAATATACGCGTTTCCCACAGACCTATAAAGACTTAACGACACTTGTGGATTAGTATAAACCATTGAAAGGTTCCAGCTATATCTGCCTTTACAAAGATATGAAGGACAACTAAGCCATCATTGTCATCAAAAACCCTAAAAGAGTATCATATGAAGCATTTTAGCGGCCTTACCATCCAATTCCTTACAGATCTAAGCCTGCGCAATTTCATCACCACCAACCCTACATCAACCCAACTCAACGTGAATGACATCCAGTGTCTAGTAGCCATCAGTAACATTCCACCCAAAGTTTAGAAGCTTAATAACATAGCGGTCAACGTGTTTGAATTCGAAGAAGGAGATTTGTTCCCATTGTGCCTCATTTACATGCACCTGAACTTGCTGCGGGTTTTTTCCAAAGAGGAGAAACGACACTACTGTTTTCTTAGAAATCTCTGTTAACTGACCGCTTTCTAGTCACGGTCAAACAGGGCACGAAGCTCAAATGCATTACTGCCTTTGTGGTTTTGTTGAGGAGTAGCTTCTAGAACTGCAGTCAACATGGACCTCACAGAACAGAAATGATAACATGTTTCTCCATTTTAAAGGTTTCCAGGGAGAGCTTCGAGTGCCCTTTGTTATTTATCCGATTTTGGGAGCCTAACCATCAAGAGTACTCTTGATGGTTAGGCTCCCAAAATCGGATAAATAACAAAGGGCACTCGAAGCTCTCCCTGGAAACCTTTAAAATGGAGAAACATGTTATCAATATTCGGTAGTTCTGTTCTAGTGCTTCACCAAACCCACGAAAATCAGTCCTTGTCGGAGAAATTTTACAAAAATCAAGCCTGTGGTTTTTTCATCTTTTGTTTGTAATTTTGAATATTTTATCCGCTAGTTAATATGAAGTGTCTATCTAACTTAAAAGGAATTACAAACTAAATTTTCGGGGACTCATTCAGTGCTATCAGTACTACGGCCGTTTTGACGCGTTGTGTGACCGATTAAAAACCCCACAAAACACCAAACACCTTTTATGAAAAATATGAAAGTTGTAACAGATACTAATGGCTTAAGAGGCTGTCTCCGTAAAAGCGGTCCGGTCGATCTGGTTTGAAAAATAGATTTCGCTGATTTCTTGTGTGTTGCCAGACATTCATGTGCTTATACTAAAACCACAATCCGCTTGATCGGATCTCTTAAATTATTGGAGTTTTCAGGGATTTTTGGTTCACCCGCTCGAACTCTTCTGGCGCCCTATATCGAGGCTTCAATTTGACCCAACTTTGAAGATCAATTTATCAAGAACCAACGAAGCCTGTACGAAACAAAAACGATGGCCAGTTACTTCATGTCTTTTGAATACACAAAGGTGACTTTCATTAACATTGAGATTGAATGAAGCTACCAGCGAGACTTTAAAGGCACCCCTATCATAGAGCCTGATCAGACACGCGAAAACCGATCAACTTCAAACTCTATTTATGAAAAGTGAGACGGTCTTTTTCAATCAAACCAACGCAGCTGGAAAGTAAGTGCCATACATAGTGTCATTACGGAGAGAAACCTTGCGGCCCGTCCTTGATGGAATATTTATAGCCCTCTGAACTTGCCTAATTTCGGCGATCTCCAAGTTTTGGCTCCACATTGAAAGACTCGTTAACAAGGAGCGTTGCACCAACCTCGCACGCAGATAGAGACCTAAGACAACCCTAAATAAACGAAAAAGACATTTAAATGCATTGCAGGTCAATTGAAGGGGAATAAACCCTTTTCTAACGGCTGCAGCTTGGCTTACCTGCAACAGATAAATGCTTCAGTCTTCGAATTTCGCTCCATGATTTTACAAAAAAAAAAGGACGATCTCTGCTGCCCAAGCACTGGATCCCTGAAGGTGCAAATCAAGTTTAGGTATCTAAGTTGCTTTCTGTCTGCTATTACCATTCTTAGATACACGTTTTTCCTCCGAACAAAACGATGAACATCAGTGAAGATTGCTGCCATATTTACCTTTTGGGACAACCGCTGACCAAACTCAATAATACTGAGGAAAGGAGGGTGTCCGTGAGGACTTTGAATTTTATTGCAATAACAGTTGTCAAATTTTGAATTCCTCCACGCTAAACCTGCACACAATTGCAAAACATCTCGTAAGTGACAAACCCAGGAGCCCATGACCCAATTGCAGGTCAATTGAAGGGGAATAAACCCTCTTCTAACCGCTGCAGCTTGGCTTACCTGCAACAGATAAATGCTTCAGTCTTCGAATTTCGCACCATGATTTTACAAAAAAAAAAGGACGATCTCTGCTGCCCAAGAACTGGATCCCTGAAGGTGCAAATCAAGTTTAGGTATCTAAGTTGCCTTTTCTCTGCCATTATCATTCTTACGTCGAAGTTTTTCCTCCGCAAAACGGTGAACATCAGTGAAGACCGCCGCCATATTTACCTTCTTGGGCAACCGCTGACCAAATTCAATGATAGCACTTGTGAGGTAAAGTTGACAGCTGGATGGGGACGAGTGTGTCGGTGAGGATTTTGAATTTCATTGCAATAAGAGTTGTCAAATTTAGAATTCGTCCACGCTAAACCTGCACACAATTGCAAAACATCTCGTAAGAGCACCTCGTCTTACGACTCTCTAAACTTTCCCGTCATCGGCGCTAACACGCACCCACTCAGCAATATCCTACCTATGGGCCTTGCCCGTTCCCTCTGGCACAAAAGACGATTGTGGTATTGGCTAAAATTATGTTGACGAATCCGTGATAACAAAAGTAAACGTTTATTTTTTATACGCTGTGCCAGGAGTTGTTTAGCATTGCTTTTACCGTACAGGCGTGGGCCAATCTCTCGGAGGCTTTGGCAAGCCCCAAAATTACCTTACCGAATGGTTCATAGGTTTACCCTAATTGGTCCTTGTTCCTTGGGGGGAGGGGTGGGAAGGATGCTGACTTCTAGCATTCATGACTCTGAAGAGGTTGAGAAAACGATCAGCAAATTTCGTGACATTTCCTAAAATTTCAATACGATTTTGACGTGTCAAAATTTTGTTTATAAATGGTTGACATTTTCACGGAAACCACTTTTTTTTTTCTATTTTGATAGTTTTTTCCTCGTTTTTTTCAGGTTTCAACTTATCTCTCGTTTCTTTGCTGAAGTTATTGGTAAATATTTGACGTCTCCCTAACTTCCAAAATGGTGCCTCAGACTCAAAATGGCGTATCTTCGACGTCATGTGGCAACGGAATCGTTCCAAAAGCCGTTCTACGTATGAATATTCATAAATTCTGTTACTTTCCTAAAATTGAAACCTATGGCAAAGAAAGTGTAGTCAATGTACAACACAGTGAAACAGTGAAACGGGTTCTTCGAATACTCTAACAGTTATTATTTTTTTGGTAAAAGCCTATTGATAATTCCCTCAGTAACAACCAATCAACTAAAGCAAATGTGGACTGTCAGTAAAATACAGAAAAAGTACGTAATAAATCCGTATTCTTTGGTATGCTCCGCGCATTTAGACCAAGCGGTCCTTTATTAGTTGCTGAAAAAATTAATAAAGGCATTCTAAACTGTCCTACTTTCTAGACTAAAATGACATCAATAAAAATAAGATCCGGCTCCCGAACGCATTACTGAGAAGCAAAATAGATTTTAGAAATCCGAGGTTGCTTTTAAGGTAAATCTAAAATCGTGAACCATGATATTAAACTTCTGAATGCGTGCCATTACTTTTCCCATTAGCTGGGTCATGGGCTCCTGGGTTTGTCACTTACGAGATGTTTTGCAATTGTGTGCAGGTTTAGCGTGGAGGAATTCAAAATTTGACAACTGTTATTGCAATAAAGTCCTCACGGACAACCCTCCTTTCCTCAGTATTATTGAGTTTGGTCAGCGGTTGTCCCCAAAAGTACATATGGTAGCAATCTTCACTGATGTTCATCGTTTTGTTCGGAGGAAAAACGTGTATCTAAGAATGGTAATAGCAGACAGAAAGCAACTTAGATACCTAAACTTGATTTGCACCTTCAGGGATCCAGTGCTTGGGCAGCAGAGATCGTCCTTTTTTTTTTTTGTAAAATCATGGAGCGAAATTCGAAGACTGAAGCATTTATCTGTTGCAGGTAAGCCAAGCTGCAGCCGTTAAAAGAGGGTTTATTCCCCTTCAATTGACCTGCAATGCATTTAAATGTCTTTTTCGTTTATTTAGGGTTGTCTTAGGTCTCTATCTGCGTGCGAGGTTGGTGCAACGCTCCTTGTTAACGAGTCTTTCAATGTGGAGCCAAAACTTGGAGATCGCCGAAATTAGGCAAGTTCAGAGGGCTATAAATATTCCATCAAGGACGGGCCGCAAGGTTTCTCTCCGTAATGACATTATGTATGGCACTTACTTTCCAGCTGCGTTGGTTTGATTGAAAAAGACCGTCTCACTTTTCATAAATAGAGTTTGAAGTTGATCGGTTTTCGCGTGTCTGATCAGGCTCTATGATAGGGGTGCCTTTAAAGTCTCGCTGGTAGCTTCATTCAATCTCAATGTTAATGAAAGTCACCTTTGTGTATTCAAAAGACATGAAGTAACTGGCCAACGTTTTTGTTTCGTACAGGCTTCGTTGGTTCTTGATAAATTGATCTTCAAAGTTGGGTCAAATTGAAGCCTCGATATAGGGCGCCAGAAGCGTTCGAGTGGGTGAACCAAAAATCCCTGAAAACTCCAATAATTTAAGAGATCCAATCAAGCGGATTGTGGTTTTAGTATAAGCACATGAATGTCTGGCAACACACAAGAAATCAGCGAAATCTATTTTTCACACCAGATCGACCGGACCGCTTTTACAGAGACAGACTCTTAAGTCTATAAAGCACCCATTTCAAATAGCGCTGAGAAGCAGTATTTAAGTCAAAACACCCATTTTAAAACGGTTAGCTTTTACTGCGAGTTAGGTTTAGTCTGCGGTCTGCAAGTCTCAAACACTGCTTTGGCACGTATTGTTGCGATTGGAGTAATCACTTATTTGCAGTGTGCAGTCTGAAACAACCGTTGTCTTGGTTTTTGGGTTAAGAATATCGGTTGGTGGTTGGTGGAAGTAAAGCATTCTTTCACATGTAGGATAAAGCTAAGGAGTTTAGATTGTAACGAAGCTGTGGTGCTGTGTCAGTGGGGAAGTGAAATATAGAGAAGGGTGTTGCCAATACTTCAAGTCATCAACATTTATAATTTTTTAACCATAATTTATTCCACAAGTCCAGCAAGTTTTTCTCAAAGTTAAAACTCCACACGACGAGAAAAACATGTGCTCACATCCGGGTTACAAAGTTTCCTACTTAGTACTTCATATAATGTCCACGTAATGTCAATCCGATTAAAGACAGAAAAATCACAGTTCTGCGGCGGTAACAAAGGGTTTATCAACTGAGTTAATATGGTAAATGGACCACTGTAAAGAAATTTGAGTTTCGAGTGTTAGCCCTTCGTCATAGCTAAACCCTTTTCTGCCTTTCACAAGTAGGACTACTTTTCATAATGAAGAAACAGTACAAGTGATATTCTTTAATCATTCCTTTGGCAATATAACTTGTATATAATACATTCAAGATTCATACACATTTATCTCAGATTTCCAATCAAATAGAGCAGTATACAAGTTCTATGGAAAAAAGGTTTGCCTCTGACTCTTGATATTTTTCAACAGACATTTCGGCTAATTCTGAAGCTTTCATCAGTGATATGAAAGCGAAATTCGTTATCGTACGCTATTTAAAGTAACGTAGCGCGAAGCTTCCGCGGGTGACCATGCAATTCATGCTCGCGCGATGCCTTTGTAAGCTTCTGGAAGTACGATATGATCGTTCCCAGCATTCGGGTCCAAAGTAGAGTGCCAGGCTTCGAGGAAAAGTTGCTCATGATAATTAGCTTCGAAACCAACGACCTTTACATTTTCAAAGTTCACGTTGTGGCTGAAATGGTGGACATTGCTGGCAATTTTGGAAATTTGATCAAAACCTGCCACTGCGTTTTTGTGCTCCGCAATTCGGGTCTTTAATGATCTTTCTGTTTGCCCATAGTACACAAAATTACACTGTGTGCAATTGATTTTGTACACTATGCCTGATTTCTGGCGGTCAGAACCGTCTAGTTCTTTGAGGCGCGGAAAAAGGCTGTTAATGGTTAGTTGTGGTTTGTAAGCTATTTTGACTTTTTGTTGTTTAAAAATACGACCTATTTTCTCGGAAACGCCCTGTACATACGGTAGCACTACAAAGCCATGGAAGTTGTTATCGGCGGGTTGTTTGGTTAACGCCCTCTCGCAGTTTTGAATAAAGGGCATGGGAGAGCTGTTATCTCGCAGAACAGCTTTGACTCGTCGCGTTTCTTTTCGTCTTCCTTTATTCGTTAACGGAATGTTGTTTCCTCTTTTCAGCAAAGTGTTAACCACGGATCTTTTGTGGCACAAAGGGTGACGCGAAAAGAAATTGAGATAACGGTCGGCGTGTATCGGTTTTCTGTAAACATCCACTTGAATTTCTGTGCCGCGTCTACTTGTTATGGTGTCTAGAAAAGGTAAGCCTTGCCCATTGGTGTTTTCTAGTTCCAAAGTGAACTGTATATTTGGGTTAATTGAGTTCAGATGTTTATGAAACTCGTCGACTTGATCCTTTTTTAAACAAGAATGACTATCGTCAACATAGCGAAACCACCATTTGGGAGGGTGCGGCAATTGGGAGATCGCCGTTTCCTCAATTTCATCCATAACCAGCTCAGCTAAAACTGGACTAATGGGAGAACCCATGGCACATCCAAAAATTTGTTTGTAGTGGTCGCCATCATATTTGAAGTAATTGTGGTTGAGTACGAAGCCTGAAAGTTTCAAGATGTTTTCAACAGAAAGATTGGTACGTTCTGCTAGATTCTGGTCTTGTTGTAGCCTCTCCTTAGTTATTGTTAGGGCTAAGTCCACAGGTATGTAGGAGAAAAGAGATTTCACACCGAAGAAGACCACATGACTTCTTGTGATGGGTCGCAATGGCCTTCCAGGTTTGTCAGTTTTCGGAAGACCGTAAAAAGATGCTGGTCTTGAGTTACTGGAACTGAGTTACATAGAACTTATGACATCTCCTACAACTGGAAAGTAACTAAATTACCATCAAACGTAACAATGATCAGTATCACTTGTACTGTTAGAATGTTAATAATCTACAATTTATCTTGAAAGGAAATTACTCATTTTGCAGAATGGCCTGTTTACAAGCCGAATGTATACATACGCGTAAAGAAATTTCTTTGAAATAATCGAAAGCAAGATTAGTAGCACTGCACTGTAAGTCATTGGACTTCTCCAAACATGGTCATTGTTCGAGCATAATGATTTTCGATCGCAGATCAGTTTTTTTTTTCCTAAAAGCATGTTGGGGTACAAGGGTGGCAGATAGATGTGTGAAGGAAGGCTGGGGTAGGATAGAAGTACTGGAGAGGATCAGGGAGGAAAAGATATCCAGTTCTTTTCTGGACCCCCTAAAAACTAAGCCCCTGTTTGTTTGTTTTTAACTCCATCCCCCGAAAAAAGAAAAATCCTTTTTTAGACAGTTGATTTTCAACTAAACCAGTTTAAAAATATTTAAATTGGTTTGAAAAAAAATGAACCGATTTAAGAAAACTTGAAACCAAAAACAAATTTAAACTAAACACAACAGATACACAGAAAGACAAACGGCACCTATTTCATACCGTTAGCTGCCCTGAAGGCAGGCATCCCACGTAATTATGTAAGAACAAGAATGACGAGAAGGTTTTGTTTATTTTGGCTTAATTTTGCGGCCGTAAGAATACTAAACACGATCAAAAGGCGTGATGGACCATCTTCCACGATGAGAAATTAATACATCACATTTCTTGTTTTGACGGAAACAGCATGCAGATTATCTACGCACCAGTTTCTCAAACTCATTCAATGGGCTATTTATTTTTGTCTGACCACATCGATCTATCCGCTAACTGAATACAATGTAGTTCCAGAGCTTACGTGCATAAAGAGATAATTAGGTAGGGCCTATTTCGGAGCCCTGTGGTATTCCAGAAATGCCTGCACTAAGATTAGTCAGTCTCGTTTTATTAATACAGTAAACTGCTTTCTGTTGATACACAAGCACAATATTATTATATCTCTCAGATAGTACGCGCGCTGTAATTGGCTAAGTTAGCGGGCCGTATTCTACAGTACGGCCCACCGTACAGCCCGCTAAATTTAAAATTTCGATAAAACATCATCTAGCGAGTTTTTCATGTCATTTTTGTTGCATAAACTTGTACTGAAAACTGTTTGAATCTTGCAAGCAACTATTTCAAACTTAACAGCCAAGAAGATTTAGTTTTTGGGATTTTGGCACGGCATCCTTTGTGGCAGTTGAACCTTCCCCTTCACTTTGACTAGTTTCCTTGCCCGCGCGCCGGTTAACCTCAGAGATATAATAAATATCTTCCTAAGCTCGTTTTCTCGGTCCTTACTGTAAGTTACGGATCCTCGTTTTTTCCCGTTGATTTATGGCCCGCGCGCTTCGCGCTTGGGCCATAAACAACGGGAAAAAACTCGGTCCGTAACTTACAGTACGGACCTCGAACTCGGTTAGTAAGAGGTAGTAACAAATTTCTTTCATATTAACCAGTGGCCGTTCTCAGCTGCCGAGTGATCCTCTCCTCATTGGTTTTCCAATTTCAGCCAAAGCTTTATCTAGAACGCTATTTATGAAATTTGTGTAATAGGTCTCGTGCTTTACGTTCTGATCTATCAACTACGGAAAACAATATAGCAGTAGCGGGAAATTGCAGCTTTAATATCCTTGACAAACAGATCTTTACAGTGTACAGCCGCAAAGTGTCCAGCATAGTTCAGAACGACACCTGCCCCTTAACCTTACATTTAGTGTTATCACAGCGGAGAAATCTGAGACCATCCGGAAATTGCAGGGTTTTGTTCGGAATAGGAGCATTTAAGTGCTTTTTCAGTTTGTGATAGCCAGGAGGCGGAATCTGTAGATTTTCTGAAACAGTCTGTTTTTATCAATCTTATTTCGCAAACACTCAGTATGCCTAAATTAGCAATTTTTGTATATCTTGATGAAGGGTCTAGAGTCTTTATTAATAACCTGTGGAAGTAATCGTCACACACACCTCCATTATTAGAGGCATTAAGAATATGATGAGCTTTTGTTTGGCAACAGACACTTAGCTTATTATCTGGAAGCAGGGGCAAACCCGATCGAAATTATCAAGGAGATAGTGAAGAATGATACAGTATTGGTTGCAAGTGACGACAACAGATTACGAACCGCTGTTCAAACAATGTCGGCTACTTGAGTCGTGAACTTACAACCTCGCCTACATCTCACAAAACTACCACTGAAAGGACACAAATAGTTTGTGATTTACCAGACGGATAACTGGACGAAACTAAGTGCTTTGACAACATTTTTAGAAATAACAATTATTAAGAGGTGCACTGAGCACCAACAGCAACACTTATTAAATAAGATCAGATAAGTCGAGAGCGACTATCCCACACATTTTACAACCCCACAGCATCTGTGTTACCCACGTATGCATCACTAGCCTACGCAAGAACGTGATTCAGTAAAAAACTAACCACAGAGTCGAAAAAGATACACTGAGCCAAGGGCGTTGCATACAGTTACGAACTACTGCAACGATACACAGTTGAATCCTTGTCAACTGCATCTTGCCCATTACAAACGACTGATTATCATCATCATCAAAACAGAAAAAAATGAATAATTTTTACTAACAATAGACCCATCCACTGACGTGACGGATCGAAACACACCAATTACTTCTCACAGTTTTAGCAGCCAATAACATCATGATTGAACTGACAGACAACCAGCAACCTCAAGTTTGTGCCCACAGATAAGAGTATTTACACGATCCCCTGACAACAACTTTACACCTTTCACTTTACTTTGAAGATCATACTTCCGTTCAGGTTGTCCAAACGTCAGTCTTCACCAGCGGTCCTTCTCAGGCCAACACTCACCCATCGCGTTAGTTTTGATGCCCAAGTGTCTGAGCTCTCTTAACTGTCAGGGCCATTAGTAAAAAACCTGTGCTAACCTTGAAGACAAAAGAAAACCCTTTTCATTCTACTACACCGCTGATAAGCCAAATCATTAAATATTGCCCGTTTTAGAAAAAGATCCAAATCGACTGCTTGAGTAAACCTTCATTCACTTTGTCCCGCAGTAATCCTTCGGGTAATTTTGTTAAAAAATTTTGATAAGAAATTTGATGCCCTTAATTTAATCAGGTAAGCCACGTAGCTGACGATTTTAGCTGATCCTTATGTTTTCAATTGGAATCAGCATTGTTTATTTATTGTAGGATCCAATTCTGTCAAATGAAAAATTGGCTGACGAGTGGAGGGTCAATTTTTTATTTGAGCCCTTTTAGTAGCGTGGCACTAAAAAATGTGATTTGAGGAGATACAAATAATTTATTGACCGCATTCATCAATGAAAGAGATTAGAGGGCATCTGCATTACAGAAACGTATATGAATTGATTCTTATTTTGAATTAGTGAAAAGAAGAGAAACTTGGCATCTACTGTTAATAGCTTCCGTTCGTTTATAAGATCTCTTACCATCGAGTACTCCGCAGGTGGTAATGTTCGATTGCGGCTGAGTACTAAAGTGTAGGTCATAGGTTTGCAAAAATCCGGCATCAAATAAGTACTCCTTTCAATTAGAACGGTTCACGACCACAATTCAATATAATTTGTACCCACTCTCTATTTAAAGAGTGATAGTACTTGTTATTCTTTACGACATTCGTAGAAACTTGGAAACAATAGAAAGCACGAGCGGGACCGGTCCCCTCTCTCTCGTTTCCAGAAATAGTGCATTCGTTTAGAGAATTATTGCATTTATCAAGCCCCACTTCGGTTCTGATAAATGAGAAAAATAGAAACGGCTAGGATTATTGGTTTATTCGGTGCGATTTCAAGTTATTTTTTAGCGATTCTTGGCAATCCAAAGGGTCACCTAGCCATGTTTGGAAACCAACGAGTTTGGCGAGTACTTCGTTGAAGGTAGCATTCAGCTATCAATTGATGATTATAAGAAGCAATTTTTATTCCTTCGGACACTCGAATTTATAGATGAAATTTGAAGAGATTACATTCTTCTCGCTGGTATAAAATATACAGCAGAACTGAGATATGTGGAAATGTCCACGATCTACGTTTGTTTGTGGGTGTTGAAAAAATATCAAACATGTGCAGATATAAAGTAACAAAGCGCGACAAAAAACAAAACAAAACAAAGGATACAGGATAAAGGCTTAGCCTACGCCGGATAACCATGTTGTTTCCGAACAAAATGATTCGGTTTAAAGGAACGATCTATCTAGAGCATCCAGATGTTAATCGTCCCTGACAGGAAGTTTCTTTTCACTGGGGTAAAATTCTCCAGTATTTTGATGTGTGAAATGTGCCAAATAGTGAGTCTGAAGTGTATTAGTGTGTTGTTAATTTAGTTGGCGTTTTTGTTGTTAATTACATTTACAAAACAGAATAAAGCACGCATTAAGAAAGGCCAAACAATTTTATCGCTTCAGTATAACCAGAGGAAGAAAGGTGGATAGAATGTTCTAATTAAGAGATGATATCTGTTATAATGGTTTTGTAGGAAATTGTCATTTGACCTTGGAAACACAGGATGAGTACATAGCAAAGTACTGAATGAACTAAAAGCAAGAACATGACCAAAATCATACAAAATGATTTTAAGGCCTTGGTTACATATTTGTTTTGCAACGATCACAACTGTCGTTTGGAAACAGCCTTTATTTAAACGCTTCGGCATCTTCAGTCGTGCTTTTCCCTCGACGATGAAATCAAGAAAATTTCAATACCCAATGTAGAGACTTTGCAGAACCTTTTGCATGATCATTGTGTTAAACATGCAAGTCATGAAACTGAAAGGTGCTCAGGTTTTAGTTACCCTCTTGATAATTTCACTAATTAAAAACTGAATTGTATTGCGGAGAACGTGGAAAATGAAACCTTTGTATTCCGAAGATTACAACGCTGAAAAACTCCGTACACCTGCTTGCTTCTAAGATAACACAATTGAATTCAACTGTTGTAAAAACAAACTATCTTGAAGTCGCTTCCGAGACAAGATGAATCTGACGGCACCGAAGACAATAATTTCCTTCCTTCCTCTCCTGTCAAGGATACACCGCTTCCCTTTGAAAGACTTAATGCTTACACCTTTAAAATCCAAGTTGAATAAATCCCCAGGAAGATGAGATTTTCCCATGGAGTTACATCACCACCTGAGAGGAAGATTTGAAATTTAATTAACTAGAGATCGAATAAATGACAGTTATTAGTTTATACCTACGCCACGGGCAAAATACATTGATCTATCACCATTACATCAATAATTAAAATGACTTTGTCATCACTTGTGCTGGATAAGTGGTGTTGTCCTAAAACATAAAAGCTAGAGTGATTTCGTTAAATTAGCTGATCTCACAATCATTCTAATCTGAGCAAATAAATTATTTGTCTGAAAATTGTTTCAAATTTGCATCATTTTTTTCAGTAATATACTTAAACGTTGCTTCGCAACGTGTCAATCGAGTTTCCCTTTGGTGGTGCAAACTCTAACTCTTGGAAAAGCCAGGATCGTAACAAAGACTAGAATGGACGAAATTTAGCATGGTAAAAACACACCCTTTCTTTTTTCATTGGAATTTTCCATGGTTTTTAGAACATGAGCAAAATTTTTTGTGAGATAGAATCCTATATCATTTCATGTCCTGCTTTCACACGCATTATCAACTACTCTAATCGATTGTGGTTTTCTAAATTCGCTAAATCTAACGGTTGAATCCAACATAAGCTTTGTTTGTTTTATCGCTTTAAGGAAAGCCGAATTCTTTGAGTTGATTAGATCAAAACAGACATGAGTTGTGGGCGATAGGAACCATAACTCAATCAGTGGCAAACAGGTGCAAAATGGATAATTAAACAAGCTTGGTGTTTTTCCGGAATGCTTCAAGTATAAAAGAAGTAAACCGGCTCAGATCTTTGGATTTTAGTTACTCCTCGTAAACTGGGCAAGTAGAGGACGCTAAATCTTTGTCAGTGAAACGTTCCAACGCTCCTTGACATTTACAGACTGTTGCGCACGAAAGAAGAGATACCTCAAAAGTTACACCGCGCAATGGCTTCAAATATCACTGGTATTTGCTTGTTAATCCTAACCATTTGTCAATTAAGCGAAGCAAGAATGGTGCATCGTAGGCCGGCACTCGACATGAGAAGAAATTTCCAGAAATGGCTGAATGATATTTCGAAAGATGAGATGTCTATATCAAAGTTTGAAGCGCTGATGAAGCCAGGAAGTGACGAGAAGCACGCACGTTTAGACAAAGAAAGGGAACAAATAGAGAAATGTGTGCGTGGATCGCCGTGTGGAGAGAACGGCAACGGCTACGAACACGAAAAGTTTAGGGTAAAAGAGCAGTCGGAAAACGGCGACAAAAATCGGATAGAAAACGATGAAGCACCCAAAAAGTTCAACGCAAAAAAACCTTATTGTCCCATTGGGTTATGGTGCATTAATGAACAAAAACGCGGCTACGAGAATTCAGACACATTGGACCGATGCCCTCCCGGATTGTGGTGTAAGAGAAACAGGATAAAATGGGCTGCCAAAGATCTATTCACCAAGCAACCCAAAAAAAGAGAGAGAGAAAGGCTCTGCCAAAGTGGTCATCAGTGTTCAGTGCAGAGAGATGAGGACGACGCCATGGCTGATGCCCTGAAGAGATGTCCGCCAGGTTTATGGTGCAAACGAAACCAAGAAGTAACAAACGTTGATAAAACAAGCTGTCCGATAGGTTTTAAGTGTTCCTCTAAGAGAGAGGCGGGATTTGAATCATATACATCATTACAAAACTGCCCACCAGGGTTGTGGTGTAAGAGAGACGAGTTTTTGGCCAAAGAGGGTACCGCTAAGGCAAAAGGCACGACAGAAGAGTGCCCAGATGGATTGAAGTGTTCCGATCAACGACTAATGAGCCCCGAGAATTTGGAAATTCTTGGTGAATGTCCTCCTGGTTTCGTGTGCCAGGGTAGCTTTTCAAGTGGCGATGGTCTCATCAAGGAACAAAGTAACAACCCAGAAGAGGACAATCTACACTGTTCATCTGGTACCTGGTGCGCAGTCAAACGGGATGTGTCAAACATAGTGCACAACAACTTGGAAAGATGTCCTCCAGGCTTGTGGTGCAAGCGAAATACAGAAAAAATCCATCGTGTCGCCTCTAAACAAGGAGATGACAATGAGTCCTGGCAATCTTTGCAAACTCAAGGCCTGAATCTAAATTGAAGCTGTTTCTAGACGACATTTATCAAAGAATAATTTTAAGAGAATGTTGTCTGTTCGAGTAATTTTCAAAATTATTGCTCAAGAAACCATATTTAGAGACATCGCTTAAAAATTACAGTGAAATAAGTGACAGAAACTATGACAGGTTTTTTGCATTGCTTTGCTTTTCTTTATTTCGCTTCTGTTCAGGTAGTATATTTTGAAACCGACCTAAGGTTCTTTTAGAAAAAGGTAGATGAAAAGTGGCATTTGAGAGAAAAGAATTTTTCAATTGTGAATTCTCTGAAAAGAATGAATCCCCGGTGTCCTTTATACACCAATTACCTGCATGGCCTATTATCCTGCCTTGGTAATAGCTTCGATACTGCAACCCGCTTGGCTTCGTACAAAAAAATAACATTCAGAGCTGCATTTGGTAAGGTCTTCCGCAAAGCAAAATCGGTAAGATCAATTCTAGGTGGCAAACCTTAAATCAATATGCATATGCTTTAAATTTCGTATTTAAGTGTTTTATTTTCGTCAGTCGTTCCTGTGATAATGATAATTGATTTTAATTTAAATGGGTAATATTGGCCCATGTAATTGTGACTCGATATATATTACCCAAGCAACGACTACACTTCTGTTGTGGAAAACCGTATGTGTTTTATGTAAATCAAGTTGTACTGGAAATTTTCAGGGAAAGCTGGAATAATAATTAAAATTGTGTTTATAAAACTGAAGAAGAAACAAAACTCCAGGATATCTATCGGACAGCCATGTCAATATATTACCGATCTTTCGTCATATTCACGACATCCACAATTCATTTTATTTTAAAATTTAAAATTGTCTCCTGATGAATCGGGTTATCTAAAAGCAAGACTAAAGTTACTCCTCTAATCATCATCATAAACATAAACTTGATCAAAGCGCGGAAAAATATGTGCGTTCGATTTTTTTTGCGTATTTATTTCTAGACCCTTAGTTAGAAATACAAAGTTCATTTGTTGGCTTCATGGGAACCCGCTGAAATGATCTATTAAAAATAGATGTTCACCGCCAACTGCAGGGCTTGGCTAAATTTGATGTCTACCGACTTTTCAACATGTGTCTAACATGAAGAAATCAAGAACTACTGATATCGAATGGATAACATACCCAAGGAAATCGAATCCAAAGACAGACTGTTCTTTGGGACTAAAGACGGAAACAAATGCTTCGCTTCGAATTCTGGTAATTAACTTTAAATTCTTTCATTGTATATCTATTCAAAGCACTGTCATCCGTGCTTCGTTGAGGTATGAGAATAAATAAGGAGCAGCAGTGCACTATAACAAGCTATGTTGAAAGCGTCATTTACTCTCGCTCAGTAATGTCATTTTTAACCCTTTCACCCCTGAGGGGCTCCCCATTGACGAGTAAAATCGTCTGATGTTAGACAGTGTAAAATCTATAAGTGTCACTCTTACAATGTAGGAGGGAAAGGGTTAATGGGGACATAGTCTCGGAGTGAATCTAGCTGTTGTTAACCCTTTCACCCCTGAGGGGCTCCCCATTGACGAGTAAAATCGTCTGGCGTTAGACAGAGTAAAATCTATAAGTGTCACTCTTAGGAGGGAAAGGGTTAAATTATAACGGGGATATAGTCTCGGAGTGAATCTAGCTGTTGTTAACCCTTTCACCCCTGAGGGGCTCCCCATTTCCCCATTGACGAGTAAAATCGTCTGGCGTTAGACAGAGTAAAATCTATAAGTGTCACTCTTAGGAGGGAAAGGGTTAAATTATAACGGGGACATAGTCTCGGAGTGAATCTAGCTGTTGTTAACCCTTTCACCCCTGAGGGGCTCCCCATTGACGAGTAAAGTCGTCTGGCGTTAGACAGAGTAAAATCTATAAGTGTCACTCTTAGGAGGGAAAGGGTTAAACCGCCACGGCGACGGGGTGATTTTTTTGTCCCAAAATCTCATTGCGCTGCTTGCAAGCCTCAATCACAAAAGCAAGGCCCTAAGACGCACGTTTCTTCTCGCCACGTAAAGCAAGCATTAGTGGTCTAAGAAACTCGTGCGTGCACAGATCAAATTCTGACTGATGATAGAGGATAAAAATCGGAACCGTGGTAGCGGTACCTCTTTTCTTGGTCTTGGTAACGCATCGTGAATGGTCAAGAGGTTAAAGACTCAGAATGCAATAATTATCAACCAGAAAGAAGGTGCTTAGCACTGACTCGAAAGGTGTACCTCCTACTGCACGAAACGTGGTTGAAAGCGACAACTTACAAAATAATGAGCTTTGGGCTTCGAATAAGTTATTCTAGACCAGTCGCGGTGGTTGGTATACCAGGATAGCTGTACAAACGTGACTCATTGAGTAATAAACGTAAATTAATAAAGATTAAGCTAACGGTTTTAAACAAGGGATTAACGAAACTAATCAATGTACGTACCCAATAACTTAAGCACAGGATTGTACCGGAGTTTCTACAACGATAGTGATGGTGAAACAAGGCTTTCTCCGAACCATATAAAACAGTTGACTGCCTCCTCTTCGTGCTATTCTGTGAAGCTAGCGAATGCTGTTGTGGAGCACGCCTCCCCATTATTCGCTGCGGCCCGCTTTTCCTTTCACGAGCGGGCGACTGGGGATTAGGCAACACAGTTGATATTAGTTTAAAGTTACAATGTTTCAACAACACAAATTGTAGAGTTCTCAGGGGAAGAGCAAAGTTCCATGACTGGGGACTTGACAGACGACCTACTTTGTTTTAACAAGTCAAACTTGAATGTAAATTTGTCCTTTTTCCTGCATCATGCAACTTAGATCTAACTTGTGCGACGACTGCACCCTCTGTGCTGATACTAGGGCAATTAGAGCGGTAATTTCATTGAGAGTTCCTTAAGCGAGAGATCTGTATTGTCTTTCCATTGCCGTAAATAGTCCATCACAACTTTAACATCCGAAACAGTGGTGTAATGAGAATTTGGTTTTATGAACCGAGTTGATAATGTAAATTGGCCACCGTACAGAGATTCTAAAAGGTGACGTTTCGAGCGTTAGCCCTTCGTCAGAGCGAATCGAGGGATTATGGGTGACCTAACTATTGGTGGTAACATGGCAACGTGAAAAATAGGAATATATTAGTTAAACGAAAAGCGTTCGTTAATACCGTGAGGATTAAGGGTGCCGATTTGGAACATGAATTTTTGTTCTAGATTCTTGCGGCTTTCCGTCGTACCTAGATGTAGGGAAAGGCCGCAGAT
The DNA here is from genome assembly GCA_949126865.1 of Montipora capitata. Taxonomy (NCBI): domain Eukaryota; kingdom Metazoa; phylum Cnidaria; class Anthozoa; order Scleractinia; family Acroporidae; genus Montipora; species Montipora capitata. Next base: position 41,851,251 of record OX421448.1, on the reverse strand, counting down.
AGCCATGTGTTTTTTGGAGTGGTTAGGGAGATTAAAATGACGAGCGACTGACTTAGATGCATCTTTGTCATTCTTCTAAACATCGCGACGGTGTTCGCGGAATCGGTCACCTAGTCGTCTACCTGTCTCGCCAATGTATAATTTATTGCATAACGTACAGGTTATGCAATAAATGACATTTGCGGAGGTACATGTGAAACGATCGGTGATCTTAACAGATCGCTTAGGTCCCGATATCTTGCTAGTGTTAACAATGAAAAGACAAGTTTTGCATCGTGAGCGCGCGCATTTGAAAGTGCCGGGTTGCTAGTTAGTTTTGAGCGCGCTTCTAACTAAAAAGTTACCTACGTTTTTGTCGCGTTTGAATAAAATAAGTGGAGGTTGTGAAAAGATTCTACAAGCCTCGGGATCATTTTGGAGTAATTTAAAATTATTAAGAATGATACTTTTGACTGCGTGATTATGAGGATGGAAAGTGAGGGTGAATGGAATTCTGTCATTCTTATCTTTTTGTGACGTTTGTAGTGATGACTGTCGATCAAATTGTTGGGCGCGATGATGGCCCGCTTTGACCACAGAGACAGGATAGCCACGTTTTTCGAAGAACTGGCACATCTCCTCTGATTTTCTGGAAAAATCGGAGTCATCACTACATAGACGTCGAAGTCTAAGAAATTGAGAATAAGGAATGGAGTTCTTGACATGTGATGGATGTGATGATGAATACAACAAATAACTGTGAGAATTCCTCGATTCGCTCTGACGAAGGGCTAACGCTCGAAACGTCAGCTTTTAGAATCTCTGTACGGTGGCCAATTTACATTATCAACTCCGTTGATAAAACCAAATTTTTGTATACTATTTCCCCACCGACGCAGCACCACAGTTTCTTTAGAAACTACCCCCTTCATTCAGTGGTGTAATGAGACTTCCTTGGCCTCGAAATGTAAACCCCTCTCATAAACCGAGAAATGAAGGGATAATTTCCAACTGAACATGTGCTACCATATATAGTCAAGTGAGGATAAGGCAGAGTGAGGCAGTGTTAATAGAACTAAATCCTTACCCAGCTCGTAAAGTAAAGTTAAAAACTTTAACACCTTATTTACAGAAATGTTATGCGAATCAATGTTCCTTTTACTGCAGATCTAGAATGATGATGACCACTTGTTAAGATAGACGCCATACTGGTGTTCAGTGGATTTCCGCCAGGACTGCGACATGATTCCTCTAGCTTCAGTTCCTCGCGAACTCCTATTGCCTCAAGGCATTTCCGGATTCAAAACATGCCATCAGTTGCATTTTCTTCCATAGTGGGTTATTTGAATGGCAATGTGGCAGCCTTAACAGATTTTCCTTCCTTAGTAACAGCCTTGGCAGTTAAATCAGTCTGAGTAGGCCACATGAGTACAATGATCACTCCCTCTGCCTTGTCTGTTGTAATCTTCTGTAAACATCTGGGAATGAGAGAAAAGGGAGGGAATGCATAAAATGGCTTTCTGACCCACAGCATTGAAAAAGCATCCACAGCAGTTGCACCAGAGTCTGCTTTCCATGATACATATTACCAATCTGTTTGTTTGACCTGGAAGCAAACAGGTCAATCTCAAAATGGCCCCACAGTTGGGATAACTTTTGGAAGACCTCTGGATTCAACATCCACTCCGTTCGATCATTAAATACCCTAGATTTGCTGTCGGCCATGGTATTCTGTTTCCCTGGCACATAAACTGAGCTAAGGAAATTATTTCTCTTCAAGGAAAATTGCCAAATGCTCTTTGCAATAACATTACAGGCTCTAGATTTACTGCCTCCCATATTGTTTATGTAGCAGACAATGGTTGTCTTATCTGACATTACACGTGTGCGCTTGTTACTAATATTGTTGCACAATGAATGTAATGCAAAGAGGGCTGCTACATTTGAGGTGTTCTGGAGCTATAGGTACCGAGGAGTAAGAGACGGTCTTAAAACCTTTAGGCTTCACAAGTTAATAACTGACTCAATGCTTTCCATTTTGAAATGATGATGCTGCACATCCTCATTGAAGAATCAGTCTGTAAGTAACATCCTTTTTGCGTCGAATGAATATAGGGCAGATAAATTCTAGTCACTTTGATGTGTCACCACCAAAGAGGAACTGGTTCATGGGAACTGATGAAGAGAAGAGTGACATGTAATCCTCATTCAGGTCCGGTGTGATCTACACTCTCTGCGGCGAGCATTGATTTCATAGTTGGCGAAGCTCATTGTTTCGATTGCACCCATGCCATCATTGATAAAAATATCTAGATACCATGACCAGGTTATTATGATTTGTTCATGCCTGGCAGCCTGTCGTTCAGGTTCAATACCTTGTCAAGCATTTTTGCCAGAATTGTGACTGACTTGACAACACAACCTTCCCCTACATTTGCAGTTTTTCTGCACTTTCTGTTTACTGGTGGTCTCATCAGAGCTTGAAGTCGATCACGCCTTTTTACTGGGCGGTTCGTCGGCGGTAGTGCTATGCCACCTTCATTCTCTGTGGCATGTGTCAGAATCAGAGAGAACATCACATTCCTTGTCGTCTGCCTTCCAGACGTCCGGCAGAGTCAGTGTTTGCTCTAACAGATCAAATTTTCCAGCTAGAGTATTTTTCAAGTCTCTGATCGATTCCGATAGCATAGCTCCGAATTTTTGAAACTTGCTTTCGTCACTCGTAGCGGGTTTTCGCGCCGTTTCTTTCACTGAGACATTCGGCGAATGTACGTCCCAGCTGTTGTTCTCATCATAATGAGTCTTATAAATAAGGCCCTCTTTGCTACTGAACCTGCAGTGCTTTCAGTATTCAGAGAACGTCCCTTTCCCACAGTTAGTCTATCTTTAAGACCTCACTGAAACAAATTGTCATTGACAGAAAACTAAAGCTCTCAGCTTTTGGGTTTCCTCGCCACATCGTCTATGGATGTTTGTAGCTGCAATTTTTTAAGACTTACTTAAAAATGTTGCAAAGTAATATATTAATTTTACATAATATTATATTATAACTATCCTTTTAGATTGTTGTAACCAACTGCAACGTATTTATTTATTTATTTATTTATTGTTTTTTGTATCTGTGGCAGACAAATAAAATAAAAGAAATAAATAAATATAAGTTGACAATCCTTAAAATGAATCCAAAAGTATTAAACATGCTTCAAACATGCCTCACTTTAAAAAAGCTTTGTGTCCTGCGGCGTCATTTGTTACGCACAATGATAAATATATGATATAAAAATCCTTATCATTCCACGCGACAAAAGTCCAACTTAAACACTTGACAAAAACCAACGTTAATTATTTGCAATTTTTCCTTCTTTAACACATTTGATCAAAACTTTTTTGATCAAAACTTAAGTCCTAGCTCTTATTTTATACTTATCAGAATATCGTGTTTCTAATTAGTCAATGACGAATGCAAAAATATAGCTTAAAGGTGCAATAGAGTTCGATGAAATGCGCCCTTAAGTTACGAAATGCACTCGGGTTCAGCATTCGATGTCTTATACTTATTGAACGCCAGTGCACTTTCCATTGAGGCATTTTTTATTTATGATTCTTTTTTTGCCCAAATTAAGAAACTTCTTTACAACAATTAATCATTAAAGCCAGTCTTCCAGCATTGAGAACGCGAAGCCGTTTTGAAGGAATGATTTATTAGCTTGGCAATAGATGGAGCTACTATAGGAGCTGCGAACTTGAGCATTCGTGGACTGAGCTTGTCGATACCACTGGCTTTGTGTGAACTAATGCTCTCAAGACAGTCAATGATCTTGGCCTCTGTAATAGATGGAATGGAAATTAAAGAGCACTTTATTATCCTTTTTAGTCGATTTTTAGAGCAGACAAAATTGATCAGTTTAGACATGTCAAAGTTTGTTTGAGGAAGTAACGACCTGAGTTTATCAGCAACAGATGTAAAATGAAAATTTAACGCCATTTCTATCGTATCCTCGATAATGCGACCCTCAACTCGAAGGCTGTTCACACGTTTGGACTGATTAACCATTCCTGAGGTTGATTTAATTATTTTCCATGTTTCTTTAGCGTCGTTTACATTTTGCTCCAGTTTAGAGACATAAAACTTGCGTTTAGTGCTTCTCAACATGCCTACTGCTTTCAATTTCTCGCCTTTTTATAATCAGCCCACAAATTTGGATTGCGACGACGTTTGAACTTTTTTAATAAGGAATCCCTCAACTGTAGTTGTTTAATTATCCAAGGAGCTTGATTAACCCGTGCAACACGTTTAGATCGCCATGGACAGTGTTTTTCAAATGCATCAATAATTAATTTCTGCCATGAATCCAACATATAATCAATGTCATCAAAAATAAAGACACAATCCCACCGGGGTCTGCATTAAGTTTGTTTAAAAAGTTCAGCATCAAACCTTTTCATTTTGCGGTATTGTATATAGTTGTTGATCTTTCTGGCGTTGGCACGCTCACCTTAATTACTTTATTTGCTCACTGCAAACAAAGGTAAGTGATCAGAAAGTCCAACAACAGGACACACAATATGTTATTTCTGACGAGTGAGCTAGCGAATAAGGCTGAAATAACTATTTTGTCGGCACGAGATACAACAAGGGCCTGGGTTCCAGGCCGGGGCATCATGGGTTACGATGTAGGGGTATATAAAACCAGGTATAGCACGTGGTTGTCATCTAGCCTTCAGAACCAACCGCGTTCTTTCGTTCGTTTAAATTTTTCCCTTTGCCGTTCGTAATGTCGATCACCAAAGCCAAAGTGTCCGACCTAATTAAAGCCAACAACGATCAGTTAATGGCCTTCTTTAAGGAGTTACTCAAGGACAATGCAGGTCAGATTAAGCGTGCTAACGAAACTTCGTCAGAACAGCAAATGAAAGAGATCAAGTAATTGAAATTTCAAGAACCGCACAAGTTTAAAAGAAAAACCAACGAAGACCAGTGTAAGTTCAATCTTAATCTTGTGGAGACCTTCGACAGCGCCAAGTCCGCCGCCGAGAAGTCCAACCTTGAGAAAGTGAAGTCCGACCTCGAAGAAGGTGAGAAATCGCTCGTGGAACGGCAAAAACATATTCTTCTGGCTGACAAGTCCGAATACGGTTGGAATACGGTCGAAGAATACAAACAGCATGATCTAGCAGATGATTCGGAGGACGAAAAACGTATCTACAGTACTGAGAGGCGTGCCCGTGCAGTTTTGTCTTCTCGAAAGAAGAAGAAGTCTTCAGCGATGGCTGCGACCAAAAGATCTTCTCCGCTTCGCGGGTCAGTTTTGTCTTCAAGTTCCCAACCCCAAAGTCAGTCCTTCCAGCCAGCCACTGCCAATTCTAGTTTCCTGCCTCGTCGTCCTAACATTGGCACATGCTTCGCTTGTGGAAAAACCGAGCACTTGCGTGCCGGTTGCCCCGCGATGCCTAGCAGTCTGACTCTCCAACTTCAAAGTGACTAGATGAGCAGGATTATCAGGTGTAGTTCTGTCTTGTTTTGATCGTAATGATTTTATCTTGGAAGCTTTGAGCGACAGTCAGCCTGATTCCTGTTCTGACCTGACTTCTTGCAATGTTTTCCCCCTAGTTTTGAGCTCGTCTTAAGATCAGCAATGTTTTGTTAATATTGATACTCCCGCTCTGCCCTCAGTTCGTGGAAGACTTAAAAAATAAATTGACTTTTGGCGTTCGCTGGAAATTTCTCAGTTCATCCTGAATGTCATTATCCAGGGTTACAAGATTCCGTTTTTTCATCTTCCCACACCATTCTTCAAAGCTAACAATGCCTCTGCACGTAACAACAGTACTTTTGTGTGTGAAGCTGTTAATGACCTACTCAAGCTTAAGCTTGTCGAAGAAATTTTTTGCGCGCCGGACATTATTAATCCGCTCTCCGTTTCTACTCGCAGTTCGGTAAACAAAGACTGATCTTAGA
>OX421448.1:41835313-41840313 GCA_949126865.1 Montipora capitata | reverse complement strand
ATGTCGTAGGACAAGCAATTTGGTGTGCAGTGGCAAGGTTTGGTCGAATACCAAATTTCCTATGACATGGTATACCTTCACTGGAGTCCCATGTCCAAACAATGTCACATGTTTAGTATCATGAAGCCTTTTTATACCAAGCTATTCACGAAACCTTGCCACTGCACACCACATTGCTTGTGCAAGGATATACTGTATGTAAATATTTATATGAAATGTATACAAAGCTTTCTCACTTCTTACTTGTCACTTGTACATGTATTTTCGCGTGACATGGTCTACCTTCACTGGTGTCTCACGTCCAAACAATGTAACATGTTTAGTACCTGAAGCCTTTTATACCAAACCATAAAATATAATTGTAGCCAATCAGAATGCAGGGAAGACTGTGAAATAATAACTGTACATGCAGCTGTATTCCACCAAACCTTGCTACTGCACACCACATTGCTTTTGCAAGGATATAATTATGTAACTATTTCCTATGAGTTGGTATACAAAGCTTCCAACATTAAAAGTTAGTAGCCCAAGTCATTTTTTCAAGAGCCCAGAATTAATTAATTCCAGCGGGGATCATATTTACAAGAAAGTGGTGATGAATCAAGTAAGGCACCCGTTCAAGCTACTTGTTCAGAAATTTGGTCGCCTGCGCTCGCAAATAAGGCACCTCAGGCGACCATTAGGCAGCAGCCTTGCAAAGCTTTGTCACATGTTATTTGTCACTTAAGTATTTTGTTTGCATGTACATGTACAGGTGTATGCAAGCCTTTACAAAAAAATCCAATTGTCTTTTGTGGTATTCCACGGTACAAGTAGACTACTCAAAGGCATTGCATTACTAGAATTTCTCATGAAAGATTATAAAGCTACCATACATGTACATATACTGTAGAACTGGCTCTCTAAAATTTAAAACAAAAGTTTTGAGGAATAAAAATTCCTCAGCATGTCCTTTTTTGTTGTTACTGTTTGAACTAGACAAAGTACGCATCACAGTTCTTCGTCTAGTTCATACAGTAACAATACAAAAAGGACATCCTGGGGAATTTTTATTTCTCATGCATTTTTTTGCATGATTCCTCCACTGTTTTAATTGGATATGGTAAAACTCACAATATCATGCTTTTAGTACTTTATGCCCAGGAACCCAAGAAAAGAAGGGCAATTTATAGGTGGTATACCAAAGTTGTTTTGAGTTGTAGCCCTCAAACACTAATTCCATTAAAAAATCACGAAAAACTAAAAATCAATAATTATTATTGATTTAATCACATGCACAAAATGATCAATTTGGAAATGTGGACACTTGTGGAAGGCTGTCACAGGCTTCCAGATAAGTTTGCAATTCCTTTAGCTTCATTATTCAGTTTCATTTACACCAGAGGATTGCTTATGAATGGCAAAGTGTTGTGTTACATCATTCATTGAAATGTACATGTAGCTTATGCATTGATTGATTGATTGATTGATTGATTGATTGACTGGTGTGAATATTTTCTAGGGCCTACATGTACCTCAACCACAAGATGCAGTGCTGAAGGAAATTGTGCATTGAAATTTAATTGGAGGGAATTTCTTCAGATGCAAGAAGCAGACAGTCCTCTGATTGTGAATTGTGATGCAATTGTAGATTAATGTCTTTATGTCAATACTTGGGAGGGTAGAGGTTTTCTTGTGAATCTGGATAGTCACCTTATGAAATTAATCTTATGACATTAACTGTTTCAAGTGAATTCTTTCAGACATCAGGTAATTATAGCAGAGTTGAATGCCTTCACATTGAACAGGTTAAACGCAAGCAAGAGATCTTCAGTGCAACAATCAGTGACTTCCTCTGTTAACACAAGAACAGTTTCTCAATAATTTTTGACTACATTGTAAAATCAAGAAAGGTTTCACCATCCTTTAAGTCTGAGAAAATTGTCAGTCATCTTTCAATCGTAAACACATCAATCTTAAGCAGTAACATAAGTATAAGTGATATCTTTCCAATAGACATATCTGCACATGGCAGCAATGATTGAAAGATCAATGTAATATAAGTACCATCATCTGAACTGGCGGGTAGCACACTGCATACAGTTCGATGTACCTTGTAAAGTAGGTCTAACCATGGAGTTATTTAACAATTACACCCGTAGCCCACAAGGGCTACAGGTCAATAGCCCATGAGGCGAAGCCAAATGGGCTATTGACCTGTGGCCCTTGAGCGCGAAGGGGCTAATTGTTTTGGTTTAACCCAACTAGTCGGACAGAAAAGGCAATAGCAAAGTTAGAAAATGAAATGCAAGAAATATTTATTAGGGAATAAAACGAAAGAAAGTGTCATGCTTTTTGCTACTCGAGGACTATTACTAATAGTCCTCTAGTAGCGCAGCCAATCAAAATGCAGGATTTGCATTAGTCCACTAGTTGGGTGATACTAATTTGTTATAGTATACTAATCTGTAGTATTTTCCATCTGAACTGGCAGGTAGCACACCTCATACAGTTAGATGTAACTTGTAAAGTAGTTCTAACCATGCAGTTAATTTGTTATAGTATACTAATTTGTAGTATTTTCCATCTGAACTGGCAGGTGGCACACCTCATACAGTAAGATGTAACTTGTAAAGTAGGTCTAACCATGCAGTTAATTTTTGTTATAGTATACTAATTTGTAATATTTTCCATCTGAACTGATGGGTGGCACACCTCAAACAGTTCGATGTAACTTGTAAAGTAGGTCTAACCATGCAGTTAATTTTTGTTATAGTATACTAATTTGTAGTATTTTTCATCTGAACTGGCGGGTGGCACACCTCATACAGTTTGATGTAACTTGTAAAGTAGGTCTAACCATGCAGTTACTTTTTGTTATAGTATACTAATTCGTAGTACCGGTATTTTCCATCTGAACTGGCAGGTGGCACACCTCATACAGTAAGATGTAACTTGTAAAGTAGGTCTAACCATGCAGTTAATTTTTGTTATAGTATACTAATTTGTAGTATTTTCTATCTGAACTGGCAGGTAGCACACCTCATACAGTTCGATGTAACTTGTAAAGTAGATCTAACCATGCAGAAAATGGCCTCAGAGATGGGGAGCAATGAGGGGCAGCAGTACATTTTTAGGTTCGATTGAAATGTATAAATACTACAATCGTGGCCAGAGATGTTGAGATAATTTAGCAAAACTAACGCTTTCGAACAAACAATAGAATTTTGTATTCAAATGAAAACATCTTTTTCATCTGTAGTCACCCCCTCTCCCCCAAAAAATGTTGCAAAACGCTTCTTGGATGTTTAGTTGTTTCCAACATTGAAAAAGGGGAAAGGAGATGGTACCTTTCACGAGGGGAGAGAGCAGAATTTACACCAAAGAAAAAGGTTGGTAATTTTCATGTGTCTCAACAACTTCTGTCCATGATTGTAGGTACACGGTATAAAACCAAAGGTATTACTTATACCATGAGCAGCTACTGTGCAATGACAAGTATATTATTGCAATTTGGAATACTTTTGAGTGGTGATTTCTTGAGCTGCCTTGTTTAAATCTGCTTATTTCTGACTTGGATGCTGAAAATTTCCATGATTTTCATTAGTGTAATTTCACCTTTTTCTAACATTAAAATACATATATTTTTTCCTTTAATGCCACTTTACTAGCTATCTAAATTAGTTGTTGTTAAAATGCTGTTAACCCATTTGTTATATTTAAAAGAATTATAAACTGGTAGAAAGAATTAGCCCTTTCACTCCTAATAGAGGAGGAACTCCCCCAGAATTATAATTCCTTTATGTAAAGTCCCAAGAAATAATACTAAGCAAGAGGTCTGCCAAAACGGGTTGCATTTGAATGGTAACGTTACAGGATTTCATCCTCAAATTTAACAGTTTGAGTGAAAAAATTATCTTGTCATAATTAATTAAATTGGTCAAAGAGTGAAGGGGTTAAATAGGCGATTTCTGAGTTCCACAAACCTAAAAGGCTTCTTTTTGAAACAGGTTTGAGGCAACTCTGAAAAAGCCTATTCAAAATATCTTAGAGAATGAATATTTCTCTTATAGTCTATTAAAAGATCTGATTGGTGTATATATAGTATAATTATGTATATACAATTTGTAATTAGTTGTTGTTTTACCCCCAGTTTTTAGTAGATAATTATGTTCACGCTAAATTTGCTTTATAGAATGAATTAAAAATCATTTGAACATATAAAATGGAATGTCACTGGTTCTCTTTGATGTGTTTAAGTAGCAATCTTGTTTAAAACTTGGACTTTCATTATAAAATCATTTGCTATCGGGGCAAACATGCTCAATATTAAAAGTTTTATCACATTTTGCCGCCTCAAGTGAACTTGTTCAAAAGTTTGACTTTAATTTTATTTGCTATACCTAAGCAAACCCGGTAAATAGTAGGAGTTTTACACATTTTGCTGCCCAAGCAAACTCGCTTAAAACTTGGACTGTGTTTATATTTACTACCTGAGCAAACATGCTGAATAGTAAGAGTTCGATCAAATTTGCTGCCCCCAAGCAAACTTGTTCAAGACTTAGGTTTTGACTACATTTGCTGCCCCAAGCATAATTTCCCAAAATTTAGAGTTTGATCAATTTTGCCACCCAGGAACAATTGTTCAAAATAAGTGTTTTGACAACATTTACTGCGTGAGCAAACGTGTTTAATACTAAGGGTTTGCTCACATTTTGCTATATAAAACAATCTGGTTCAATGATAAACATTTGCCTGCAATTTCCAATATGTGCAAACATGATCAATAAAATAAGATTTTGATCACCTTTACTACCATAAGCAAACACTGTTCAACTTTAACATTTCGCTCACATTTCCAACCCTGCTTTAACTTGCTTAAAATAATGAGTTTACACGTTTTTACAACAGGAGCAAAAGCTGTGCGAAACAGCAAATTTGCGCGCTAATTTGCGTCATGTGTAAAGACAGTTCAAAGAAACACATTTTCATCCACATTTGATCAGTATGTAAATAACCCC
>OX421448.1:41820313-41822813 GCA_949126865.1 Montipora capitata | reverse complement strand
GAAGTTACTCCACAAATTCTTTTCTTGGACACAAAACCGTTATTTCTAAAACGTGGTTTACAGTAAGGGGCCCAGTTCTCTGCCGGGCCCAGTTCTCGGCCACTTTTTGTTCAACGTTTATTTTTAGCGCCGCAAATGAATCTGAATAAAAAGCAATAGCTGTTATTACAGTTGCGGCCACGTCGCTGCGGTGTTAGTTCCAGAAGGCGTGGAAACGAGGCTTTCGGGTCAAAACAAGAATTTCTTACCGAAGACTTCTGTGATTTCTTGATTCCGATGACTGTTTTCTTGGTTTTTTTTCGAGTAGTTTGTGGTTTCTTTGGCCTAATTTTATCGTGAAAAGTATGGCAAGGCACTGTATAGCATATGGATGTGTTAACCGAAGTAACAACCCCAGATGTGCGAAACTATCGTGGCATTCTTTGCCAATAAAGAACAGGAAACTCCTTCAAACGTGGTTAGCCAAGATGAAGAGAAAAAACCCACCGGTTTCCAAGCATTCATATCTTTGTAGCGAACATTTTTCAGAGGAATGTTTTAAGCGCCGTATGGGAGGAAGAGCGTATCTGAAACCTGGATCCGTGCCCACAAGGTTCAGTTTTACACCGAAGGCAAAGCCCAAGCGAAAAGCTCCTGTTGATCGTTCGTCACCGGTTGGCGCAAGTCAACTGAAGGCCCAACCTGACGCTGTTGAAATATCACCTGAAGAAGCAGTTATTTTTCTGTCTGGGCAATCCGAATTGCCGAGCGTGACCGCCGCTAAAACTGAGGTACTTAAAAGTAATGAGGAACTATTAATGAACCAGCTTGAAGCGAAGAAAGACCAGGTGAGGCGCTTAAATGAACTTCTGGAGACTCAAAGAAAGGAACTTGAAGACGAATTTACTGAGAAAATGAGACAGCTTGAACAGGAACGGGAACTGAGGAAAGAGTTGGAAAATATGTTCCAAAAAAGTCTCTTTAATATTGACAATATTAACAGTATTAAGGGTAATCCAAAATTATTTAAGTTCTATACTGGGTTTCCTAACTATGAAATTTTCAGCATGGTTCTTAGCTTTTTAGGAAGGGAAGCAGCTTCCCAACTAGTCTACAGCAACAGTGAACAAAAAGATGCCCAAAAGAAAGAAAAGGCAGGCCCCAAAAGGACCTTGTCCGTGGAGGAAGAATTTTTCCTTGTTTACCTTCCGACTCTGGGTCGCCTGTGGCTTAACTTGCGATTTTATCAGCATCTCCTCCTGTTGATATACATGTCCTTTGTCTCATTCCGGGAACCAATATGCATCGGCTTTCATTGCCATTTGAAAGAACCAGCAATTTAGCTTTCAAAACATCAGGAAGTTTTTGCCAAAGTACTTTCAACCACATGGCCACAGAGCTCGACAACGGAATCGCTAATTTCACTCTTTCCAGACATTCAAACCCGATTCTGGACAAGTTATGAGATGTTTCAGATGGCATCTCTCCATTTATACAAATAAAATCAAGTTGCACCGTCCACGTCATTGTAAGAACAAAAGGCAGCAACTTTCTTCGTACACTTATGGCGGATGAGTCTCGAGGACTTCGCGAGAGCTCCGCGCCATCATGATAACATTTTCACTTCCGTCGTTTCAACAGCCAATCAGATTACGAGTTTGGTCGGCCAAAATTTGGCCGATCGCCGGAATTCTTGAGAGACTTTTGGTCAGGCCCAATTTTAGCGAGCGACGACATAAGAGAACATATGGGCGAAGCTAAAAATGGGTCTGTTCGCAGGTTATGTATGTCGAGAATAAATACAGTGAATTCTAGTGGATGGTATTATTGCCACGGCTGTGCTCTGGTTACCTTACAGTACCGATCAGAGATAAGCGAACCACCAAACACGGAATTCGGGAAATTCGTGAGGATCGTTCCGTTTCCAGGCCCTTTCTCACGATTTTAGCGCGATTTACAGGATGGAATGCAGGGTAAAGCGACCTTCTCATCCGTTTGGTTTTTCACAATTTGCAAAATCGGTTACCTTTATGCCACTATCATTCCATCCGGATTTTTTGCCTAAATGGTCTCGCTTATTTTAGACAATTATGGCTTGTTTATGATGGTATTCGATTCTTTGTGAGTGGTTGTAGATTTTTTTGAGGTGGTTGTAGATGGTTGTAGGTGGTTTTAGGTGGTTTTAGGTCGTTCCATGTTTTAGAAACTACGGTGTCAAACTACTCGTCCTCTACTAGTTTGCGTTTGAGTTTCAACGCGTTTTCCTTTGAAATATTTTGACTAAAGTCATGAACTTTCCGAAGCATTATTGCATCACAAAAGGTTCAAGGACGCGTAAATTCACAAAATAAAACAGTCTCGTTGTCTCGCTATGCAAAGTTTCGGCTTGCGGCCATGAGAAACGAAAAGGTTCATGTTCTCGGGTTTTTTCACGTCGCATAGCATTGTTGTGTAAACTGAAGTTACCGGTACCAAAATAACATTTGAATTAATAAGTCTTAATTTTTTATATTTACGTAAT
>OX421448.1:41805313-41815313 GCA_949126865.1 Montipora capitata | reverse complement strand
ACTGCTGTTGCGGGAAATATAACTGTTTTCTATATTCACTTTTCGGCTGCTACGTACGGAATGTAAAATACGAAAAAACACGAAGTATATACTAAACATGGGCAATACTAAACTGACTAGCTTAAAAATTATGTTGACAAATTTTGGTGCTACGTGGGGCTCATAAATATAAGGAAAAAACTCTAAGCATCTGCCTTCACATGTGTTACTCGCTAAACACCAAGGTAAAGCAGAAAAAAGCGCCTGCAACCATGACCATATTACAATAACCCTCGCTCGCGTTCGTGTCATTTTTCGCCGTAATCCTCTCACGAGAGTTATAAATCGATCCAATGCGATTCCACACATGTTCAAAAGGGCTGCAACCAAGAAAAAGTCTTTAAACGACAGCATAATTCGACATACGACAATGTTGAGGTAGAGAGATTGTTTATTGACGATATTAGAGACCCAAAATGGCATATCTGCTACGGCGGAGAGGAGATCAGAGAAGCACAAACTGACCACTAGTGTGTTGGTAACTGTACGCATCTTGAAGTTGCGACAATAAGTTAGAATGATAAAGAAGTTTCCAAAAATGGCGAGACTGATGTTGAGAAGCATGATGCTTCCCTTTGCAGGTGTATTCATCACTTGGTCGTCGGTGCCGTTTTCCATCATCCAAAGAAATGCTGTTCGTCGAATTGTTCACCATAACTCGCGTGAGTTTTTGTCTTTTGCCGAGTCGGTATTGCAAAATACCAAGGCCTTCAAGCAATCAAAATGAAAATTGGTAATCGCGAAACGAACAGTCACGTTCACACTCCGCAATATTCAACAAGCAAATATGCTCTGAGTATTGATTTTTGCTTGTTGCTCTTATCAGGCAGTCAATTTGGCAGAAAATGAAAGTTAGGAGCGGATAACACAGGAAGAAATTACGGACGATCGTTATCCATAAAACGAAAGCACAGTATGCTGTTTCTTGTGAGTGTCATCATCCCATTTGGATGGCTAAAAAAAAAAGAAGAAAAACACAGTTTAGGTTGCTTGGATAAACATCGAAAAAGATGTACATGTATGTTAATTTATCAGCGACGCATGCGCCACTCAGAGGACATCTGCAGCTCATTTATTTCTTTTAAAACGTTTATTCAAAATTGTCAATGAAACCGCTCCCCATCTTACACAGAAAACAAAACTAGATATAGATTAAAGAAGAATTAAGGTTCGTGGAAGTTTGGTGTTGCTGTACCTATTTATTAAAAAAATTTGCAGGTGTTTCACTGCTAACTTCCTCATTGGTGAAATTTCCTTATTATCCAAGCCCGTACTACGTATTGCACTTTGCGAGGAGAACAAAGATCATAAAACATTGGATATGATGTTCAATGATCGATTATACAAAATAAACCGATAAGTCACAAGCACCCAACTACTCGTCAGAACTACTGACTCAAGATTATTTTTTTTCTTTGTGTGAATTTTCGGAACTCGCTAAATCAGCTTGAAATTAAAAGAAGAATCTTCACACTCAGCTGGACAATTTAAGAATATTTCGTCTTAATCCAATGACTTCCGGGATGCCGGTGTGATGCTCTACTAACTGAGTTTGGTTTGTCATCCATTTGTAACCTTTTCTAACCGAAATCAAACTCGAGCTGAAAACACTTAAAACGGAAATATAAATATCTGACACGGGTATCACACGGAAAGCTCTTACCATACACTATATATATTTTGATCAAGTGTAAATTATGATTTGTCCGTTAACTTTTCGTCGAAATAAACTCTCTTTAATAAGACTAAAGATGACATATTTCTTCCTTTTTGCTGATGAGAGGGAGGCATACTTGTTTCACGATGACATATAGTGATATGTCAGTTTATGAAAGTCGCTTCTCAGCACGCGTGTGAATACAATATTAAGTAGGGATAAAACATTTGCAATTAAGATATCTGCGTCTACACAAAAACTCCGGGAAATAAAAGGTGATAGGTAACAATTAAACCTCATGGCAGTAATAATTTCTCAGTAACTGTGGACCAAGGTCAAAGGCAAAGACAGGACTGTGTTATGATAAATTATATTTGGATTCACATTCGACGACTTGTATTTTCATTAAAGTTATTGGTTGAAGGATATCCATACCAGATTATACATTTTCGGATATTATCATTTCTTCAATCTTTCTTATTACTGACGCAATTTAAAGAAGTTTGGTTAGTTATTATCTGTAATGATAATGATGTTCACGGAAACCTTGTTCCCAAATGAATTTTAGGCAAGCCAGTATTGACCACTCTAACGGTAACGTAATACAACCAAACTGCCTTTTTAAAAAAGAAAAGGAAACAAAGCAAATTTGCATTTGAAAAACGGATCTTATTCCCGTCATAGAATTTTTTTAAAAAATGGAAGCCTGAAATGTGCCCTCTCAAAGAGCCCTTACCAAGAGATTGAGATGTGTTTAGGTTCCGATCTAGACTAGATCGGAGCCTAGATTAGATTTAAGTAGACTGCAGTTGCTTAAATTACTCACTGCAGCTCTATTTCGATAAATATACCTTTAAAAAGCATTTTATATTAGCACCCTGTATAATTATAAAACTAGTATTACATATGAAATAGATTCATGGATGAGAAAATAACTGAGGGGATTGCTGATTTGTAGAATACGCAGTGAGTGATATCAGATGGGTGCCCCTGCCGGGTTACTTTGATGTAGGTGAATGTAGGTGTACCGGTCATTTTATTGTTCACTGAGTTGATATCGGACACCGTTCTTTATGAAATGATTTGAATGACAAAAAATGAGTAAAGCAATTATGACGTTCTTGGCCATGCAAATGAAAGTTATCTTTTAAGTTCTGTGGACATAGCAAATGGGGTTAGCTCGTCAGCTGTTGTCCGAAGTAAAGATCTGTTTAAAGTAGTTTTGTCCTGTATCCGGCAAATTCTAACCATTGCTTTGAACTGATCTTTTATGAGTGAGGCCCGCTTGGGAGGGGGGGTGGGGGGGGGGGGCTTTTCTGGACAAATACTTACATGTGTGTACCTATAAATAAAGCCTTCTTTGTCTTAAATTAAATAGCACATCGATTTACTTTTTGTGTGCCTTATTTAATGGCTGAATTTTATATATGGTGAAAACCCTCCAAATCTTAGGGGTTTTCTCCTTCGTTTAAACTCGCAATGGCGCACTGCAACTTACGGTAATAGCAAGGCTAGGAGAATAGCAAATAGGATCCTTTGCTGCAATCCTCAAGTATAAGTCCCTTTGTTCCCCCACATTGATTAAAACATAAGAATATATAAATAAATCCAATAAATTTGCCACTGTTCCGTTTTATAATAAGTTAGAATTTGTTATAAATTAATGTATACGTTTGTTGTATCATGTTTTTTTTTCGGCTGCCCTAAAAAGCCTCTAGATCTGTTACTTTTATTTCACTTCTTTCCTTATTCTCTCTTTATTTTATTTGTTGTATATTTATTTAAAAATATATTTTTTTAATTACTTTTGTTTCAGATTCTATTAACGACGACTCATTTGTTTGACGTTTCGTTCGTCAAACTATGATGACCACCATATTTGAGATCAGGCGCAATTTAACAACCCCAGCTGACTGTGAATCGCAATTGTTTTTACAAGTAGACGAATAAAAAAACTCTTACCAACACAACTAAATGCAGGGCGGCATTCTCAGTGGAAGGAAGCAAATCTTTAATACCATAATAGTCCGTCAGTACACAAAAAAGGGTCAGTTCTCTCTTCTTGTATGCAAAAGCTTTTTCCTTGAATAAATGTCATGCACTTGCTCCGAGAGCTAAAGTGGTCTAAAGTAATACAAACATTCCTTAAATTCAAGCAGCTTACCGACACCTCCTTTCTACAAGTAGATAAAAGATAGAAATTCCGATTTGAAGTCGTTTTCTTCATCTGCAAATGCATTGTCAAGCTTATATTAGTTTAACATTAATTTTATGCGACCATACTGAACGTCGATAAGTTAATCGAGTCAGGGACAAACCTGAGGTCGACTGTGCGCTTATTTTACTCCCCCCTCTCCATCAGTGCTCCGTTTTACCGGTATTTTAATTTTATCATTACTTTATTATCCATTTGCCTAAATTAAATACATATTACAATAAAACGGATCAAGAAAATGCAATTAAAGGCGAGGAAGTCTCAAGAAGCAATGAAGGCTTATAAGGAGGACTCCCTCTTATTAATTACAGCAAAGTTTGCCGGTAACTGAAAACGGGGAAAAGAGAGACAAAAAAATACAAAATAGTTTATAAATAAATAGATAAACAAATTAATAAAAATGAAAATTTGGGGAGCAACACTAT
This sequence comes from Montipora capitata, assembly GCA_949126865.1. Lineage (NCBI taxonomy): Eukaryota > Metazoa > Cnidaria > Anthozoa > Scleractinia > Acroporidae > Montipora > Montipora capitata. Next base: position 41,810,977 of record OX421448.1, on the reverse strand, counting down.
GAAACTAACAGGATTAACTGATAGTATTGATCATATTTCACATATTCATTACCATGAACTCGAGGGCTTGACCCAGCCCCTGCAGGAATGGTTGCGCCATACAGGTTCAGGCCTCTCATGCGCTCTATATTTATTAGTTATTCTGTGAAAGAATAAGATAATCTTTAAGTGAATGTTTGTAAGTTCTTTAATTATTAGATTGAGTTATTGAATAGGGTAAGGAGCTCCACAATTTTGAACCTTGATACAAAATAGTAAATTGTTTGATGTTTGCTCTGCAACCATGAGAACGATATGACTCATCATTTCGGGTGAAGTAATTAGGAAATTGGCTTCCAGTTTGAAATGAGTTTTGAAAAGAGCAAGGTAGTATTCCATGGTGGTACATGTACATAAACGTTCCAAATTGAAATGAATGTAAACTATAAATAGCTAGAGTACCGAGTTTTTGAAAAAGAGGTTTGTCTGGAGCCCTATAATCTGCAGTTAATATTGATCGGGCAGCTCTTTTCTGTAACAAGTAGATTCTAGTAAGATTTGTAGGGTTTGTGGAACTCCACACTGTATTGCAATAGGTAAGGTACGGATAAAGTAAAGAATAGTATAGTTGAAGTAGTGACTTACTAGGTACGTAAAATCTTGCTATCGCTTTGTATAACATTCCTATGGTTTTAGAGATTTTTGTACAAATGTAGTTAATGTGTGTTGTCCAAGCAAAGTGCTGGTCAATTTGACCACCCCGGTCAGAAATTTGATGCCTTTCACCTCCTCAATTATTATTGTGTCATCAATTTTAAGAAGTCTTGTCATAAGCAACTTCTTTTGTTTAGGTCTAAAAATCATAAACTTGATTTTTTTTTTTTACAATAATAGAGAGTTTGTTGGCTTTTAGCCAAGTGGCTAAACGATGAATTTCGTCATTTAGATAATACATTAGGATATGTGAACCTCTGTTTTGTTAAAAGATGCTGGTGCCATCAGCAAAAGAATACAAGGAGCATCTCTTAAGCAATTTGAGAGATCATTGATATATAATATGAAGAATAAAGGGCCTAAGATGGATCTCTGAGGGACCCCGCAAACAAGTTCATTTTCGCAGAAAGTTTTTCCATTAAGCTAGACTACTTGCTTTCTATTTAGTCGATGGGCCAGAGCCACTCAAATGTACCAATTCGAGGGACCAGCCGAGAGTGGTACGGATTTGAAGCTTGTCCGAAGGTGATTCCAAAAAGTCATGATATCAATCTAAAATCGGTAGCTTTTTTGTGTTTTTGAAACATTGAAATATCGTCAAAGCCCGGTTTTGCATGAAAACTAGGCTGAATTTTAAGAGTGCTATAGAATTTCTTTTTCAAAGTAAAAACTTTATTTATGGTATCAAAATGTAAGAAAGAAGCGTTTTTCATAGTTTATTGTGTTAGATTTGGATATTTTTCAAAAAGCAACAACATAAGAAATAATTTATTTTGAGCCTGCAATCGCAATGCATCGTGGGTAAAATTCAAGATGGCGACTGCAACTGAGGCAGGTGAGTGTTTGTTTCTCGCTATTTTATTATCTTTTTTATCCTACTGGATACCCCACCCCCTCGAAGAAACTTTGTCTGGTGCGGGCACCTCCCACCGAGTCAATGGTATCGCCGTGCAAGCTGTGCATTTTGGTCCTCAACTTCCACCCGCGTCAGTACCTGCAATGGTCAAGTCCAAAAAGAGAAGTATAGATACAGTGGACGACACCAATCTTCCTATTTATAATGCAGCTGGTGATCGTCGCGGCCCCCTTCTCGAGGATAATTATGTAGAGGTGACATCAACACAAATAATGGAAAACGCTACGAAAAAGAACTTACTATGGCTTTTGGCGCGCCTTCATTCCGGTGAAGACCAAACCATTCCTGGCTGGACTGGATTCAATATTTTGGTGAGAAACGAGCACGTGGTCGCAAAGGGTAGCGTAGGTTACCTACCCACTATCAACGCCCCGGCTACTGACATGTCTACCGTGTACCAAGTCCTGACGAAGTCGCTTCAGATCAAAGAAACCTTGAGTCTCCAAAGCATTGTTGTTGTGTTTGACCAAGCGCTGTACGCCAAAGCTACTACCGAGATAAAATGGAAACACAGTGCCCAGTTCAATGATATTGTTTTGAGAATGGGAGTTTTTCATACCATTTGTACGTTCTTGGCGGTGATAGGAAAGCGTTTCCAGGACGCTGGTTTGCGAGATGTATGCGTGGAATCAGGAGTGATTGCTGACGGGGTCTGCGGCTGCCGTTTTTGGAAGGTCGTAGCTGTAATCGTGCCATCCGATTTCACAAGCTTATGTTCGAAGCTCTTAATCGACTAGTGTGGAATGGGTTGCACGAAGACAAGAAACCTCGTGTGGATGAGCTTATGAAAGGACTGCAGCCGCTCATTGATTCTACGTGTGAACCGGAGTTTCAGTACGTCATGAGAAGTCCCTTATTTGAAGAGGTCTCACAGCTATTTCTGTCGTATTCGCACCACCTTCGTCATGGTAACGGAAAGCTTTCGAAGTTCTGGATGTCGTATGTTGACATGGTCGAGGTGCTACTGGGACTGATAAGAGCAACTAGGGAGGGAAACTTGACACTGCACCTCTCTTCTCTCAGGGGAATTGTTCCTTGGTGCTTCGCGTATGATAATGTCAATTACGCCAGGTACCTCTCAGCGTATCTCTCGGAAATGTCTCATCTTCCCGATCGAGGAGCACCCAGACGCGTTCGAGTATCTAAGTTCGGGAGGACTTTCTGTTCAGCTCAGCAACAGCTACCCTTTTGGGAGAGTACCTGTTGACCAAACATGAGAAGAGACAGTAAATAAGGACACTCAAACCTCGGGAGGCACGAAAGGATTCAGCCTAAAACCCAAAGCCGTAAGCAAGTACTATTTGGTGGCGGAATATCGAAGCACGTTCCTCAGACAACTTAAGGACATCCTGCATATCAACAGCTCTTCTTCGAAACACTATGACTTACAGCGCTCAAGGATCACGCGCGATGAAACTGACGTTAAGAACATAATTTCATTACTACAAGATACTTGGCTAAATCCGTTCAACCCCGACCTTCAAGATCTTGTCTGTCTACCGACCGGAAAAGTCGCCTCTTCTGAAGTAGAGGATGATCTGCTTCGAGCGAAAGAGGTTGGCGAAGAAGCTTACAAAGCTTTCAGAGAACAGCGTCTCGAATGTGATCCGCCAAATGTAAAATTCCACGACACCTTGAAGAAAGCCAAGCTCAAGACCTTTACTGACCTGAACAGGAAGATAAAGGTTAAAGCTTCTAACAACCAGGAAGTTGTTCTTAAAGCCGAGAGAAGATTGTTTGCACAAATGATTGTGATCGCAGAGAGCAGAAATTTGCAGATGAGTGAAGTCCTCGCCCATCCTCTCGGGCCACTCCCATGGACACTCGCTAAGCCAGATGGCACGTTGCGCAAGATGAATAAATCCTCCCTGGAAAAAGGAACTCCAGAAGAATGTACAAGCATCAGATGTTATTCCTCAATCCTCAGCATGCTTGATAGATGGCATGGCTTTAGTGCAGCGTCTAAAGGGTGACCAGAAAACATTTGCTGAGATTGCCGAGTCTCTATTTAGCATGGCGTGAAACGAAAGCACTTCGAGCGACAGAATTGATGTCGTATTCGATGATTACCGAGACGACTCAATAAAGAACGCGGAACGAGAGAACAGAGGGGAAGGTTCAGGAAGCGAGTTTCGTAACTTCCAAGCTGATCACAAGGTCAAACAATGGCGAAAATTCCTGTGCCGTCCACGTAACAAGGAAGCATTGATAGTCTTTGTAACTAAGGAATGGCAGAAGGAAAAGTATGCAGACAAATTATCAGGGAAGACGCTCGTGGTCACCTGTGGCAGAGAAGCCTACCAGTTGTCATCCGGAGTGGTTGAACGTCTGACTGATCTCGACTCATCTCAAGAAGAAGCGGAGACCAGATTACTATTGCTCATGCCGCGAGATCAAAGTTTGTTGCGGTAATAATTGTGTCCGAAGATACAGATGTCTTGGTACTGTGATTGGCTTTCAAGAGTTTTATTCCGTCCTCCATGTTCATCAAATGCAGTTCCCAGACAAGAGTAAAGTATTTAGATGTTTCAAGGATAGTCGAGCGAATTGGAGCAAGTACATGCAGATCATCGCCGGGATTCCATGCGTTTACTGGCTGTGATACAGTTAGTGCGTTTCAGGGACGGGGGAAGGTACTAGTGTTTCGGATCATGGCACAAAATCAAGGGTTCCAGGAAGTATTCCAGGAACTTGGAAGGAAATGGCAGATGTCTAACGAGCTCTATCGTGACCTCCAGAGGTTTACCTGTGCTATGTACTGCAAGAATGCGGGAACAAATGAAGTCAACGAGCTGCGATACCGGTTGTTCTGCTTGAAGAAAGGGGATGTTGATTCCAATCAGCTACCTCCCTGTGACGACTCACTTCACAAGTATGCACTGAGAGCTAACTACCAGGCCGCAATTTGGAAACGAAGTCTTCAGCGATGCCCTGAAATACCTTCGCCTCTTGGATGTGGCTGGTGCATTGAAGATAGCAGGCTGGCGATTGATTGGAGGGTGGTCTACCAGCCCCGAAAGCAGTTCTGGAACTGTTGTCTTGCCATTGCAGCAGGTCCTGTACGCTTCCATCATGCTCCTGCATGGCAAATGGCCTGAAATGCACTGACCTCTGTCGCCTTCGGGATTGCAACAACAGGTGCGACGATGATGATGTCGTGCTTGATGATGAAGATGACGATGACCATGACGATTAGAACTGCGATAGCAGGTAAGGCTTTCGTTATGAAATATTGTGTCGCCTTTAAGGAAGTGAAACTAGTTACAGGGAAAAATATATCCTTAGTTTTGCTGAATCAGCTGTTGCGTATCACTTGTGTGAGCCGTAGTCCTTAGGAAGTTTACCAGTAAGCTGGTTTAATTTTAGCAGTAACAGAATGTTTTTATCTTCTAGTGAAACTGATGCTTGAATCGTACGAAACTAGTATGAATGGTGTTCTGCGATGGGTGCAGAAAAGGCGGACTGCCGTGGACGGGGAGGTTTATCAGACTGAAGGGAGATCATTACAGCCTATAGCTAAACAGATTACACCTGATGTAATTAACGACTGATGTAAACGCTCTTAATAACTGTTAATATTCTATTTCGTCGAAAAAACATACAAATATTCGGCGAATATCGCAATGGGGCTGTACAAGGGAAACTATCCTGTTTCCTTGGTAACCGTTTCCATGGTAACCAAATCAGTGGGGTACCATAAAATGTCCAAGTATAGTTTGATTTCCGCTAAATGGTCAAAGGATACGAAATTTTCGATGCTTTTCCCTATTTATAAATATAATAGCAGTTTCTTGGCAACTATTGACATTCACTGTGAAGCGATGTTTCACTGATATCACTTTGTCTTGTAATATGTTATGATTTGAATACTTATTAAATTGAAACATAGAATTTGGGGCATTATGAGTACATCAAAGTTACCAAGAAAACTTCATGATTTCGCTATGCGTAAAAACAAGCATTCAAAGGCGAAAAATACCGTTTCTACGGTATTCATTGCCATGGCAACGAAATAAACACACGTGACTTGCTGGAAAGAAAGGTCTAATAGATAT
>OX421448.1:41777813-41797813 GCA_949126865.1 Montipora capitata | reverse complement strand
TAATTGTATTGCGGAGAAGGTTTTAAGAAAAAAAACATTAAAATGTAGTTTTAAAATGTGGAGCTCAACGAGTCTTCATTGTCTCTGGGAGTTAGCGTATATTCCCCCAAAAAACTCCAATTTCAGTGTGAAATTCTCTTAATTTCGAAAAACAAAGATGTCCCTTTCGTAGCTTCCGTATGTTCCATATTTTTTTCACTAATTTCCACCATAAATCAAGGAAAGACGCCAAACATTCGAATATAACATTACAGGAGAATAACGACAAAAATTGAAACAAAAAAAATTTGGAAAAAAAAAAAGACATCCCGACCCCGATCCCTACAAAAGCTGTACCATGCTTATTTAGCACTTTTGAGCGTGAGAATAGAATTTTTCGGTCGATCAAGTTACCTGGCATGTTTACTCGCGAAACAAAGGATAGGCTGTGTCAAAATGATGCCAAGACACCGGGTTTTTGTTTTTTGTTAGTTTGTTTTTTTTTCTTTTAAGTGTTTTAAAGACTGACAAGACAAAGATCACAATCGCCCAACTCTTGAGGTTGACCATTTGTACAAGCCCGCGTGCAATTGACATATCCGTATAAATCGCGATTTGGACGCGTAATTAGGCCTCCTAAGAGATTATAAAATAGCATTTTCGGCGTGTAATTAAGGCTCCTTAGAGACTTCATAAACAGTATTTAATTCGATGTGAAGGAGGCGAAGGGGGTCAACAGTAGGAGAAAGTGCTGAAGAAGGAAAAATTATACAGGTTTTTTTTATTTCGTTGAACGAGTTTTTGTCTTTTGCCGTTTCGATTTGGGCCCGTACACCATTGTTTCTGCAAAGTCAAACATTTACTCGTCTAGACGAGGTTATTTATCATCAGGTAATTACATGATTTTGGAAGTAGCAGCTGCTTTATTATTTACAGTGCACTACCACAAAAATAGCAGCGGGATGCGCGATCGAAAAAGTCTATTTGGAACCCTCAATAATTTCAGAGGTTTGTTTAAGGACGGTGCCTACTATTGTTATTGCGCAAACGTTCTGCGCATCTCGAGATACACGGGTTTCCTATCGGTGATGCTTACTAATGCAGGGATATTTTTGCGCGGTTTAAAACTATCCGGAGAAAGTAGATCTTAGTAAGTACTCTTAGTATCCAAAAAGAAAATTGGGGGTAACCATGCATTTTTGAGAGATAATTAAGCTTCAATTTCAGAAAGAACGCCATACATTGCTTTGTATTTTAAAGCTTTTTACAAATATTATTCATGAATTATCTTTGAAAAATGCGTGGTTACCCCCAATTTTCTTTTTGGATTTCAATAACACTTGTTAAGATCTACATTTCCTGTATAATCACAAATCGGGGCAAAAATATCTTTAATTAGTAGGCACCGTCCTTAAAGCAGGTTTGTTTTAATTTGGTGGAACGTATCTTAGTTGAAGTTTGTCGTTTCTTGGTTGCAGTATTTTGCCGATTCTTGTTGTAAGCCAAGCTGGCGTGTTTAAATGAAATACATCAAAATGTGGATGATCTCTTTTTTAGAGATAAGTGGAATGAAGGACATCGGTAAAACTCTTTTTTGACCTTGATCTGACAAAGTTTCTTGACGGTTTCTGATTTTAGCGTGATTCCTATTCCCTGGCTATTGACAGTTGACTCTGAAATGGCTTTTTTCCTTTTCCATTCGCTCGCTGAGGATCTTCTTGTTTCCTTTTAAACCTCGTGAGATTTAAAAAAATTCATTGCCAGACTGGTGAATTCGACAGTAAATTTCACTCGAAAAACCGATATCGCACTTCGTTTTCTTGTTTTCATAAATAGCCAACTACAGCTGGTTTGTCCGTCCGGTCAATTGGGATCATTAAAGATTTGTTATGCGACGGTTTGTTCAGTAAGTTGATCATTACGTTTATTGAACCCGATCATGAAAGGCCCCTGAAAGGAATGGCCGGCTGAAAGGAATTAGGTACATCGCGGGTAAATCGTTCAAGTTAAGACTTGTATGAAGAACTGGAGTTACTTCTAATTTCACTTTTAGCTCACGCTGCAGTGGTGTATGGAATGGCAAACATAACGAGTTTTTTGGCTGGTTTTAGTCCATTAGCAAACAGGCCCAATGCTGAAGAAAGCTGGAATTTCATTGGATAAGGATTTCTCTTTCACATCTGCCTGTGTCTCTTATTTTGTTCGCGTGTCTGTCCCTGATTTGCCCAATCTTGTTATGATTTGACCCCGAGGAAGACATGTTAAAAGTTAGTTTTTCCTTTACAGGCTACCTAATTGTTTTCGTTTTATCCAGACTATTATTCAGACCATTAAACAGTTTCAAGTTCTCTGAGACTCATAGATGATATAAAAATGAAAAATTTGCATTCAGAGCTAAGGAGGTCCATGGCATGCACTTGGCCAGCTTGTAGCGTATTTTGACAAATATTCATACAAACGCGTTTCGCTGTGTATCCATTCAGACCCTAGTGTGAAGTACTTTCCAAGGGGGAAACGACCGCTGTACAAAGATTGCCTTTCTTCGTGCGTTTAAAAAGAAGTCATTTATCTCATTAAAGATTGATTTAATTTCCAGTCGCTGCACCAAATAATGCAATACAATAATAAATGATTTAGTCTATAAACTACTCTCGGAGTACTTACAATTACATGCCATTTAATTAATTATCAATTGCACATTACATTAGGATATTGCTCCCCATACGTCTCTCCGGCGAGGAAAAAGGCGCTTCTGGAGTGTTTCCAGTGAGGATGTCCTTGTCATTATTGGTCCAAGTCGCACCAGCTTATTTTTCGTTGGTAACACTTCGCTTCTTTCCGCACCAAAGACCAGGTGGACATCGTTTTTCAAAGGTTTTCACCAGAGATCCATCTACCTTTTTTTCCGCCTTCGTGGTTTGTACTGGCAATTCTTCAGGGTATCCTCGTTTCTTTCCGCACCATAAGCCAGGTGGACAGCGCTTTTCGAAAATTTTAACAAACGAGCCAGAGTGATTTTCATCAATCACAGTCCCATCCTCTGAAATCTCTCTCTTTTTTCCACACCATAATCCCGGTGGACAACGTTTTTCGAAAGTCTTAATAGCCATGTTGTCACCATTGTTTTGATTTATGTCTTCGGTGGACAGCTCTCTCTTTTTTCCACACCAAAGCCCGGGTGGACAGCGCTTCTCAAACTGATCTACCACGTTCTTTGTGTTAGCCTCTGCATGACTTCCACTATTAGTTGAAGCTCCTTTTCTGTTTCCTTTTTCCTGTTCAAGGTTCTTGAGTATTTGTTGGCTTGCAGTGTCGCGCTTCTTTCCACACCACAGACCCGGAGGACAGCGCTTCTCGAAGGTATCTACCAAGGAATTAGTGGCTGCATGTGGTTCACTCTCTTGATCTTCCTTCAAGGTTCGTTTCTTTCCACACCACAGACCCGGAGGACAGCGCTTCTCGAAGGCATCTACCAAGGAATTAGTGGCTGCATGTGGTTCACTCTCTTGATCTTCCGTCATGGTTCGTTTCTTTCCACACCAAAGACCAGGGGGACAACGCTTTACGAAAGAGTCCACAAAGTCTGAGCCGGAATTTTCAGCCACATTTTCCTCGTCCGAAGTTGCAAATGAAGGACATGGGACAATAGCGATAATGAAGAGAAGGCAGGAAAGTCCTCTCATCTTTCTTTCTCCGCTGTACTGAAAGGGATTTTAAGAAATACGCAACCGATATGAGACAAGTGGGAAAAAAATGAAAAGTAAAAAAGAGTGTTTCTACTCTTCCCTTAAGCGATGAAAAATTTGTGCAGTAATCTCCAACTTGAAGCAGCTGGATCATTTAAGTAGCCCATGACATGAACACTTTTACCTTAGGCATGAGAGTGCCATTTAGACATTAACAAATTGATGGCAGTTTTTCATGCGTCTGTCCTGTTATTGATCGTGAATTTCGTCATAACATTGACAAAGTAGCTTTGGATCCACGAGGGGATAGCCGAGTTCATCCGCAGACCACTTTGACAATGTTTTGACGAAATTCATGATCAATAACAGGACAGACGCATGAAAAACTGACGCCAATTCATTTTTTACAATAACAAAAAGGCAGAGGGGTGAAAATTAAGTCAAAACACGAGAAGAAAGCCAGACAAAAACGCAAGACACTTCAATCTAGCGCGAGCAATATCGCGTCAATATCGCATAAATTATATATTCATGTGTCTCTCCGCTTATCTTTCAGCCTGTCCCATTAGGAGTCAAAGGCTGTATGATCTTTCATTTCAAATTTTCAGAATACGATGTGAATAGTAGGTTTATGGAACGCAGGACCATCTTTGTAAGAGAAAATTTTCAACCGAGACGTTTTTGAGAAGGGTCACCAGGTACAGTAGGCTCTATTTGCGCCGCTCACTCGAATTCGGGTATCTCATTTCCCGAAACAGCGGCTGGTAATAGAGCCTACAGGTACAGGTACTTTGTATTTTCTATGAAGCCAACGCAGATTTAATGTCGTTCAGGCAATAAAAGCAGCATTCAGTAAGACACTGTTTATCATCTAACTTGTCAGAGATTTAATCTTACCAACTGAGCATCCTCTCTCTAGGAATTTTTGTCATATTCCCCATTCGTCCCTCGGTTTATTTTACTAGTGTAAAGACGGGACGAACTGTAGAAGACTCATAATCCGTCTGGGACGACTTTGCGGGTGAACATTTTTTCTTCCTTTCTCAAGTTCGTCTAGTATGAAAACGGACACAAGACACATTATGCGTCTTGACGAACTATCCACAAAATTACCTCTTCGAAGAAGCATCTAAACTGGATAGTTCGTCCAGACGCATGATATATCTTAAACTCCTCTTTACACTGGACGAAGTTGACAGACGCAGAAAAGTGTTTGCCTTAGTTCGTCCCAGATGAGTCGAGTTATGAGTCTTTACTAAAAAAACAGCCAGCTTTTTTCGTTCTTGACGATATTTGATAAATTAGAATGAATCTATCTTCTTCCTTACATATGATAAACTATTAACTAAGCTATGAAACTTTGTTGACAACATTTGAACTATGCTTTTGCCCAGGTTGGACACCAATTACCGGCATCAATTGCTAATTTTACAATGACTGCAAACTTCTCACACGCTCATTGGCTAATTTTTTTTGTCAATTATTAGCGGACAGACACATAAATTTATTATTGCTCGAGCGAGCGCAGCGAGCGAGAGCAACACTAATCTTGCAATGCATCTCGGGGCTACGCGCAATGAATCTCAAGATTGCATGCCTGAGTTCGCGCGATTATAAATGTTATGCCTTGCGGATTGGATTCAGAGGTACACTCGGCATTTCTTCGGGCCGTCGAGTTACAGTCTTCCGATTGCCGTCGGACATCGAGCACCACCGAACGAATGCTCGGCGAATGCTCGGCGAATGCTCGGCTAATCACATGTGGCGGATTTGTGTAGTGGCGGATTTTCCTCTGGATTTTCCTGTTGTTTTCACGGCAAGTATCATTATGAATCGCCTTAGATATATTATTGAAAGTTGTCAAACTGTGTTGTTCTCTGGTTTGAGAAACATTTCGCTTCAGATGCTTCGCATTGTCGGTCGAATTTGGAACGATGGCAGTCGCATGTTATGTCAATGGCTACCATCACCATCGACTACTACAAGGCGTTTGGTCTTACAAAATCTCCCCTCTTTGGGGCTGCCTGCATTGATCAGGTCTCCTCCTACTCGAGCATTTCCCTTCTCATTGAGAACGACTAGTTTACGCCATAAGGAAGCGATATTGGTCGCGTCAGATTGAATAAAATTGAAGTTTCTCGAATTTTTGTCTCGCGTTCTTCCCGTGTTTTGACTTAATTTTCACCCCTCTGCCTTTTTCTTATTGTAAAAAACGAATTGATGCCAGTTTTTCATGCGTCTGTCCTGTTATTGATCATGAATTTCGTCATAACATTGTCAAATTAGTCTGCGGATCAACTCGGCTATCGCCTTGTGGATCCACAGCTACTTTGACAATGTTATGACGAAATTCATGATCAATAATAGGACAGACGCATGAAAACTGACATCAATTTGTTAAATTCATTTTTCAGCTGTTTTCATCGCTCTGTTGCATGGCCGCACACGATTCTATTCCCAAAAGGCGCTTCTTCTTACAATGGCTAGTTCCTACTATGCCAAATCCGACTGGTGTTTGAAATTAACTTTATTTTGTTTATTTTCTAACACTACGGGCGTTTCTAATCAATCCATTGCTTGCATACCATTTGTTTTCCATATTCTTAACGCGAAATTTAACTTTATTCTTTTTAAGCATTAGTTTTCTTCTTTTTGTCAACTCCTTACTCAAATACTGCAGGTATCTTTGATATAAATTGATGCCTGGCAGAAGTAACCTTGGCAAAGACATTCACTTTCAATGTGCTGTGTTTGTTTCTAGATCCCACCCTGGATGTCATAACTTGCTAAAACGTAATTAGTATTGTAAGCTCTTTAGGAGCAGCTGAAAGCTAAACCAGCACATGGTTGATCCCTAAAAACTTTGTACTTTGACGACAAAAGGGCTGAGTATGGCTGGTACACGAAATTCGAACCAAGAATTTAGATGGAAACTATTCCGATACCATTGAACCAAATTTCATCTTTTTAGAACGACTTGCTGAAAATTTGAAATCTAATGATTAATTAAATGAAAGTATCAGTTTCGCCCTTACCATATACACATAATATCACTGGCTTAAACTAGAGAAAACTGGTCGTTGGTGCACTGATACTAGAGATCGGCTAGACTTTTATTTTGTGTCAGAGAATGCAAACAAACTTTCCGCCAGCACACAACTTGAACATCCCAATGTCGCTAGGTGGTGTCCCTAGTATGTTGACAGTTTGTATTATGCGCCGTAGTAAAAGTGTTTTAGTGTAATTAGTGGAATTGAAAAAAAAACATACCAATGATGTGAAAAGTTAAGGGAAAAACGTGAACGTATCTCTGCTTTCTATATCCAGAGTCAAGGAATGCTAATCACTCTTGCATAGACCTCGCATACTTGGTCTCGTCAGGATTCACGTTGTAGGAAAACTAAAGAAGAAGCGATTTTGCCATATAACTGGCAATAAATCACTGATTTAAATCACTAACATGCTGAGTCTAATAACCTGGGATTGGCTACCGCTAAATTAAATTAACTTGCTTAAGTAATTTAATCTGAAGATCACATTTCAATTTGTTTACCTGCTTAAAGTTGTTTCCCCTCGATTGGACAGACGCGTTTGAGACTATATTCTTTACTGGTGTATTTATATCATTCAGAGGAACGTTTCGTTTTAAAATAGGAAAGCCGCGAGACGCCTGAAACAAAACTCGTTTGACGTTTTACTACAGTGTATCGCTTGAAAATCCATACAAATCCGGGCTAGGATACCGTGTATATGTTCTTTATTTCTTCAATTGTTAGACTTTTTTATTTTTAAAAAAAAGACAAATGTCCCTGATCGGAGGTCGTACGTGGTTAATTTCTCTTAGCATCACCATTCAACCCAGTGTCCATTTGTTTATGAATTCATTTCCTGATGTTCTTCCCTCGGAGGATATGATCCTATTTTTTTCTTTTTTTGGTTCACCCAGATGCCTTCATTGTATTTTTTCTTAATCCAAACGCCTGGAATGAACCAGTGTTTTAAAACGAGCTTTCTAAACTCTTGTCAATCTGCTAGCAAAAAAAAAGTTTCCCATTGTGTTTAAGTTGTCATTTTCCTCATCTTGGAAGGCCATTGTTACTTTTAGGCCGTTTCCTGCACGTATTTCCGTACCAAGAGACAATGGCCTCAACCCTTCGCATTGTGTGCAAACGAAGTGTACCTGATCCCTGTTTTGAATGATCATCCTACTTGTGTAAACACAATTTTCAAAGAAAGGCGTTGGAAATCTCCAAGGGGTATTTCGTGCACATCCGTCACAAGTGGGTTTCTTTATGTTGATTGGAAGATTTTTAAGTTGCCTTACTGTTATTAGAAAACACACCTACCAGAGTATTTAACGATCAATTAAGTACCATTTCTGGTTAATAAGACTTATCCTACATAAAACAAAGCTTGCTAAAAAGACATCTACATTAATTTGATTTATCCAAATGTAGTGGATAGTGGGAAAGCAGATGAAGATATTTCTCCAGAAATATAAATCGGAAAGGACAACTTTGTGAGGTCATCGACAACTTCAAGACATCAAGTGAATGCAATAAAAGAGAGAGTCCCACTGTCTGTTTTCACTTAGAGGCTTAATAGCATATTTATTTTGATAAATTGATGGAACAGTTTTTTCGATAGCTTAAAGCGGTCTAATACAAAAAAATGCCCGGGGAAGAAACAGGCGGGATCAGCTTTTAGTTTGTCGAGAGCACATGGCGTTTAACGGTAACCTTTCAACGGTTAAGAAAAAGAAATAATTCAGTTATTGATTTTCAGTTAGTTTCAATAAGAGTAAATGTCAAGTCAAAACCGGGAACTAAAAAGCTGGCAACAAGGCTAGGCCATGCGGACATTCTTCCGTTTCAGTTCGATATTGCTTCAGAAGCACTCAACTAAGGTGCGGGATTGCAGAATATCAAAATATCACAAATGATTTGATATTTCGCTATTTTGATATTATCTTGCTATTTTGATATACCTCGTTCTTTAATCCTTGAGACACTTGACCCTAGCAAAGACATGAGATTTTGATAGCTTTCTTGATATTTTGTTAATATCATGACATTTTGATAATATCATGATATATCAAAATATCAATCCTCAATACATATCACTTGACCCTACCAAAGACTTGAGATTTTGATAGCCTTCTTGATATTTTGATAATATCATGATATCGTGATAATATCATGATATCTCAAAATATCAAACCTCAATACATATCACTTGACCCTAGCAGAGACTTGATATTTTGATAATATCATGAGATCTTGATATTCAAGTACCTCTGCAGAATATCAAAATATCATTCCCTTCCATCAGTATCAAAATCGCATGATATTATCAAAAAACCTTCCAAGAAATGTATGAGAACAATATATATCAAAAGTGATACGACCTATTGATATTTTGATATTCCTCAATACCGCACCTCACTTCAGAAGGCTATAACGTATTCTTAAACATTTCTTTGAGTGTTTTGAACAGCTTCAGGTATCATGGCAGCCGGGGTATTTCTGTTCTACAGTCCTGCTAACTTGTGTTTTAAAGAAACAATTCCAAAGTTCAATTATTTGCATAAGAATAACACTCATGCACTGTATTATGACTCGTTCACTAAAGCTTAGTTCCCACCGGCGACATAAGGATCATAAGCATAATCATAATCATAAACATAAACATAAGCTTCTTATGTTCTAGTGGGGACGGCCGCTCTAAAAACGTAAAGCTTTTCCTCGAAGCTGGCCGCCATCTTGAAAATGAACAAACCCGAAAGTACTGGTCCTAGACTTTAATTGGCCAAAACACAATGAGCCCGTTGCGTCTTTATGTTTCACATTATGTCGTTATGATTTTGGCGTTCCCACTGCAAAGAAAAGCGACATAGTCATAGTCAAAGCCATAATCATAATCATAAGAAAATGGTCGATCATTTTCTTATGATTATGATTATGTTGATCATAAGGGCGCCTATGATTATGTTTCTGGACGTTCCCACTAAGACATAAGCGACATAACAGCGCTATGTTCGTGCTTATGATTATGATTATGATCAGCTAACAAAGGTGGCACGGTATTCAGTAGTCGGTTTACTTCCCATGATCCCCGACTTTCCTAAGGAAATAAACTGATTGCAAAAGAATTTGCTTTGTTCAATTTTAACTGAAAGAAAAAGTTTTTTTTGTGATGAGAGACGATAGTTGCTTGATTGAATTATGGCTTTATAAGGCTTTTAACTGAAGAATGCGGGTGAAAGTATATCATAGAACCCTGAATATTGGTACCAACTATAACAGTCTAACAGAAGTGCGTATTCCTTTTGGGTAAAGGGAATTGAGCACGACTATACACTAAACCAAACTTGCGTTTGGTGTGTCAAGATCATAACTGTATCAATAATCACTTCATCAAAATCTAGAACTCATCCATCTGTGTACAAGTGCATTACTCTACATTGGATCGACTGTAAAATCCGCAGGTCAAATAAGTTAACATCAGATCGATGGAGAACGAATTTTTACTAGTTTTTTTTTAACATTACGGCCCAGGATTTTCATAAAAGGCAACGACATTCCACCAACGCAAAATTTTTGAACGTGTAAATTTGTAGGACAGCAATATAGAAACCGCTGGTACATATTAAACTGCCTCGCAATTCAGCCTGCAGTCATAACGGTTTTCTCCGGCTTTTGGCAAAAGCAACTTTATTTTCCGGCGGGCGAAGACAACAGCCGGAAATGTTGTCAACCCTCAGATAAATTTTTGTTTTTATATTGCGTTTTTTATTCCTTTCGTGTTAGCCCATTTTTGTCTTGTATCTAGTCCTAAACTTTTCAAAAATATTGCAAAGGGTAAGTCACATTTAATCCACAAAGCTCTGACAAAAATGTTCTCGAAGGATAATTTGAAATGAAAATCATCACTCATCACACTTTCGAGGTTTTTGCAGCTTATTCAAACAGCTGCGAATCTCGTGCGTCCCTGACATTTCTACTTTTTTTCTCCACCGAACCGAACCGTTCATTACGTTTCATCCAATAAATAATTTCCAGTGTTATATTTTAAGTTTAGTTCAAATGCTTCCCTTCTTCGATATTCTTAAGAAAGTTACCTTCCATGGTTCATGTGGTAGCTACGAGCGGTCTGAATTGGTCAGTTTGAAATCATGCATAGCCGTTGATATATACAGATGTAATAGATTCCTCCTAATTTTTTTCAGTTTGCAGACACCCACACGAATGTTTGGATAAATTTACAATTTTGATTTTAGAATAAATTCAGTGTTGTTACTTAGAAAAAAAGATTGTGACAGGTAGTAATTGCATTGTATATAGAGGATATTACATGACAGCGCGGAGATACGAAATTTCTCTTCGAGTGTTGAAAAATGTTTCACGAGTGAGCGCAGCGAACGAGTGAAATAAACAGCAATGAAATACTAAATCATTTTACGAAAGGCATCGAAAGGTGCAACCATAGCAACAACGATCTTTTTACGTGTGAAGTTATCTTCACGTGTGACGATTTCATGTTTTCGCGAGAAAGTTCACTTGGTATTTCACTGGTGTTTATATAATAAAGTTGGTTATGAGCTTTGCCGGCACAGCGAACTATTTGAGACTGAAATGATGATACAAAACACAATCACGTGAAAAATAGCGATCTTTTGTTGTTGCTTGCAAACGGTTTCGAACCCAAGACCACCCTTCCTTTGCAGGATACGAGGAAGCGAGGATTAGACTTATCAACTGAGAAGTCTTTCGCATCGGACCACACCCTTCCTTGCAAAGTTTTTGTTTCCAAGTTCTGTTCTACAGTATCGTCATGGACAATATGAAAGAATCCTCAAGGTGAAACTGATTTCTTTTGCAAGAAATTTAAACACAGTAAAGGTGGCGCGACTGTCCTTACTTCACTGAAAACATCCGATGCATCGGAAATTCTTGCTCACTGATATTACGATGCGTATGCAGGATACGTATGCAGGATACGTAGAAGCGAGGAGCAAACTTATGAACTGAGAAGTCTTTCGCATAGACCACACTTTTCCCTGCAAAGTTTTTGTTTCCAAGTTTAAACTGATTTCTTTTGCATGGAAACGCGAGGCTGAGGACAACTTATCCTTCCTTATGTCACCGGAAACCGGAATTCTTTTTAGAAACGTTTATTGAAATAAATGAGCTCTCATAAAGAAAATTACCAACCATCCCGCCACTGATGATTGTTTCAATTTGCTACTGTGTTATTGAATTTCCACTTGTAAGCTCCCGGAGCTTCCAAAAACAAAGATGCGGTTGGTTTATAAACCATCCGGCAAATGGTTATTTCAGTCAAGCAAGTTCCAGAACTTATCGTCATCAAGATTTATCGCCTACCTTTAAAGGTTGTTTGCTATTTTGAAAAAAAAATCCGACAATTTTATGGTGTTGATGCTTTAAAAGAGTTGGACCGGCAAAAGTTCTTAACTTTCCTAGTGGCCTTGGGAAAACGTCCAGGGGTTTGGGGGGAAATTTTGTCACATTCAAACGCATTTGATCTTCATGTTTGAGTACTCAGTGAAGTACTAATGAATTTCATGGTGAACACAGTTTGCTTCTCTAAAGAAAAACCAGCAAGTTCACCATATAAGTTTTAGTATGCGAATTTATAGGAAATCAAGTTAAGGAATTCGAGTCAGTTATCTGTAATATGACTAGAATCTCGGAGAAAACCAACTTCCCGATGCTAAAAACAAGTTAGAGACTGAAAAGTGCGCTGTGTAGAATTGGAAGGACGTCCACTCTTTCTTTTCTTTGTTACACGACAGCGTGGACGAAAGGTCAGCGACTAGACCAAAAATGATATTGGAAAAAGAATATATGGGTTCTTCTGAAAGCTGATATAATATAATTATATTTTATTGTAAGAAAGATGACATTAAAAACTGAAGTACGAGAATTGTCGACCTACCTTGTGGTGTATTCTCTACTCTGGTATTGTATTAAAACGTTCTTCGTATATGTCGTTTCACTTAAATAACTTGAAAAAAGATGTTGTGGTAATTGAACGGCACTATTTACCGGCAAGGTGTGGTTACCTGTTATGAGGGAAATGAGATCTTGAGCGTTTGCAAACACGCTTTCTCCTGTGATCATTAAGCTCTCAAAAAACGTCATTTAATTAATGGAATGATTCCTAGTAAAATTCACGATTTGAATTGTGACAAAAGCTGACGACTGCTCTTGAATGAACTTTATTTAAGTGTCAGTTGTATTTAGCACTGGAGCACTAATTGGAGACATTCTCGGCTGTGCAGAAATCAAATCAATTCGTAGGCTGGTTTAACGAGATTGGAAAACCGGAGTCACCCGGAGAAAAACCTCTTTCGGGTGCCACAATTCCCTTCATATCTTCGCAACGACGAGGTTCTAAGCCATCATACTTCGCAATCCTCTTAGGTTTTCTTACATTAAAAACATGTTAAAGAATCAGCTTTTCAGAATAAGCGGATTGCAGTTTGACGACTGGCTTTTCGGGCCCGAAAAGTTCTCGGGACTTTCGAAAAACAGGCCTCAGAGTAGAGAACAAACGAAGGCTCCACGGGACACATGACGCTAGCCTGTGAAACCTCCCCGATCGCTTCGCTCTCCGAATTTTTTTGTTTCGCGCTCGCCGAAAGTTTTTTCCGTCCTCGCCCGTTCGCAGGCTACATGACGGATCTGGGAGTCGAACCCGGTGGAAAGCGAGTGCTCTGACCACTGCGCCATACGTGGAAAATGAAAAGTCATTTCCATTGAATAATGAATTTGATTCAACAAGTTCAGCAAAAATCCCTCTAAGCTTAGTTTAATTATCAGATCTAAAGAAACTTGTGATATTTCTCCAGGCAGCAATGATTCCCATAGTAGTTAATTTCGTTATGATTGTATCGTTGAAAAGAAAAAGAGATTCATCATGCTTTTAATTTGTTGACACGCGCAATAGATAATTGCCTCAATATCTTTCTGCAAATTGAGTTAGATGTCTCATCTGATTGATATAAAATACTGAATATGATTTTAATTGCGCTGAAGAGCCATTTGTTATCCGTTAAAACCTCTTTAGTTGCGGCAGTCTGTACAACAAATTATTTTCGTTATTGCTGACATGGTTTCAAAGGAAAGAAAATTACACTGTCTTTATAGAAATTCAAGAGCAAGAAATCAAATAATGAAGAAACTGAACTTTTTTCCGTGTATACTAAGAATAACATACTTGTATGAAAGAATTTATTTTGCAAAGAGATTTGCGAAACATCTTGCGCAAAGTAAATACTTCAAACCGACTTAACACGTGGCACAGTTTAGTACAGTCGTTTTCAATTGATCAAGTGTTCAACCCAACTATTTACTGAGAGAGTTCGGTTCGTTTTCAATTTAGGCAATGGTATTTTGTCAACTTTTTGCTTCTTTTATGTACATTAAAGTCTTGGTGATTGACACCAGAGTAATTCTGAGAATGGCCTCTAGCTTTTTAGGTAGCCTTTATACTGTTTTCCTCGGTTTTAAAAAATATCTTTCACATTACATTCGGTTTTAGCACGGCCGGGATATGTGCTCCCTTTGGGCCTTCGAGATACCGTTTTCTCTTGCAGTTAAAGTTTCGGCCAATTCTGTTCAACCTTCATTACTTAAAACCAGAGAGCGCAACCTTCTTAGAATGCGGCTATTACCTTGAAGCCATTTGTAAATTAATCAAGCAGAGAAAATATAGCAGGAGACATCTAGCTAACACAATGAAGCCCCAGTTGTTCGAAGGATGGATAGCGCTATCCAGTGGATAAATCACTATCCACTGGATACACAATTTGTTTTGCTAGTGTTTATCCGCTGGATAGCGTTATTCACATTTTAAACAACCGAGGCGAGACTGTCAAGAAGTCGCACGCGGAAAGACGCGGGATCACCAGGCCTCATTTTTTAAATTCAAAATCATGGTGGCTTAAATAGGTTCCTTAAATATCACTATTCCTCGTACTTTTTGCTAAATGTAAAGCTAACAGAAAAATTGAATAAACCCATGCATAAATGTTTGCCTACCTCAATAAAGCCAATTCTCTTCCTGTTACTAAACGTTTTGGAAAATGAAAAAAAGTAAAAAAAACAAGCACCCTTTCAATGGTGCGGAAATGGCAAATAAATGGTTGAGTAGCGTCTGATCGAGTCTTTATGAAAGAAATATTGTCCTCATGATGGCATTTTTCCTCGATATCCCACACTTACTAGTAAGTCAATGGTGTTATTAGTTGCTATTGTCCGGCTATTGTGTCTCAAAGCAATGCTACCAAAAGCATACAAGAAGGCCTTTATGTGTTGCCGGGTTTAGGATCTTTTCGAGAAGAATGAGATGTGATTCAGTACATCGCATAAGTTAGTTTCACCCCTTTTCACGAATGGCCTTTTTCCGTCTTAATTATTTCCCCTCCATAACAAATGCAGCAGTCTCCAGGCAAGACGACCATCGTTGAATACAGTGAAAGAGAATGCGTTTTGGTTGCAGTCTGAACACTTTGAGAAGGGCATCCCCAAGAACGGTATAGTCAAATATTTAAAAAAATGAAATCTTGGTTTTTCAAAAAGCCAAACTGAATTTCTTGCAAATAAATCAATCCATTTCTAAGCAACGACAAACACATCAGCAAAGAAAAATCTGATATCCTCGCTCTTGCAGAACCGATGATTCGTACAAAATATAAAAGGTAACCGTGAACGGCCTCACAACCACTTGACCCGCTTCTTAAAAACCAAAATGGGCTATATCAATTACGACGTCATGTTTGACTTTTTTTGTGACAAGCATTTTCTTAATTTCCATGTTATTTGCCAGATGGAGTTTACACGAATTTTTTCACGATTTTTCAAGGTGGATTTTTCACGACTAACCTTAGTACTTAGCTTAGCACAGAACATTTCATTTAATATGCTGGGCTGTACGGTTTTTCCCTCAACCATTTAGCTAACTAAAATTAATTAATTCTATTGTTTTAGTCTCAAGTTCGCATGTTCCGTTCTGGCCGTTGCTTCGACCTAAAATCCTTTCTTAACGCTTGCACCAAGTTTTCTGTGCCTCTCCTCAATCTTGTAACTTGTAGAAGATTCGCTCTTCTTGTCGATTGGCAGACATAACTGACATACAAATATACAGTAGGAAGGACCTTTTCGCCTGTCTAGCATAACCTTCTAATTCCATACGGATCGCTGGGGAGACTAAAAACAAATGAGAAGTGAAAGGCAGATCAAACAGTGAAGGAATATCTGTTGTATTTACCAGTATTTCGAAAGGCATACATACATACATACATACATACATACATACATACATACATACATACATACATACATACATACTTTATTGACTTTCCCCGTAGAGGCTTTTTTTCAAAGACAATAATTTAAATTAAAATAAGGACAAAAAAAAGATAAGATTACAACAATAAAAATCTACTTAAGGATCCTAATAAAAAAATTATTTACAGTAACACTTAACAATCTATAAAATTCTTGACCAGTTTACGTTTCATGCTAAATTTAAAAGTAGATAGTGATCTAACAGTTCCGCTAAGATAGCTATCCATGGAGTTCCAAATACTAATTAATATTCTATAAAAGAATAAAGAAATGACATAAAGAAATGGAAAACAGACCGTTTTAGAAATACATTGTGTGCGAAGGTGGCTGATTAGGCCAATGGACATGGGATGTACGGGGCTGAATCAGGTTAGGAGGTGGAACTGTCACTGTCTTTTCTTCTCTGCCGTTTCTGCTCCTTGTCTCTGATGCGTCTCTCCTCGAAGTCAGCCACACCATTCTTTACCGAAGAATCGCCAGGCAGAGCGATCGTCAGCGGCCTCCTCCCAGGTTGAGTTGGGGATGTGACAGTGTTTGAGGGACGCCTTCAGTGTATCTTTAAAGTGTAGTTTTCGTCGGCCGACTGTACGCTTACCTAAGGACAGCTCGCCGTAAAGAAGTCTCTTGGAGAGGCGACTGTCTTCCATGCGGTGAACATGGCCACCCCACCGGAGCTGAGAGCGCATCGGGACGGCGTGGATGCTCTCCATTTCGGCCCGCTGGAGCACGTTGGTGTCTGGGACTTTGTTCTGCCACCTAACACAGAGCAGGGTTTTGAGACATCTCATATGGAAGGCATTGAGCTGATTGAAATGCCGGGTGTACACTGTCCATGTCTCACAGGCATAAAGCAGGGATGGTACGACAACTGCTCTGTATACTTTGAGCTTGGTGTCGAGGCTCAGTCTTCTGCGCTCCCAGATCTTAACCTTCAGTCCGACGAAGGCAGCGCCGGCTCTAACGATTCTGTAGGCCACTTCCTCATCGATGTTGACGGAGCGTGACAAAGTATTGCCAAGATATACAAACTTGTCTGTCACTGCTAGTCGCTGACCGTTCACGGTGATGTGGGGCTTGGTGTAGGGAGCTTTAGGTGCTGGCTGGTGCATGACCTCTGTCTTCTTGGTGGAAATCGTGAACCCAAAGTCGTTGCAGGTCCATGCTTCCATGCATGTCAAACTGTGTGGAAGCATTAATCGCGCAGTTGTGAGCAAAGAGGAAATACCGGGGTGCTGTGACTTCATGCACTTTGGTCTTGGCTAGCAGTCTCTGAGCGTTGAAGAGTTTGCCGTCGGTACGATACCGAAAGCCAACCCCGATGTCACCGTCTCTGAAAGCGTCTGACTCAGTTAGCATAGCGGAGAACATCATGCAGAACAGAGTGGGAGCCAACACGCAACCCTGCTTTACTCCATTGGTTACAGGGAACGGATGGGAGTACTCGCCGTCATCCTACACTCTCGCGTTTATGCCGTCGTGGAACTGATGGACCATCGCGATGAACTTGGCAGGGCAACCGAGCTCGGCCATGATCCTCCACAGACCCGCACGGCAGACAGTTTCAAAAGGCACCGTCAGGTCCACGAAGGTGGTGTACAATCCGACGTTCTGCTCCCGACACTTCTTATGTAGTTGGCGAACTGCGAACATCATGTCCACAGTACAACTGCGTCCCGTGCGAAAACCACACTGACTCTCGGGGAGCAGGTCGCGTTCCAAGCGAACGTTGAGATGGTTGAGCAGGATGCGGGCAAAGATCTTCCTGGTGATGGAGAGCAAGGAGATGCCACGGTGGTTGTCGCACACGTCGGTCGACACCGTTTACCTGAAATTTTCTAGATTTTTAGTAAAGCTCTTGCAAGATGGGGCCTTTTTTTCCTTTGGCTGGCCCGTGTCTCTTAGCAGCCTCAGTTTTTAGCCCCATTTGTTATCTTTGGGCGGCTCTTTGTGTATTCGCCTTTTAGAGGTTACGATTGCCAATTCAGTGCTATCTGTGACTTTTCTTATAGCTTAGTCAAGTTTGCAACGTTACACCGATGCTCAAGAGCTGAGCCATTCTAGGCCTAACTTGTAGTTAAGCTTCATTCATATTATCAGGAAATGCCGCTAGTTTTGTATTTTCCTTGCTGTATTATGTGTGAAACATGACTGCTCGCGTTCCAATGAAGGAAGACGCATTCTGGTCGTGTCGTTTTACGAATGTCCCCGCGAATATGTTTCGTGGATATCGATCGTGATGCCATACAATTTCAGGGTTTGGACACCACCTTGAATTGGACTGGCTCACGGCCGATGGGCACATGATCTGATGTGAATGTGAATCTGTCATGCCTCGACATCGAATTTGTATCGTAATGCCGGCATGCTCAAATGAAAGCGGTAAAAATTCCTCATATTTCCATGTGCTTTGCAGTTGTGCGTGTTGGTTGCTCGGCTTTTTCCTTCGCTGTTTTTTTAAACGTAATTGAAGTTGTGTTAATTTATTCGAAGTATGACTAGCAAATTTGACTAAAGCTACTTATCAGAACATTAGAAAACAGTGTAGTGGTGTGTTTATAGGAAACAAACACTACAATCCGCCCCCGCATGGCAATTCGTGTCGGCAACGATGCCGAGTTGTGATTTGTCAACTCGGCTGCTTTTCACAGGAGATTCAAGTTCTCTCTGCGTACTGCCAGAAAGCACCCCACAAGTCCACTTTCCCTGAATATTTCTGGGCATAGTTAATAGAGGGGAATGGTTTTGAAGATCGGCAAACATCAAAGGAGCAAACAAAGATGCCAAGATTTAGGTTGGAAAGTCCACGACCGTGCACAATCTTTAGTTTTGCGCTCATACACTATGCATAAATTACGTAACCAACACGTTTCTGTTAGCTTCTATTGGTTAGTTCTTCAGTACGGAGTAAACAACTATTGTGTTTTGTGCACGGTCAAGCCCAAACAAAAACATACAACAAAGAAATTTGTCGGATTTCATAATCATTCCCCTCTATTAACAGAGGCACCCAACGTCAATTTTCGGAGAATATTATAACGGATTTTTACCCTAAAAAGGTCACCTAGAATTTTCGGAAGCCTTCTTTCTGGCTGAAATTTTCGAAAAGGTAAGTGTTGATCCTTATAATTTTCGGATCACTAGACTTTCAGCTAGGAAATCCGAACAGATGAAAAATTTTTGGGGGATAAAACTATGCCTATATCTACCGTTTAAATACTAAAATACGTTTAACAATGCTATGTTTAAGTTGTTTGAACTATATTCTCGTTGGGTGCCCCTGTATTAACTATGCCTGGGCAATCAGCATGCAGTACAATAAAAAATATTATTCAGTTTACTGTACATCAAACGCACGTTAATAATTCGTGATCACTACTAGTTTAATTTAATTTATGTTCGCCAATAATTGTGGAGTTGTGACTTTTATCCAATGTTCACGCTTGTAATGTTACGACGCAGTGCGGCCGAGACTTCCAAAATAAACCTAATAGTATATTTCTCTCGCGTCTGTCGCGTGGTGAAGCTGAAATACGGAATGTCACGGCACTGTGAACTTCTTGTGGTACACCTGCTTATTTCTCCTTGCTTTATGAATTGGGAGGAAAGGTATTCTGGCACACGGGATGTTAGGCATTTAAAGGCCATGACAGCGTTCCTAAAGTATAACTGAGTTGCTCTAAGTAGCCATTTAAGCTCTGATATGATATGATATGAGCAGATTTGCGTGTTCTGGGCACGATTCGAGCGTTCTGGATAGTTGTAATTTACTCACATTACGCTTTGATGTGTTCGCCCGTATGCTCGAACAATAAAAGGGTTTGCTAAAAACTAAAGCGTTTATAATGGTTAGTAAAGTACGTTTGTCAAAAACGTGCTTTGAGCTTATTTGATTCAGACAAGACATGCAGGAGTAGCCAGTTTTGTTAATGTGCTCGTCATAGGTCAAGCTAGTGTCCAAAAT
>OX421448.1:41750313-41772813 GCA_949126865.1 Montipora capitata | reverse complement strand
ATTTAAAAGTTTTACATGTGTATTAGGTTTATGCATTTACAGCGTATATATTTTCTCTTTTATTTTCATGGTTTCTTGTATATGTTTGTAAAGTATTGTATTTCCTCTTTTTGTTAATATAAATATTACCACAAAAGCTACTCAAATTACTGTTATATATTTCAAAAAATTTTATGTAATGGTTACTTTTGAAGAAGTATGTTGAGACATACAAAACGTTTATTTCAGTTATGCGCTTGTTTAGCCTCGTGTTTGTCACCGCGGTTTGCGTTCTATTTCTAATCAAGCTTCGTTGGCCAAAGACGAAAAGTGCCTACAATACCACCCTGATGAAGAAAGGCAGTACCTTTCGAAATATTGGTAAATACAACAGACATTCCTTCACTGTTTGATAAGTAATTGATACCCCATAGAAATCGGCGAAGGAACTTCAAACATGCTTTTCCATAGTGCAAAAAATACCTGTTCGTCGAATGTAGTGTACGCAATGGTGCCGCGGTCTCATTGCGTGATACATCACTGAGCGTTTTTCCCGGATTTTCCAAACTTCAGAAGAGCACGTAAAAACCTAATGTTTTGCGCACATTTACTTTAGAAACTAAGTACTTTTTTAAGCGAAAATTTCAAGGATTAGCCTCGGAATCTGACGGCCCTGGCTCCTTCGATTGTAAAAAAATCCTCTCGTCTCCAGTTTCTGCACGCGGTCTTAAGATACAATATTCTGATAATTTCGATTGGTTAAAATTTCAATTAAGTTCGAAATTCATACGGTGTCTTTGATTGGATGATTTCTGACGGGAGTGAGCACGTGCAGTCGCCATCTTGAATTCGGTGAATTTCACCTGAAACTTTACAATAGTTCAGCTTTTTCCGGCTAAAATATGTCGGGAACACCACTTATAGTTTTAAGTAGGTATATATATTTTCTTTTGTCTTATGTGGAACGTCATCAACTAGTGATTTTTTTTTTGCTTTTTAGATCAAAACACGAGGCGAGAATCTGGTCGTAAAGTACAACTTGGGAACGTAGAGGCTGCCAAGGTAAGATGTACACGCTTTTTGCATGTCTGACGAGAAATTGTGTTTAAACCTGGAGTGCCTCTTTTCGATTAAAGAGATATCAGAAGACTTTCGGCTCAGTGCTTTGTTAAAGTTAATTGATCTTCCATTCCCTCACCTATAAACTGAGCTGGCATCGGGTTTTGAAATGATAAATTGTACATTATAAATTTGTATTTTGTACTGCATGTTTCCACAAGAATGCGAATTGAGAGACCTGAGTATTTTAGATCAGACCCTTAAATTGCTTTCTAATGTGTTTCTTTTTCGTCTTACCTGTATCGGGGCACTTTACAATTCTTTGTTGTTTTTTTCGTTCAGACTATTGCAGACGTAATTCGAACATGTTTAGGACCCAAGGCAATGCTTAAGGTGAGCCTCAATGTTTTCTGTTATGAAGCCAGACTTCAACAAGCCAAGATAATAGTTAACACAGGTTTTATTGTTGGTGCAGCGGTGATAGTGATAGTACCTACTTCTTAGCATGTGGTTCAGGTTTGATGTTGTGGGCCAAGATGGATGTTGATGCCCGTTTATTAAAACGGTTTCAACATTTGACCAACATCCGTTCAACAAACGTTGAAAGGATGTCGGGCAAATGTTGGATGCAAAAGCAGAGTTGTGCGGAGGCTGTGCAAACGGTTCCAACATTACACCAACAAAAGAACCAACACTTTCGCGAAATTTGATTACTAGAAACCAGTCTCTACCATCCAGATAAACTACGCCATATTGACTTTTGTGGCCTGATGTGAGCATGCATGTGTTCTACAATTGTTGAACACCATTCAACATTTTTGAGAACAAAGGAAAAGTTGAATCGATGTTGAATGAAAGTTTAAACCGATTTAATTAATTAATATTAAACTTGATTCAACACGCTTTGAACAATCGACAGCGAGCTATCCACAATTTTTCCTCTTTCAACAATGTTGGATGACCTGTTCAAACGCACCCAATGCACCAAATGCATGTTGAAGCAAAAGTTGAAACTATTTAAACGCATCTTTAGTTCTCATTTCCGGGTTGAAATATTTTTCTCCCAGTGCTAATTTTTCCCTCTCCCCAGGAACTAACATTTTCAAGTTCCAGTGATATTGAACTTGAAGCCACAGACTTCTCCGAAGAATATCTCAATACCTGCTTGCCTCTCTTAGTCTAAACAATAATATTAACTTTTGAAATTCTTTATTATCATCATCTGCATTATTGTTGTTGTTGTTGATGTTGTATGATAGTTTAGTATAAAATTAAAGTTAATGTTTACGCGCAATAACCTTTGAGCCCTCGGTCTCCATGTCCTGCTCCTATCACATGGTGACCTCTTTGGAGCCACATGTCCTGTAATCCGAAGGCATTTCATTTCTGCATTTGTCGTGTGGAGTAATTCCTATTTTCAGAGGTTATCCCTCCCTCCCTCCCATGTACTGCATAATTTTTTTTACTCTGGTCTTTGCATCTATCTCTTGCTGTAAATTTTTACAAGGTTAATCCATAATGCATGTAATAAATTAGGGGTGGGGAATTGCTGCCTGCGGCACCCCTTCAGCCCTGTGCTGAAGCCCCGTCAGGGAGGGAGCATGTTGTACTACTGCTGGACTGGGTTAACTTGGCGCCAGGACATTATGCCAGCCACAATGCTCGCCTTGCAAAACAGGCATGAGGCACCCCCTCAGTGTGGCCACATTTGCCGAGGCCCCTCATCCGGTCCCTCTGGCCGATGGTTTCATCCGAGCCTTGCCGGCATATTCCCTGCCCAACTTGGCCACATATTGTGTTCTGTGTCCCTTTTCGCAAGTAATAACATTAACGTAAAAATATACTATGAATTTATTATTAGACTGTTCTTGGTCGCAACCTGACAATTTAAGCTACTCGCTGCACCAAACAAAATAAATTGAATTTCTGCCCCATGTTAAGATGTGGGCTCAATTGATCAGCTGTTTTGTGCCCCTGTATTCCTGCACGCACACCACACCTGGATCACTGGTCCAGCTAATTGTATTGTCCACCAGTCAAAAAGTCACCTGCTTGTCAAGTGCAAAATACAGTTGCAATGGGTGCTACTGTACATCACAGACAAACAATGTGGACCAGTGATCCAGCTGTTTGTGGGAGGAGGACGTTAACCACTCCCAAAATTGCTGGAAATTGAGTCTACCAGTTATATGGAATGCAAAAACAATACTTTGAACTTCACCACGCAACCACTGTGCAAACAGTTTTTAATGCACCCACCCAGAATATGGTGATTTACTGTAAAAACATGTGTATAAGCCACATCTTTTTGCTGAAATATTGGGCTCAAAATCGTTGGTGCGGCTTACATTTGAGACCATTGCTTTCAGAGGGAGTAAACTGGCTGGGATGGGGTCACAAATAACACTAAAAACCTTCAGTAAATAAAGATTTAACATATTCTTCGACTGATCACTTCAACACTGATCTCTCCACTGCATGCGAGAAAATAACACGCTATTCAGGACAATTCGCTAGGCATGGCAGCCTGTATATTTCATTTATTTTTTTTTTACCCTTCATTACTTGAGAGTTCATGCCACTCCTTGAAGTCCTTGAAAAGCCCTGGAATTTAATTTTGGACTTCAAGGGTGCTTGAAAAGCCCTTGAAAAAAAGGATTTTGTGAGAAACTGCTTGAAAACTCCTTGAATTTTTGCTTAGGTGAAAATTGTAGAGATTGCATCATGCCAAGAGAAAATGAAGATCACGCTGCATCAAAGACATGTCAAAAATTGAGCACATTGACTATCTGGGAAAGATTAATATAAAAATTACATTGCCTTTGCATGCACTTACATGTAACTTGCAGGATGTGGGAAAGAATATCAAGGTAGACTTTTTCAGCAAAGAAAACACTGAAACAGGATGCATGGCATAGCTAGAAATCTCCTTACAAACTACTTGAAAACTCAATTTATTGTTCTTGAAAACTCCTTGAATACTCCTGGATTTTTTTATACAAATCCAGCACAAACCACAGGAAAAAAAATTGACATTCCAATATGGGAAAAACATTGGGAAAACATCGGGAAAACAATGGAAGATTATTGGAAATTCACTTGTAAAACCAATGTTGGAAAAAGAGATACACTTACCAACATTGGAAAGACATTTCATAGTTTTCCAAGGTTGGTAGTCTAACTTTAATCAACCAAGGTTGGTAAATTTAAAAAATCCAACATTGGAAAGAACATTTCCACGGTTGGTAGATGTACAATGAAAGTCCAACATTGGAAGCAGCATTTCCAAGATTGGTAACTGTAATGACAGTCCAATATTGGAAACTGTTTCCCAAGGTTGGGAAATTGAAATAAATAAGACCCCAACATTGGAAACAGTCTTTTCAAGGTTGGAGAATAAAACAGAAGTCCAATATCGGAAAAATCATTTACAAGATTGGACAGCCAGTAATTTAAACTTCCAACATTGGAAGCTTCATTTCCAATATTGGTTAAATATGTAGTGATATCCATAATTCAATCTTTCCTGGCAAGATTAGTGGTTTGATCAGTATTCAATAACTCCAACATTTAACTTTATCATGATTAACTGTTCTTCCCAGTTTATTGCTGTTGTGTCCTGTTTACAGATCAACCAGTTTACAAACATAAGAAACTTGAACCGAAAAAAAGCATTTACATCATCTACTGTTCCAATGTGAACTTTATACAATGTAGAGCAAGAGCATCACCAGACAAAACAAAATTAGCTAAAAAATATATCATCAGTTGTAATTAGCCATCAGCCACTTTCAGCAACATATATAACACATATAATGGAAGCTGCATTAGTCAGCCTGCTCTGGTTCATCATCATAATCATAATCTGTTTCATAATCCCTGAATCTGTTTCATCAACAGACAAAGTAGATCCTGAGGATGAATCAATATGATCTGAAGTGCTGGATTCAACTGATAACACATCTAGTTCCTTGTCAATAAGAACCTCATTTCTTGAAAGGCATTTGAAATTTGCACCTTCAGCAACTTGAATCATCTTCTTCGTTACAAGTTCAGATGCAATTTTCAGGGCCAATTCGTACTTTCCTTTGCCTCTATGCTTGATTTTTAGTTCTTTAGAAGCTCGAGCAAGATGGTGTTTCACACTCAAACTTCTGAAGGTTGGCTTTTTGAAAACACTGCACAGATGATTTGTGAGCTGTATGCAGATAATAGGGATATGTTGTTAACACCATCACTGCTGCAGGCTTCGTCAGGACTGGGTTTTTCAGTGTCTGTTTCATCTTAAATGCCAAAAACAAAAGACACCCTGTTACATGTTTGAAATCTGATCAAATGACTTGAAGTAACAATGCAGCTCCCTTCATTAATATTGATTTCTTGCAAAGAGTGTGAATAGGCATGTACATGTAAAATAAAATATAAAAAGAAAAGCTTTATTTAAAAAAAATACCTAATTTACCGATTCTAGATTAAAATTGATGTTCCTAACAATGCACAATGAATAAGTCATAAAAATTCACAAACTGCTTTTTTGCAAGAAAGTCTGGCAGCCAGGATGAAGCCTTGAGTATTTTTTTTTTTTCAGGGTAAAATCTCATGTTTACATTTTATACCTAACTGTCTTGTAAGGATCTTTCCTCTGTGTAAATTTTCATTCCCCAATTTAAATTTAACTTTATTACATATACTAGGTAAAAGTCTTATCATAAAAGAAAGGAATGGCTGTCAGTGGCCATATCCTTTCCTTACCAATGCTCTCGTTTGCATCTGTTGTCGGACTTGACAGAGCTCTCTTTGCAGGTGTCCTGGATTTCTGCCAAAAAGAGAGAAAAACCTTAATGCTCCATTCTTAAGTTACAAGCTTAATAGGATGTTAGTACTGGTATTCCTTACAAGGACTAGTTGTACCTCAAAATCATAACCATCAGTAAGTTTTCTGTTCTAACAAATTCAAACAAACAAAAGACAATAACTGATCTTGAATATCAAGTCAAAGGATAATGCTTCAGTATAATTGTGTACACTAGCATTTTAACAAAATCTACTAAAAAATTACTGTGGCATGGCTCAATCAGGGATAAAAAACATTCACTTACTTTGCCCAAAGCCAATTTTTTTCAATGTGCATATGGGTTCCAATGAAGACACTAATTCTGAGAGAATTAAGCTGTTTGCATTGTTACTCCGGAAATACACTTTATTGTATCCAGGCCATCTCTTAGAGCATTCCTTTCTTATTAGCTTGATCCTGCAGCATACACAATAAACATTTCAATACAATAAGGCATTTGCATGTACTAGTCCATAATCACAATAATGTCATTAAGTATGTGCTAATTATGAATGGTAATGCAATTAATAAAACAGTACTCACTTGCTGTGGTACAAGTGTTTGTCTTCAGAATTCATTTCTTGTTTATCTTTTCTTGTTAATTTGGCTTTCATACCCTTTGAAGGACTGTGATGGACTGGACTGTCTTTAAACATGTGCTAAAAATAGTAGAAAAGGTAGTTAAAAGATGATGTTTGTCGGGCATTATTAGAAAGGAATTTACAAGCACCTAAGTGTTCCTTTAAAACGGGATACCAGGCTGTAGTCTTAATCAGTGCACAGTGGCCACTGGCTGTTAATTTTTTCTTTTTTTTAATGAAAGAATTAAAAAATGTTTGCGTCTAATTGAATTCTTAACATAACCTCTACCCACTCCCCTCAACTGCAAAGGTCAAGGGAATTTAGTGTGATTAACTAGATATTTTTACTTCTTCTACTTTGCTCAGAGAAATTGGCAAGAGTTCATAGGAACTATTTTACCTTTTTGTCCTCAATTTAGTGCCCATAATACTGGAAAACAACTTTTCCAAACTTTAAAGTTTCTGGAGGAGCTTCCAAGATCCCATAGAAAGAAAATCAGTTTCTCTTAAGTACTAATCAACCTGGTGATTACTTCACTTCTTATTGAAGTCCTTGCCTCTGGACTAAAACTTGACTAAACTCATGCTCAATGGCAATGCCTGATTGCCTGATTAAAGGGCAGTCAATCACATCAGAGGAAGATAGCCGAGACTTACAGTGTAGTTGTTTGATACATGCCAAGACAGCGAGTTGTTTTCCAATTGATCCTATACCAATGTCCTTGAGACACTGCCTATCTACAAGAGCCAGTGTTTTACCGGATATTTCATTATCTAAAAAGAAGTCACTGTAATAAGCAATGAAAAGATAACAGTTCAAAGCCTTTACATTAAAATATTAATACAGCATCTGCCACTCTGGAAGGAATCAGATTAATAAGCGAGGAAAACACTCAGCTGTGAGGCGAATTAGCCTTTCTCAGTTTGCCATAAGTATGGTTTGCCGCTCTCAATTTGGTTTATTCGTCTCCCTCTTTAATTTTCCTTTCACTCCTTATAACAAACAAATAGCAAACGAATAAACCGAAAAGAAAAACAAAAAATCAATTCAAACTACAATCAAAAATACATACAATTTACCCTGAAGAAGTCTTAATTGCTTCATCCTTCAAATCTGGATGGTGAGAGTTTAGCCACGATGCTACTTCAGCAGGACTCCACTCCTCTGATTGTTCAGGAAAAGGGCAAAGTAAAAGTCAGAGAAAAGTTATCTGAGAGTGAGCAGAGAGGAATGTGAACGCTGAACCTTTTTTAATTTAACAAAGGGTGAATCCAAATCTGCAGTTATGTGTAGGTCAGTCCGCGACACAAACTTCAAGTTTCCACTGGTTTCTATAATCTAAGGATCTCATTTTTACACTTTCTGTATTCAACTACAAGGTTATCTTTCATTAAACTAAGAATCCACTAATTCTGGCAATAGCTGCATGTTTCCGTAATACGAAAAGGAAGTTAAGTTATTGGGGTAGTTAATGGCGCCAAAATTAAACTTATGTTTTACAAGATCGACACAGCAAAAAAGTTGAACAAGTAATGAAGACTGCCAAGTACTATCTTTTACAAAATATATCTACCTGGTTTGTTTGAAGACACTGCGTCGTTATTTTCAGCCATGACAAAAGGAAATAATCTCCAAATTTGTCAGAACCTGTGGGATAACCTGTGGTAGTTCTTCGAGTCCGACGACGACAGTACTTCTGTGTTTTGGCGCGTTTACTTTTTCAATCCCAGATTTTCTGATCCACTTTGAATTATACTTACCAGACCCCGGGCCAAATGGAGAGAACATGGCGGTATCGATAGGTCGCGATTCTTTTCTTTCTTGCCGATCGGTTTTTTGCTTTGGGCCCCCGGGAAAAATGTAATATGGAAGTAGAAGAAGACGTTTCACTTACTTCCTGTTATTGTCAGCTAACCGCCTAAGCTAGAGATATCAGCAAGAAGGGAGAAAAACCTCATGTGCACTGTCCATGTCACAAATGTAGTGGCCGGGAAACTTGGCGTATGACCGCATGGCGGCATTCACAGTCTGAATGGCTGGTTTATCAATTATCAGTTTTTATTGGCTTATCAGTGATAAAATTGATCTCCCAATAAACTACCATAAAAACTAACTCGGAGTAATATTGGTAAATAACTGGTTTATTTGTCACTTGACAATCCAAGTTTAGTTCTATGGTATTTTATTGGACTGTTACCTCTTACACTTGATATTCCAATAAACTGCCATCAAAAGACCATCTTGGATTGTTAAATGTCTGATATTACCAATGATATTCCAAAACATATTTGTCCCCTTTACCAATTACCAAGTATTCCAATATTATTCCAATATTGGATAGTTTATTTCAGATGTTTTCCAATAATAATCCATGTTGGAATTTCAATTTTTTTTCCTGTGAACCCTGTTACTTGTATGGCATGGTTGTCCATGGATTTGTAAAACTCGCTTTTAGTGACACGTTTTTCTCCGATCGATGGCTTCCAAGTCTTTATAAACATGACATACACACACAGCTGATCTCCATGTTGTTTTCTGATGGCGGTGAATAACTTGACTCAGTCCAGACTTCCTTCAGTCTGTAAATGGCCGTGTGTTTACTAAGCAAATGTTTTGTATCGATCCCTGCGCTTCAAATGTCATTGTTTTTCTTTCGACTTTGTGTTTTAACAATGAAGACAAGTGTTGTCAGTCCCAAGAATTAGGGAAATCAATTAAAGATAAGCTTTTAAAAGGTATTTTAAGAGTTGATTTAATTTTTTAATATACAGCATTAAGATTTCTGCAAGTTTATTTGCCAGAATGCTTTTTTCAAGTTTTTATTTTTTTCTCAAAGTCATGCTTGAAATTTGGGGGTGCAGCCTATACACCAGTTGTGTTGTCTTTTGTCAGATGCTGATGGATCCAATGGGAGGAATTGTTATGACAAATGATGGAAATGCAATTCTCCGTGAGGTTTGTCAGTATGTTACTCAGTATATCAAACTACATGTATCCACAAGGGAGGTCCCATGATTTATGAGTCAAATGGTCAATGAGTCATGGGTCAATGAGACTCACAGTCAATATCTAGCAATAACTTATTGATTAAGGCTAAGCCCTCATTTCAGTGAATTTAGGCCTAAGTGCTCTCTGAAATTTTAGCTTTCATTTTATGGGTTAGGGTAACTGCACTAACTCATTGACTCATTGATTCATTGACTCGTAAATACTTGATACTCTCCACAAGGCTGCTGCCTAAGAATATTTTCCAAGAGCCCTTTAGGCTTCCAACATTAAAAGTTAGTAGCCCAAGTCATTTTTTTTCAAGAGCCCAGCAGGGTTCTCTCTAGTTTTCAGCACAACTGGTAAGGGACCTTTTCAAACCGGTAAAATATTTGGTTAATGTTGGACATTCTGCAAAGGATAAGCGACTTCTGAGCATTTGCAGGCTGTAATAAGTGCTCTTACAAGCGGTAAATTTTACTGGTTACCGCCTGATAAGGAGAGCCCTGGCCCAGCCAGAATTAATTAATTAACCCAAAAAGGAAGAAACATTTTCATTGCATTGTTTGTTTTTTTCTTTGCTACCACATACAGATACAAGTGCAGCACCCAGCAGCCAAATCAATGATTGAGATCAGTAGAACTCAAGATGAGGAAGTCGGTGATGGTACAACCTCTGTTATAATTCTTGGTAAAGAGAATTTGTCATGGTTTAAATTCCTAATTTAATGGTAATACTGGGGCTAATTTCCATACAGTGTGAATGCCAGGCATATAATAATTATAAGGTTTTATCATACCCAGCCTGGACAGCACTTACAGTAGGTTAAACAAGTTTCCATTCCTTTTAATGGTAATTAATAATTTTATTAGTAGTTCTCAATCGTTGACTTAATGACCATGTAGTTACTGTAAGTGTAAAGTTGTAAAATTCCAATGTGGCAACCATTTGCATAAAAGATCCAATTCTCTATGGGTCGGCACAAGTCAGGTAGAAAGCAAAAGTGCTTATTTTTCCCCCTCTTTAAATATTGAGGGTTACAGTACTTATAAAATTCACTTTAGGCAAATAAATATAGTGGGACATCTTGTCCATCCATATGATTTCATAAGCAACTTTGGTAAACCCTCGAGGTTGCAAGAAGGTGGCATGAATAATAATAGTAATTATTGTAGTTTGCGGCAACTTTGACCTTTGTTTTCTCCTTGCTAGCTGGTGAGATGATGTCTGTAGCAGAGCCATTCCTAGAGGATCAAATGCACCCTACAGTAATCATCGCCGCTTATCGGCAGGCCATGGATGACATGCTGGACATACTCAGAGAGCAAATTAGTGTTCCAGTTGACATTGAAAATAGAGAAGAGATGTTGAAGATAGTTCGCAGCTCTGTAGGAACAAAATTTGTGCATCAGTGGTTAGTGACCTTTGACACTTCCTGCCAAATTCATCTTTATTTTGTTCAGGAGTAAGTAGTGCTTAGCAGTGTTGATGTACAGTATTGCCTCAATAAGTTTGTCCTTTTGTGCAATGAACATCATTCTTTAATACAGTTTGTGACGCTCATAAAACACTTCTTAATTTGTCCGCTGCCTAAAAACTGTGACGTCTTAATTTAATAGGGCAGCGTCACTGTAAATCTATTACACGCATACAGTGTACATACTCAACTGTACATTAAAAACTCAATTAACCTTAGCTTGATCATGAATCTGGATTTCTCGTTTTTCCAGGCTTTCTCTCTTGACCCAATTTTTTTCGTGAATATTAATTTGTAAAGAATCTGTGGGAACAACATTGCAAATTGCAAAGTGATGTGGATTTTTTCAGTGGAAACTTGTTGATAGCAGTAATGTGCATTCTATGAAATTCTGATTGGATCAGATTTGTGTTAATAAACTGGTTCAAGTGGTCTGTCACCAGAAAACTTACATTCACAAACGGATTGCTATAATAAGGTTTAAACTGGAAGTAAACCCTTACAAAACAGAACACTATTTTCTAACTATTTTTATGCTATTTTTGAGGTCTATTTAAAATATATTTGGAACCTATTTGGGAACTATTTTGGTTGTTTATCACAAAATATGATTTAAATAGCTATTTAAAGTCTAGTTTTGATGCAGTTTTGAACTGTTTTTAATGGTGTTTTAACCTAATTAAAACACATTTGAAAACTATTTTGAAAATACATGAACTTATCCATCTCTGCAAATAAGGCTCTAAATAGGTTTCAACTATGTTTCAAATAGTTTTAAATATTATGACAACCAGCCTTGTAAAGATTTAAAATGTAGTTGTAATGCCTATTTGAAAGCTAGTTCAAATAAAATAGCTTCAAAATAGGTGAAAAATAGTTTAAAATCACCTTTCTAAATAGGTTTTAGCTAAAGCATCATAAATACACAGAAGAATACTGTATATTTAAAACCTATTCTGCAGCTTTTTTTTTTTTTCTATTTTATACCTACATGTATTTTCAGCCTATTTCAACCAAAATAGCATCAAACTAGGTGAAAAACAGGTTAAAACCCATTTTTCAAATGTGCTTTAATTAATTAAAGCACATAATTAAAACACAAAAGAATATTGTATATTTAAAACCTATTCTACGGCTATTTAAATCCTAATTTACAGCTATTTAAAACCTATTCTAATAAGAATAGCTCTAAACTAGGTTAAAAAGCAGGTTAAAAACAATTTTTTAAATAGGTTTTAAATATGCACCATAAAAACACAGAAGAATATTGTATATTACTGTTACCTATTCCTGCAGCTATTTTAATAATTTATAGCTATTTAAAACCTATGCCAATACATTAATAGCTTAGAATCTTGATATGGCTGATTGTATGCAGAAACAAGAGATTCGTTGCTTTGTCTGCTATCAGTAGCTCCCACATATGTCAGTTATAGATTTCACAGCTTTTGTCGCCAACCCAAATCTTGATTCTTGTTTTAAATTTAAATACGAAAAAAGCTTTTAAACGTTTCAGATAAAACACAAAACTAAAACAAGTCTGCAAAGAGAGATCCTTAAATACATCAAACCATAACTGGTTGAGGAGACAGAATTGGCTGCTAAGCATTTTTGTCTGCTGTAAAGTACCTTAATTTCCCTGCTGTCCCATCAGAGATTTTTTTCAGGAAGTGTCTCTTAATATACTCTTTCATGGCAACTTTAAAAAAATACAGTATTATTATACTTCAATGATGCATGTAGTGATTCCTCTAAATCACTGATCATTTCTATTACAACTAAAGTGTGTGAAGAGTAAACTCATAAATTTGGATCTCTTTACTTACAAACGTCAATAATAGCTTTCTCAGGCATTTTCTGCATTGATTATACAATAGTTAAAGTGACAGCATTTACATGTAGCATTTTTACGAGGAATAAAATCATTTGTTAATCGTATACATACAACTTGCGGTATGAGGCGAGAGCACTCGTTTTCCAAATCATTTGCTTCACCATTTGCTCTAAAACTTTATTATTCTTCATTAAAGGTTTACCAATTTTTTCACAGGAGTATAGCATTTAAGCCAAATTGAGTATCCTTGCTTCACAAATTGACTCGAAGGTGTGAAAATACATACAGGTAAACCGTTCCTCATTTTAAAGACAATAAGGCATCAAATCAAATGTTATTCGCTTAAAGTTAACGCTTACCATTTTACTTGAATTGTTGTAAGCATTTCCTTGCCTGGATCAGGATTTAAAGAGTAAAACTAACCAAAATATCGTCACCATGCACGAAAGTGTGATCGTAGATCGTTTGAATAAAACCGCCCAAAATCTGTAAGAGCTGGACTGGTTACCACTGACTGCTGACCAAAACGAAAAGGGCTCACTAGTTTCCAGTCCGGTCTCTCTGTTATTCAAGATGGCGGAGGATGACAATCTTTCCACGGATTCAATAAATGGGCAAGATTTGAAATATACCGGAGTTCATTGAAAGGCTTAAGTACTGAATTGGAGTGTTTAATTTTCAAGAGTAATGCATCATGTTCCTTTTGTAATAAGGCCGATTATGAGAGCATCAAACAAGGTAATCCATTGATGATATTAATGTCACAATCTATAGAATACATCAGAATAAAAGCTTTAAATTCTTTTTCATTTCTCCGTGTACAGATAAAGGACATTGTTTAAGCAAAGTACATATATTACGAGTAGTGAATTAACTCAAAGAATATCGCATTCACATTGGCATGCTTTGAATAAGACCAAACCTTGTTATACATGTATTGAAGGTTGAAGTTAAAGCTCATTTTTTCAAGGCACCAGATGAAATCAAATCCTAAAAGGGCACTTAAACTTTGATTATTGTCTCACTGGCACATTCGGTAATATTGCACAAAATTCTCAAGAATTTCAACTCACTCAAGTGACCCTCAAGTT
The DNA here is from genome assembly GCA_949126865.1 of Montipora capitata. Lineage (NCBI taxonomy): Eukaryota > Metazoa > Cnidaria > Anthozoa > Scleractinia > Acroporidae > Montipora > Montipora capitata. Next base: position 41,758,971 of record OX421448.1, on the reverse strand, counting down.
GAATCATTGAGTGGAATTCGTAAAGATGGTAACTAGTCATCTCGCCACCAGGAAGACTCGCCACCAGCAAACTCGCCACCAATATGCAATCACCTTTTAGCTACTAACTATGTTCTACTTGAGAAGTGATTGTAGCAAGTTCAGTTTCTTCAAGTACTTTGCCTTACGTCTGCTGTAATAAATCATTACAAGGACATTATTTAGTGGAAGGCGAAGCTGTGTTGATTTTTATAAGGAGAAGACTCGCCTTGAGTATGCATTTGCTCGATCCATTAATAGTTTTCATAATCCAAGCCTAATATGATATTTTCCGAGGCGTAATTTTTGTTTCGATCGATCAGTTGGCGCATTTCCCGGTTTTCAAAACTTTTCGAAACTCCGCACTATAAAACCTTCGTTCTCCCTTAGTGATTCCAACATTCATACACTCTTCGGTGATGCAATTTTCCCTTTCGTAAACAAGCGATTCCATTTGGACGACAAAATTTCACTGTTAAGTTTGTCATTTGCAATTGAGGAAAAAATACTTAATCTAGGACTAGAAAAAAAAATTTAAAAAGTTGATGTGACCCTTGGTGGCGAGTTTACTGGTGGCGAGTCTTCCTGGTGGCGAGGTGACTATAAACCGTAAAGATTCCCATAAAATCCCAGCTGTACTTTAGCATCATAGAATGAGATGGACTAACTTAAATCATTTACATAGCTCTTTTATCAGAGACTCTGTACATCTAAGAATAATCATGCAAAGGTTTAGTCTCAGGTGTCAAATTTAGGAACAGTCAATATAATATTCATGTTCAAGTGTGAGATATACATGTAATATAATGTTTACGTTGCTACATTAAAGATAATTGGCCGTTAAACCATAACATCATCGTATTTTGCAAGACACCATCAAGATTGTTACTTGAAAGACAGTTCAATTGAGCCCACAGAGTTTGGTTAAGGTCACTGGTCACTATTCAGACACTGTTACACTAAATTGCAGTCAATGTCCGTAATCTTGAAGACTTAAACATTTTTGGCCTGGAAATTCAAAAAAGCCTGGTCAAGCCTGGCTTGAGTCTTAAGGCCTGCAAGGCCGGACTTTTTTGACCTTCAGATTTCTTGCATTCAAATACAGACTGTATTCCCTCACATGAAAAATTATTCCAGCATCAAGCTCATTATCATGATTCGAGTGTATACTCAGCAATTCGAAAATACCTTTAAATTATTCTTTCCAATTTGAAATAGTTATAAATAGACTATTTTATCCCTATTTTGAAGCTTTATGATGGCTGTCCATTTTAAATAGGTATTAAATAGGTTATTAAAAATTTGTTTCAAAAATTTTAATGATTCGAGTATACTCAGCAATTTGAAAATACCTTTCAAATACTCCTTTCAAGTTCAAACTAGTTTTAAATAGACTATTTTATTCCTATTTAGGAGATTTATGAATGCCATACATTTGAAATAGATTTCAACTACACTATTTAATTACTATTTTGTAAAGAATATTTCACAACCACTTTTTAAATCATCAACTTTTTCGTAGTTGCCTTGTAATTAGTATTTAAATAGCGTATTTTAAACTATTTTGAAACATGTGTGGTGTATAAATAGATTGCAAATACCTATTTGGAACCTATTATTCTGAGAAATAGATTTCAAATAGCTGAACTCATTCTATCAGTGGTCATTAACTAGTGTTTAACTTCTATTTAACTACATTTTAAATACATGGCACTATTTTTCAATTTTCACAAAATAGGATTAAAATAGAGTATGATGACCTTAAACTAGTGTGCAAATAGTTAAAATAGGATTCAAACAGATTCAAACCAGGTTAAAAATAAGGTTGGTTTGATAAGGGAAAACAATGAAAACCAGAGTTAACCAAGCGCAAGGTTTGTTCAGTGCAAAATATATTATTTTAGAGGGGACAATAGTGAGTACAATTAAAAGGTTTCATTTGTGTGAAATTGCTTGCCCAATAATACGTCATGATTTTTAAATCGTAATACAAATTTGTATGAGAATTTCTCCTTTGTACAGTAGTGGATTTAGTTTAAATACTGTGTAATTTTTATGTTCTTGTTGTTGAAGGGGGGACTTAGCCTGTAACATAGCTTTAGATGCTGTTCAAACTGTTGCAAGAGATCAAGGCGACAGAAAAGAGATTGATATTAAGAATTATGCAAAGGTTGAAAAGGTGAGCATTTGTATAGAACTATTAAGTTAAGAAGGTTAAGGCTATAGAAAATGTACTTATTAATCCAAAGGAGTAATAAAGAAAGTACTAACAAAATAATTGTGGTTGTCATATGATGACATCATTTGTGATCTTTCACGCGAAAAGGGGGTTTATGAAAACTTCACAATGATGCAGATTTCACGGCAGACACTGTGAAATTATTTAAAGCAATTAAGTTGAACTTTAGTGAAATTCCTTTAATACCGTGTGAACTCTACGTCAAATTTTATCATACCGCCATGAAATCATTCACTCCAGGCTGTGAAAAAAACATCCAAAACTTCACACTGTAAATAAATTCATGGAGTGAAATGATCCACGCTGTGGAAAAAAAAAGTCCTCAAAATTAATTAATTTCATTATCAATACGTTGAGTTTGGATTTCTGGCAGGTTTTTAGCGTGAAAGAACCATTGCCATGAACCTTTTGATGCTCATTAACTTACTGGTAACTCAAGTGAAGAAACATGCATGCCAGCGAATGGATTTTGCAAGCATGTGAGTACTGCACATTTTCCAGCAAGGACAAGCAGCGATCCAAACCTCTTTTTGAGATCACCAAGCAGAAAATAAATACGAGCATTAATTTTTTGGGCAATTTGGAAAATCACAGCAACTCGCTTTATAGTACAATGTATGCTTTATAGTGCGCCAAGTGGGGAGACTAACCGATCAAAATTAAATACACTTAAAATCCAAACCCTGGCTATGAATACTTTTTTCTAGAATCTGATCCTGCGAGAGCGCGTAAATTTTACGAGAAATCAAGCAACATTATACCCCAATGTTGAACAGACAAAATTGACACTCTTACAGTAGGTGTTTGTGCTCTTCACACTAAATGTGCCTTGCATTTGCATGCACTGAATTCCGTGAGAAGATATAAATACCATTATTCGATTTCCGAAGCAAAAATTGTTCATCTTTGTTTAACACAATTTTAATCGCAAAACCAGACCATGAAATGTTCCTGTTATTTTGGATGGCGTAGCGACATACATGTAATTTCACAGCTTGAACATAAGTGATTTCACTATGTGACTTCATTTCACGGTCTTCGATTTCACCCAGTGAACCTTTTTCACTGAGCATAGTGAAAAGCTTTGGAACAAGAGTGAACATCCCGTGAAATTTCAATTTCACAGAGTGATATACATTTGTATTTAGTTCACATGCTGTGACAGTGAAATAAACTTCATGGTTCACCATGAAATCCATATATAAGCCCCCTTTTTGGGTGAAAGGTCACAATTGTTGACATCCGATCATGTACATGTCCGATTTGTTAATGAGTTGCTTGGAAAGTCTGCAGTTTTGTTGCTCTTTCACTATAATGATGATGATGTTGATTATTATTATTATCATGATGATTATTATTATCATCATTACTATTACTATTATTATTTGTCATCTCACAGCTAAACTGATTTTAAAAAGCTGGTAATCAACTGAGCATCAACTTCCAACCCACAACCTTAGATGTTCATTGCATATCTTAGAATCCTAACTGGAGGAAGGCCTTTTGAAGGGTTCCAATTATCACTGGTCTTAACTAACCAATGGTTGTAGTTCTTTGAGATTGCTTTCTGTACAATCTTAAAGAATTTCAACCATTTGTTAGTTAAGACCAGTGATAATCTGAACTTTGGAACCCTCCAAAAGGCCTGCCTCCTAGGAACAGCTAGGATTGTGAGATATACACTGAACGTGTAAGGTCGCGGGTTGCAACTTGATGCTCAGTTGAACATTAGCTTTTAAAAATTATTATTAAATTAGTAGTAGTAGTAGCAGCAGCAGCAGCAGCAGCAGTAGCAGTAGTAGTAAATTGCACTTTTCGTGTAGATATCGTTTTGTCGCCTGAAAATTTACAGTGCTGTTATCGGATTGCAGGTCCCAGGGGGTGAACTTGAAGATTCTCGTGTTTTGTCTGGAGTTATGCTTAACAAAGATGTGACCCATCCAAGAATGAGAAGGTAAGATTTGTTTTGTACATTTGCAATTTTAAATTTCCAAAGGTTGCTGTAATCATTTCAATCAGTGAATTTTTTTCCTTGCCCTCTTATGCTTTGCACGGTACAATGGTCTTAGATCCTTTTCACTGCTGTTGTTGGTATTTTTTTATTGTAGGAGAATAGAAAACCCTAGGATAGTTCTTTTAGATTGTTCCTTGGAATACAAGAAAGGAGAAAGTCAGGTACTCTATACCACATTGACACTTTACATCTGGTAATTGACAGTCCTGACAGTGTTTGCAGACAACTGCAATCGCTTGATGTCAACAAGGCTTCTCTTGGTCTCCCCACTAAGTTGCCGCATGCATGTGTGAATGAAATTTCACCCTCATTATGTCGATTATTTACCGGTAATATGTCTTTAGAGCGTGGAATCTTTCTGGAAACGTGGAAAGATGTCAATCTCGTACCCATTCATAAATGTGAATCTAGGGGTGCTTTCCATTATGCCAAACCGACCGGTCAGAGATAAGTGGGAATACCGAAGGAAAATGGAACGACATTTTCCGATTCAACCGGGCAAACCAATAGGAATGGCTCTTGCCACTTTTTATTCCTTTTTCGAATTCCCTAATTAGGGCAAAGAACCGGTTTGTCAAAAATGGAACGGCGAATTTCGGTCGGAATATTCCAACCGAAATAAGTGGACCACCTCCAGAGGTGATCCCGTATATTCCGGTCGGAAGAAACCGAAACGGACCTTGCCATTTGATTTCCGACCGAAATTTCCGGAATCTTTGGCATAATGGAAAGCACCCTAGGTCACTAGTTTCTAACTACTGTGGCATTTCATTAGTTGACATATAACATACAACAAACGCTTTAGCATTATATCTCCTCAACTTACACATTTACCTATTGGCAGCATGGTTTTTTGCCAGGTAAATCTAAGGTGACATAATTATCCCAAGCAGTCTATCAATTCGCCAAAGCTCTTGAAATGACACAATGAGTTGATGTAATCTACATGTATCCAGACTTCGCCAAGGCTTTCAATCCAGGGGCCCATGTAAAACTACTAGTTAAACTACACTGTAGAATGCCTTGGTGTTAAAGGTTCTTTGTTGGCGTGGTTCAGGTCATACTTAACTGGCAGGAGACAGGGTTGTGATTGATAATGAATCATCCGATTTTCTCCAAGCTACATCTGGAGTCCCTCATGGGTCAATTCTGGGACCTTTACTATTCTTGATTTTTATGACATGCCTAAAGTAATTTCACGTAAAACATTGTTACATCTTTTGGCGAATAATTCTTAGTGTTTTCCGTTTAATCCTAGGGCAGGACAATTTTGATAAATTACAGGATGACTTAAATGAATCATTTAAATGGTCTCGTACATGTATTTGGGGGATGGTTTTTAATGTTAAAGAGTGTAAGGTTTTGAGGGTGGCATGTGTTAGAGCTGCAGTTGATAGAGATTATTTCCTTGGGGGAATCAAATTAGACTGTGTTACTGTTGAAAGGAACTTGGGGATTTGATAAGTCATGACTTAAGTTGGAATAAACACATTGATCTTATCACCTCCAAAGCCCAAAAGATAATCAATCTCCTTTTTCGTATATGTAAAGAAATAACTGACACTACAACAAAAAAATTACTTCATATATAAGTTGGGTTCGATCGCGCCTTGAATACGCTAGCGTGGTATGGTCGCCACATACTAAAAGAAAGAAGTCATTACTAGCTTAGAACAGGTGCAACACAGGATGACAAGATTCATTCTTGGTAATGATTACTCTGAGCCCGAGCACCTCGGTAAATTAAATTTATTACCATTACAGTATCGAGAGATATTAATGATTTGATATTCTTTTTAAGTGCTATACGAATATGAGTAATTTAAATATTATGGATTTTGTCATTTCATTCTTGCATAAGCCGCTGAGAAGCGTTGATCATTTGACACTAAATGTCCCTTTCAGCAGGACTGAAACCTTAAAGAATTCTTTTTTCATCTGTATTTGTCGTTTGTAGAATGATTTGCCTCTCAAATTCAGGGAGTTGACCTCCTTGACAGTTTTTCATGGGAATCTCACTTATTTTATTATGATGATAAGTTTAATATAAATTTCTTATAACTGTATTTTTATTTTGTATTTACTGTCAATAAGTACTCTACCTATGATAGTGAATGCAGCCAATGTCTCATGTCTTTTGTATTTTCTTTTGTATTTTTAATCTATTTTTAATAAGTTATAAATCCATTTTACGAATTATTCATGTAATATTATTAATGTATTATAAATACATTTTACAAATAATTCATGTAATAGCTGGTGACTTATTTTTAAGGAACCTTGTGTTCTACTTAAGCCTACCTCAGATGATGATTATTATGATTATTTTGTAATCTGGAAATTGATTAAAGTTAAAGTTAAGAATAGCTCATATCAAGCCTTTCCTTGATTTTGTATGCTCTTTTAAAGTTGATTCTGTAATACTGTCTTTATTCCTGAGTGCATAATTGGATGTAATTTTCTGATCACGAGTCACATGTAAACAAATAGTTTGTTGTAATCCAAAGGAAAATTTCTTTGCACTGTAACTTACAGTAGCTGTAAGGCTGGCTGCTAAAATTAAAAAAAAAATTATTGCTTACAATAAGTATTGTAACAAAATAATTTGCTGTTTCAGACAAGCTTAGAAATTTCACAGGAAACAGACTTCAAGTAAGTTTTTATTGCCTCCAGGCAACAGGCAATTTATTGTCTTTTAATTACGTGTTAATTGTGTGATTTATGTACAGGGTCAACAGGGTTGTTAAGAGCAGTTGGCATCATGTCACTCGAGATTAAATGTTCTAGATCTATCTACCATGCTGGTACTGTGGGTACATGTACTCTGGTCATGAAAGGGCTGCATTTTGATTTAATCTGCAGTGTGTTGAATTGATTTTCCATAGCTTCATGACAGTATTAAAATAAACTCACAAGGCAACTTTTGAAGACATGTCATCAAACACACAGTTACAACACAACTTTAACTTTTGCTTTCTGTACTGTGGATTAAGATTTAGCATTCTGACACATGTGCTCCATGAATTGAGACTGTGTTGTAATTTGAAGTGCTACTACTTGTATGATCAAAAAATCACTTTTTTTTTTGAGACTTTGAGTGTAAGTTTTGGAATTCACGGTCCACCATTACCATGTTCCAAACTGACTGATTGGACCTTAGAGGGTTGGATCTAGGGAAAAGTGACGTCATTTACTCACTAGCTTAAAATGTCAGCATGTAAACGCAGCTTGTTATATGAGAAACACGAGTTTAAACGTCTGAAATCCCGAAACTCTCGTGCTGCATGCCTATTGAATTAGCGGCGTACACATGCATTGCATTCTTAAACTATTGAGTCTTTGACGTCATTTTCTCCTCGATCTAGCTAGTAATGGCGGACCAGTTACAATATGTTGAAAATTTGCAGATCGCAGGATCATGATAAAAGCTGGTCAGAACCGCAACATTAGGAAACGTGACATGACTTCTGTTTTAATAAGCGAAAACAGCAACAAAAAAGAGCGCGATTACGCCATCAATTACATAACGTCAGAAAGTAACCAACCGGCTGGTTTGAACTGGTTATATTTGTCACGCAGCAATTAAAAATGGCGTACGGACGCTTTGAACACTCGAGTCTTCCAAACAGTTTTGCCAAGAGTTAACGGCAAGTGTTAAAAAGTTTACAATAATAAAGTTCAGCACATAGTAAAAACATTGTTCTCATTTCTCTAAGAGTGCTATAATTTTTAACAAAATAAACAAGTGTGTTTTATAATCATAATCTTAGAAGAATCAGCACAAAGTTCTGTGATAGTGGGTTGTCTTAAATTTGGGACCAGACCTCGATAATATTTGTGATAGTTGCTTCAAATTAAATGTTGAATGATTTATTTTTAGCCGTATTCTTCAGTTAGAAGAGGAGTATATCCAGAATGTTTGCAGTGACATCATAGCCATAAAGCCTGATGTGATATTTACAGAAAAAGGCGTGTCAGGTAAGGTAATTTGAGTTACTTGTGAGGATCAAATTATCTTGGTGGGTTCTTTAGAAAGCTGATTGAAAAGTAGTAGTCCAATTTCAGCATCATTAATTTCAAACATTAACAGAAGTCCATTTTAAGATGTTGTACACTGTAATTCACACAGTTGTGTTCATTGGTAGCATCTAGATCTTTGGGAAAGTAGTTGCTTGGCGACAGGCAAAAGGATAACAGAATAAAAACGTACAACTTCCGGCGTAACACCAGGCAAATGTTGTATGTCCCTCGTAGCCACTAGATCTCCTGGGGAGCTATGTCATGAAATTTTATCAAGGTCCTGAATGAACAATAGGGAGTTTAAGCAAAGACGATGGGTACGGCTACGGCAACGCCACAAAGCAAGAATGTTATTGGTTAAGAAAGG
>OX421448.1:41717813-41740313 GCA_949126865.1 Montipora capitata | reverse complement strand
GAGGGCTGTTCTAATTTCTCCTCTGGAAATAGGTCCTGTGTTGATGTTCAGGGGAACGTCTGCAGGTCTGGGATCTGGTAATTGGCTTGGGGCTGGTCTATTCAATACGGATTCAAAATGCCTCTTCCATCGCTGAAGCTGGCCTTCCATTTTCGTCAAGAGAGTTCTATCTTCACTTCTAATTGGGCGATTCTGATTGCATCTTATCCCGCTAAGTTTCCGTGTTGTCATATATAGAGTTCTCAGATCATTTTCCTTAGCCGCGTCTTCTGCTTCTCGTGCAATGCTCTCGATTAAATTCCTTTTGTCTCTTCGGCAAGATTTTTTAACCTCTCTATTCTTCTCGTTGTAGTATCTATTTGCTTCACGTTTCCCTTGTCTCGTTCGAGCGTCATTCAGTATCTGTTTGGCCTTCCGTCTTTCTTCAATCTTCCTCTATTTCTCGTCAGACAGTTACTCCTTCCACGCCCTTTTTCTACGTCCGAGAACACTCCCACATGTGTCAACAAGTATCTTCTTGTTTTTTTCCCACTGTACATTGATATTAATATCTTGAGCCTGCTTACGTTCATCCCCGTTTACATTCCTTACGTCTTCCTCCTCTTCTTCTTGAACGGATAGGGATTCAAGCCGGTTTTGCAGCTCAATTTTATAGGCCTGTTTCTCTCAATTTCATGACACCAAAAGTCCTTCTTGTACTTATGAACGGCTTTCTGGCGGCCAACTTGATCTTCAGAGAAGCTACAACAAGGTGATGGTCAGACCCAATGATGGTTCCTCTTTTTACACGCACATCCTGCATTGATGTTCTCCATCGCTGACTTATAAGAATGTGATCGATTTGGTTTTCAGTCACTCCATCTGGAGATCTCCAGGTCGCTTTATGAACCCTCCTGTGCGGAAAGAGAGTTCCACCAATACTTAGACCATTTAATGCACATATATCCACCAACTCTTCGCCATTTTCATTCATATCTCCGAGTCCTTCCTTTCCCATGATCCTCTCAATGCTAGCATTATTCCGTCCGACCTTGACACGATAAGGATATCTCTATTAGGAGCGCTATCGACCACTGCCTGCACTTTGTTGTAAAACTCCTCTTTCTCGTATGGCTCAGCGTTGTTCGTGGGAGCATAGCACTGTATGATTGTGATCTTTTGGATTTTGGCGTTAATTCTGGCAGTAATAATGCGATCATCAATTGGTTCCCATACCATCAGGCATTTCTTCGCATGCCCTGATAACATGATACCGACCCCTCTCTTATGGATATCTTTGTTCCCTTTTCCTGAATATATGAAAAGCTCTCCCGTTGCCAGCTGAGTTTCCCCAAATTGATTCCATCTAGCTTCGCTGACGCCCAAGATTTCCAACCTATAACGCCTTATTTCTGCGGCCAGTTGCGCCAACTTTCCCTACTCGTATAGGGTTCGCACATTCCATTGTCCTATTCAGGTTCTGGGTTTAGGAGGCAAAAACTTCATCCGCGGGCTTCGCTTCATTCTCGTTCTCACCTTATGGTCATAATTTGGTTTTAATGATCCCTGTTCGATCTCTACTTGTGATAGAGACCCGGCAAAGTTTTCCATAGTTTCAGTTTCAGTAACCCAATGAATCCACCACGAAGGGTGTTAGCCTTCGCAGCTTTACCAGAGCTCCGTTTGCCGCCCCGTTTCAGAATTCCAGTCAGGCCTTCACTGTTACCGTAGCGGCCCTGAGGAATTAAGCTCCCCCCCGCCCTGACTGGCGATTCCCTACTTTAGGACGTTTCCCAGAGTGCACGACAGGGACGTGGAGCTGGACTTTACACCCACTAATTGATATCAAAATTGAATATTGTACATTATAATTTTGTTTTATTCCTTTATTCAATCATTATTGTGTTATGATTTTATACAGGGAAGCAGTTTGGTGGAGAAAAAGGCCGCGAATCAAACTGAGATCCGGTACCTCATCGTCTAGATAATCATTAAGCTATTTGATAGATCTACAAGCTATCATCTTGATAAAAGCCTTCCGATAAGTCTTGCTCATCAGCCCGTAAAACACGGGATGTAGAGCGCTTGGCAAACAAGTTAAGGTGAAAACAATCCTATTGAAACTGTTTCGATGAGGCCAACATATAAAAGCGTTGACATTAAACTCTGTCATAAGAAACTGAACTTGATAAGGAATATAACAAACAATAAAAGTCAACACCAATGCATACGCCATTCGAAGAAAATCGTTTTCCAGGTCGATGACGTCTTGGTTGATATTTGTCGATGTGCGCTGACTATCCGGTGATATTTTTGCATGGTTACCACGTTCTGCTTGGCCTCTGCCCCTTGTTTCTTGCACCTCTTCCATCCGCAGAGTTGTTGCTGGCATGACATACGCAGGCTCCACCATATTCTCCTCTTCTTGAATTCTTATTAGTACAAAAACATATTCTCTGATTTTCTTACTGACCAAAGAATAAGAAACCGCCATTATGACCAATGGTAGAGCAAAGTTGAACACGAAAAGGACGACAGAGTAGGTATTCTGGTGGTGCTGGAGACCGTCAGGAAATATTTCTTCGCAATAATGGATTTGGCATTTTTCACCATATGAATTCACCACACGGTAATGACCTGCAGGTATTGACAACCCAACGGACAACACCCACGAGACAAGTACAGCACAGTACGTTTTCCTGTGATTTAACTTCGCTGCTCCCATTGGCTTGACGAGCAGAACGCAACGATAGATAGCAAGAATGGCTAAAGTTGTCGTGACGACCAGTAGACTTGATATTTGCAAAGGGTCCAGAATCTTGCACATGATATGTCCCAGCCTCCACGAATATGGCGGCTCGTAAGCGTGGAAGGTGAAGATCAAACAGATCATGCTGATAATTTCAGCAAAAGCCAAGTTGCTGATTAAGTAATGTGCGAATGGTTTTGGGCCAGGATTTCTCCACACTTCTCGACACACCACGCAGTTTCCCACCAAAGCGAGTGCTGCTATCAAAATGAACACAACAATGCGAACGAGTCGAAGAGCCTCTGCTTCAGGAGCAAGAGAAAACGAACTGTTATTTAACGATGATTGGCACGATGTGGACTGATTGACGACACTTTGAAAACAAGGCATCTTGTTGAAAAGAGAACTGTTTCTCGACAATTTGTTTCAGCTGGTGGGTTAAATAACACAGGTGTATTGTGCAATTGATTAGATAGTGTAGCATTTTATAGTTCTAGAGGAGCCTGGCCGTGATTGTCTTCACCATCTTGTTCGTGTCTGTAGCCATTTAACGAGGTAGAGCTCTCGGTATGGTAATTTTGATTACAATTACTAAAAGCGGCACCGTGGTTAAATATATTGGCTCTTAAAGAAATGCAACTTGAATTAAAACCAATCCACAGCCCTAATTTTAATTAGTTTATTTAAGGAAAAAATTGGACTTGTAATAACAAAGAAAGGCATTATGAAAAAAGAAAAACACATCAGTAGTTTGACTTCCTTGAGAGGTTGGTTGAAGGATCACAATATTAGCATAATTGTGGGGCATTTTGAATAGCAAGATCTTTCTATTTCGCGAAAATGATTTCTAAAAGGGGCATGCGCAGTATCTTCACACACAGATTTTTACAGACGTTTTAACAGCTGCTTCAATAAAAAAGCTATTATTGTCAAAAGCTGAATTTAATGAGGACCTAAAAGATCTCAAGCAGTAGCGGTGTTTCATTGTAACAATATATTCACGGTAAAGTGATTCCTTGCACTTAAGTCTGAAATAGCTGTCACGAATGTAAAGAAAAATATCCACGAATAATTAAATACCTACTTGGCTTGCATTTCATTACATAGCGCCATCTTGATTTATTCTTAGTGGCCGCCATTTTGAATAAATGTTCCAACCATCCGCAACGTATTAATATGATAACTTACACAAAATGACTCATGAGAACTTATACACTATTTTCATACTATGTTTCAGAATCCTTACATAGTACTTACATACTCATTTACACATACACACCTACACGTATAGATTAAAGGTCCTGAAAAGGGCTGAACGGCCTTATATTTCTCTTCTAATTAACCTGTAATTGTAGCAACCTCGTTCTCAGGGTCTCCATTGTCGTTGTTCATCGACAAGAGACCCTGGGAACGAGATTGTAATTGTAGCAGTGGGATTGTAATTGTGAAAATGTTTGCAATGTCAGCGCCCGATGACTTGTAGTGCTCTCGTACAAACGTACATGAAACTTTAAGACACGTGCAACTTACAATACATTATAATGAAGGGGTAGTTTCTAAAGAAACTGTGGTGCTGCGTCGGTGGGGAAGTAGTATACAAAAATTTGGTTTTATCAACGGAGTTGATAATGTAAATTGGCCACCGTACAGAGATTCTAAAAGCTGACGTTTCAAACGTTAGCCCTTCGTCAGAGCGAATCGAGTGATTATGGGTTACGTGTAGTTTTTATAGTAGAGTAGGAGCTACGCTATTGGTGGTAACATGGCAACGTGAAAAATAGGAATATATTAGTTAAATGAAAAGTGTTCGTTAATGCCGTGAGGATTAAGGGTGCCGATTTGAAAGATGAATTTTTGTTCCAGATTCTTGCGGCTTTCCGTCGTACCTAGATGTAGGAAAAGGCCGCAGATAGCCATGTGTTTTTTGGAGTGGTTAGGCAGATTAAAATGGCGAGCGACTGGCTTAGATGCATCCTTGTCATTCCTCTCAACATCGCGAAGGTGTTCGCGGAATCGGTCACCTAGTCGTCTACCTGTCTCACCAATGTATAATTTATTGCATAACGTACAGGTTATGCAATAAATGACATTTGCGGAGGTACATGTGAAACGATCGGTGATCTCAACAGATCGCTTAGGTCCCGATATCTTGCTAGTGTTAACAATGAAAAGACAAGTTTTGCATCGTGAGCACGCGCATTTGAAAGTGCCGGGTTGCTCGTTAGTTTTGAGCGCGCTTCTAACTAAAAAGTTGCCTACGTTTTTGTCGCGTTTGAATGAAATAAGTGGAGGTTGCGAAAAGATTCTACCAGTCTCGGGATCATTTTGGAGTAATTTAAAATTACTAAGAATGATGCTTTTGACTGCGTGATTATGAGGATGGAAAGTGAGGGTGAATGGAATTCTGTCATTCTTATCTTCTTGTGACGTTTGTAGTGATGACTGTCGATCAAATTGTTGGGCGCGATGATGGCCCGCTTTGACCACAGAGACAGGATAGCCACGTTTTTCGAAGAACTGGCACATCTCCTCTGATTTGCTGGAAAAATCAGAGTCATCACTACATAGACGTCGAAGTCTAAGAAATTGAGAATAAGGAATGGAGTTCTTGGTATGTGATGGATGTGACGATGCATACAACAAATAACTGTGTGAATCTGTAGGGTTGTAGTGCACACTAGTACATAGCACGTTGCCTCTAATAGAAACTTTGATATCTAGGAAAGCCAATGAAGTTTCCGAAATTTCCCAGGTATATTTAAGAGCCGGATGAAAAGAGTTGACGGAGGTTATAAATTGATCGAGTTCTTCTCTACTGGATGAAATAGCGCCGATGCAGTCGTCGAAGTAGCGGCCGTAGAGTTCAGGTTTGGGGCCGTTGTACTGATTAAAAAATTGGTGTTCAACATATCCTACAAAAAGATTGGCATAGCTAGGTCCCATTCTTGTGCCCATCGCCACACCATTAATTTGTTTGTAATAGTTGCCGGCGAATGAAAAACAGTTAAGCGTTAAAACTAGTTCGGCAAGGCGGAGGAGCGTTTCCGAGCTAGGTTCTTTGACAGTGCGTTGATCGAAAAAGTGTTTAAGTGCTTGAAGACCTGCGCTATTAGGAATGACTGTGTATAGAGATGTAATGTCCATGGTGAAAATAAGTTTGTCTTGGCCGGAGAAATTGAAATCGCGGAAAATTTGTAGTGCGTGTGTACTGTCTTTAATGTATGATGGCAAAGATTTGACGATAGGCATCATAATCCTGTCTAAGTAGCTAGAAATGAGTTCGGTGGGGCAACTACAGGCAGAAACGATAGGGCGACCTGGGTTGTTGGGTTTGTGAATTTTAGGCAAGAAGTAAATGCACGAAGTTCTAGGGGTGTTGATGATGAGATTAGTGGCAGTGTCCGGTAATTCTTGATTAACTATAAGATTTTGAATGGTGTCTTTGACAAGTTTTTGATTTTTGGAAGTGAAATCTTTAGGGATTTTGGCATAAAACGAGGTATCCGAAAGTTGCCGCAAAGCTTCTTTTTGGTAAAGGTCGGACCGGCAAACAACTGTACGGCGCCGCCTTTGTCGGCCGATTTGATAACTATGTCGTTGCGTTTACTAAGATTTTTAAGCGCCGCCCACTCTTCCGAGGAAAGGTTGGAAAATTTAGTGTTGCGATTGAATTTAAGTTTGTGAATGTCGTGACGGCATTTTTTGGTGGAAAAATCTAAGGAGGCAAATTGTCCCTCTGGGGGAGTCCATTTGGATTTGCGAACTAGAAGTGTTTCAAAAATATCTTTATTAGAAGTGTCCGAATCATCCTCTTTGTCGTGAAAAAAGGCTTTTAACTGAACGCGGCGAAGGAATTTTTCAACATCTTGCTTAATAGAAAATTCGTTGGTGCGTTTGGTAATAGGGACAAAATTTAGGCCCTTACTGAGAACAGATTTCTCTGAGTCAGTAAAGGCTGTTTTCCATATGATCGCAGACGATCGCAGATCGCAGATCGCAGAAAGTTCTGCGATCGTCTGCGATCATATGGAAACACACTTCTGCGATCGTCTGCGATCACGATCGCGATCGTCTGCGATCGTTTGCGATCCTGCGATCATATGGAAACCAAGATTCTGCGATCTGCGATCGAAACGTATCCCATAATATTCTTAATTCTGACCCATGATTCAACGCTTCTAAACCACAAAGCCCGAATGTTCGTTTGTAGCAAAGCGCATTTGTTTTAAACATGGCTGGTATTGAACATGGCAACGTTACTAACGAGGAATTTATGGAAGAAGTTGCGCGGTATGAGTGCGTTTACAACCGTAATAGTAAGGATTTCAAGGACAAAAGCAAAAAGGCTAACAGTTGGGGAAAAATCGGCGGGAAATTTAATTTATCGGCGGCGGAGGCAAAGGTCAAATTCCGCAACATAAGAACTGCGTATGGTCGTTATCTGAAGCGGTTGAAGACGATACCTTCTGGATCGGGGCGAGATGCAGTGCCAAGAGAATTTCAAAACCTGGAATGGCTCAATCCACATATCGCACACAGACCATCAAGCACAAATCTGAGATCAACGTCACCTGGAACAGTTGAGAGCTCTTCGTTGCCAGCGAGTGACAACGAGGATGACTTCAGCGCTGAGGTCGTGGATGAATCTGGCGAAAGTACAACCGTGAGCCCTACTAATGATTCCATAGAAACGGAAAGCCCTGAACTTGAGGAAGTTAATGAGAGTAACCGAGTCAACGGAGAAACAACTGGAGGGTGTTCCAATGGAAAGACCCCAAAATCAACACGAGGCATGCGAGCCTGGAGCCGCTCAAATGGGAATGCGGGAGCTGAGGTGGATAAAGCCATCATGAACACTGCAAATTCCATTGCAGATCACTTAAAACAGTTTGGATCTAAAAGAAAGCAGACTGAGGAAGACTTCAGCTTGGGAAGCTTACTTTAGGAGCTAAGTGGTCCGTTTTCGGTCTGAAGCGTAAGCGTCACTTCACTTCCGAAAGCAAATGATATCCAGTAGGGATAGTGTTTTTCAAAATACAGTGAATTCACGTTTGATAGGTCGGATCGGAGGCTATTCTGTGCCGGCGTTGATTCCTGTGGCCGTCTAAGTGATCCAGTTACATGTTTTGTGCTTACGGGCTAGCCCTAAATGCACAATGTCATCGGGGTTGTCTGAGTGAGTGAGTGTAAGATCGCGTGCATGAATCACTAAACTAATGAGGTCTTTATTCAGTTTTAACAATTGATGTCCATTCTACAGTTATTATGTATGCCGCCTACTTGTTGCCTTTTCCTTTCTTAATTTTCCTTATGAAAAAAAGAAATCTTGATCAAAAACGATTTCTTAAAACGTAAGCAAGCGAATATTAACGTTAAAAGCCGACGTTTCGGCGTCATCATGACACCACTTTGCCTTGAGAATGGTGTCATGATGACGCCGAAACGTCGGCTTTTAACGTTAATATTCGCTTGAAAAGAGAAGATTTAGACAATCGCGTGATAATATGATTGGCAAACCTGTTGCTATCAAGTGCTATCATAATTTGTTTTCTCTCTTTGCACATCGCCTGTGATACAGAATTATTTGACAAACGTAAACGCATCCATTCTTCCTTCGAAATTCACTCAGTTTTGTAACTGTTACAGTAGCCACATGCAGTGTTTATCTGAAAAACTTAATTGCAATGCTCGTCGTGCATTCCAAGCATTCATTTTCAACGCCATTACAAAAACATGTCCACAATCACACAGACATTTACCCGTAAGCACATGTCCCACGAAGGACCTATTTTTTTAAACGTTTTGCACGCTGTGGAATATTGCTAAACTGAAACAGAAATGAACGGTAAAACTTGTAAAAGAATGCACTTTAGAATATCTCACGGATAGTACGCGTGCTATGATTGGCTAATTTAGCGGGCCGTATTCTACCGGCCCGCCGCATGGCCCCATGCATCCCCCCCCCCCCCCCCCTAAATTTGAAATTTTGATGCAACGTTTTCTTGCACGTTTTTGATGTTGTTTTATGTGAAATAAACTTGTGAAACTGTTTAAATCATGCAAGCAACTATAAGCCAATAAGATTTATTCGTTTTTCAGATTTTTACGCATGCCAATCATTTGTCGCAGTTGAAAGCCCCGTTTGAGTTCAACAAGTTTCCTTTCTCGCGCGCCTCATTAGGGAGTTTAAGAAACCACAACGGCTACGGGCACGAAAGCGTCACTTCAAAATATACGTTTGAGATATTCTAAGTATTTCATGATTATTCCATCTTATTTATATTATTCAATATGGGCGAAGTGTCCTAAAACTGGATTGGTACAGACGGATTTGAAGTAAAGAGTGAGACTGAAAGATTCACTGTAGTTTGTCCACGTTGTCGTCAAAACTCCTTAAATTTGGTCATTTCACGTAGTAGTTTTGACGAGTACGGGAGAGATTTGTTCATAAATGCGTGCCGCACGTGCAGCACATTCTTTTAACCAATAATATTACTGCTTTTTGGCGTTGTCGTTGCCGTAGCCGTAGCCGTAGCCGTTGTCGTTTCTTAAACTCCCTATTATCTCAGTCCGTACTGTAAGTTACGGATCCTCGTTTTCCCTTACAGTACGGACCTCGTACTCGATTAGTAAGAGGTATGTAATGGAGTAGTGTTTCAGCGTCCGGTTGGTCTTTTACATCGTCGCGGGTGTAATTAAAACTGGTTGCAAGCATCCTCAGATTAGGAGTTCGTATTCTTGTCATTATCTTCATGCAGGAATAATTGTTGTTGTTCTTTTGTTTAATTCCTTTTCAGGTTCTGACAGAGAAGGCCAAGTCTGTAGCGGGTGTTCAGCAATGGCCTTACAAAGCCGTTGCCAAGGCACTTGAGGTCATTCCGCGCACTCTGATACAGAACTGTGGTGCAAACACAATCAGGACTCTAACGGCGCTCAGAGTAAGCAATCTGGTCTGGTTAGAGTTGACACCGTTGATGACTTGCTTGAAATCAAGTTTTGTAAACGAGTTTTCTATATATTATATTTCTTGACGACATCTTACACGGGTGTAGAAACTTCTTGTCAATGTTGCGAGAAGTACGTCACGTTGGACACCCAGTTGTATCATGTTTTGGTTATGTGGCCAAGTGAACGTCCTTCATCGCTCTTTCAAATTCTTGAAGCCATTGCGAATAATTGGTGAATTGTTTCCTTCGAAGTTCAGTGCAATGTCAGTTTGCAGTATGTATTGCAACTGCCTGATTTCTTTGTGTGAATGGCTAAAGCGTCCGTAACTGTCGAATTTCATATTTCCAAACCTACGAAGACGGACAAACTTTGCCCAGACTGCAATTTAAATGTTTAACTATATTTCTGTGTTATATCTTTGGCGCAAACTATAACCCGTGATTGCTTACCTGATCGTTTAGGTGAAGCCTGCCAATTGCGCATAGAATTTCTTTTACTAAGTTTAATGGTATGTTCCCTCTAAAATACAGTTAAGGGCGCGTTCGATTGACCCAATTCCGGAATAAGAATACGTGGAGTGATGATTAAAACGGTAAGTTTGGCGTGTTTTGAAGCTGCAAGGATGATAAAAATATGTTTAAAATAGCATTTTAGCAAATGTTTGACAATTTTAATGTGAATCTCCGCAAAAACGAAGGATTTCCGACTTGTATTCCATGTATTCCTATTCCGGAATACGGTCAATCGAACGCACCCTAAAATTCGTCGAGATCTTTAGTACCCAGGATGTCAACTTTTCGCTTTTGTGAGGTACGGCAATCATCGATCTTTTTGCCCCTTAAAACTGAATTGCACGTATATATTTTATTTTTTTTTTCAGATAGATATGTTTGCCCAAAAGTAAGGTTAAAATTCGCAGAGATCCGTTTTTTTCCGGCGATATCAATTTTCGTTTTCTTTAGAAGGAAGAGAAACGGGTGCGTGATCGATGACAGTGAAGACCTGTTCGCTCTTCACGTAGTTTCGTTTAAGCAGCAGAAAGGAAAGATAAAATTAACGATCTAGGTATTTTCCTTTGTAGTAAATTTCTCCTGTTGTTCGGGGTATGTTTTTGCAGGCAAAACACGCTGTAGATGGCAATACAACCTGGGGTGTGAATGGCGAGACTGGTGAAATTACAGATATGAATGAACTTGGCGTGTGGGACACTTACTCAGTCAAAGCGCAGACACTCAAGACCGCCATTGAGGCAAGTTGGCACAGCTGTGTTTATTTCGCTTTTTTTTTCCTATGTTTGACTGCAGGCTCCACGTGGCACGATTACGAGTGCATCTCCTCTAACTCGTGAAAGACTTGCGCATTATACGGAATAGCAAATATTAGTATATAGTAAAAGAGTTGGGGGCGTTGAAGGCGCGCTCTGCTACTCAAACATTACCAGAAATCGGCGACATTTTGCGCCCGCGAAGTATTTGGCACGCGGTTTCAAATTATCAAGATGGCGGCATAAAGAAAGCAGTACATAGAAAAAACAAGGACTGAAATAACACACTATCAAAGGATCTGAATCAATTTAATTTCTTTTTTGAGGTTGTCAATACAAGGGAGAATGAAAAAGGGGAAACTAGAGTCTGGGCTCCTGTTCGAATGACGATTTTAGAGAGAAGAAACAACTTCGGTTCATGCGTGTGACTTGGCAGAGTAAAAATAATTTTCAAAAATCAGGGCCCACAGTACACTTAGCCAGCGATATTCTGTATAATAATAATCATATATGAAGTACCCACCTGTAAAGATGGCGATCAAAACAAACTGGAGACAGAAACCCTACTTTTCACAAGGAATAATAAGCGCAGTGGTGCGTTTTGTACCGCTTTTATCGCAGAAATGGATGTATTTTTACCTCTTTTATCGCAATTTGGGCGGCAATTTGGGGAATGGATAAAGGCTAATTTTTATGACGTTTTAAAGTTTGAACATCGATCGACGATTAGAGAGATCGGCACCAAGGATTCACATCAACGAAATGCTCTAAAATGTGGAGGGAAGGTAGGCACCTCTGAGCTTTTTTGAAAGAATTAGAGAGCTCAAGGAACTGTAACAGCCGTTCGTAAAATGTGTTGTTGGCGGCACGTTGGCGAACTTTCGAGAGACCAAAACTACCGTAAATAATGATATGGTACGTACACTTTACATTTAGAGGTCGGCAAATGTCGTGTATGCCACTTTAGATCTGAAATTTCCACTTCTTCAATTTTCTCCATACATTTCTCTATAACGATCGGCAGCCATTCTTAGAGAGTGGAAGGTCTGGGTCGAGTCTGGGCGTCCGCCATTTTGTCTTAAATTTCTGGTAATGACTTGAAAATCGTTTGCTATTCACCTCCGAGTTGGCCGGATTCTCAGTCGTCCAGGTCGCTCGTGTCACGCACTCTTCTCCCTTTCCTGTCTGATGGACTTCATTCAAGGTCATGTTCCTGACTTCATGGCTCTACTGTTTTTTTACACTAATCCAATCAAACTTAATCGGCTTTTGTAAACAAAATGGCGGAAGACCTAAAAGGATTTCAGGGTGCTGTTGAGAAAGTTTGCCAAATCTTTGGTGTGGAGAGACTTTTCCCCGAACAAATGAATGCTCTTAAAGCTTTCATTTCAAGAGAAACTTGCCAACGGGGTTCGGGAAGTCGTTGGTGTTTCAGATGGCTCCCGTAGTCCACGCCAAACTTTCGAAGTTGAATCACGGATTTACAGCCAATCCAAGAATTATTGTCATTTCACCACTCGTAAACCTAATGGAAGACAAGGTGAATTTTCTTCGGAATCTGGGTATCAGAGCTGGATCTATAGGAGACGATAAGTTTGTAAACCTTAAGATCCAGAAAGGACAGTGCAGCATTGTGTATTCTTCGCCGTAGCAGTCACAGCCTTGAAAGGAATGTTGTCAGACACCAAAGACCGCAACTAACTTAGTTTGAAAACCACCGCCTTAAGGCTACTGCATCTTGAGTCGTGGAAGTTCCCCTGTCCATGCAATGACTGTAGTAAACATCGCTTTTTTTCTTTCTGTCGATTATCTGTGCCAAATAAGGACCTCACGACATGTAATAATTGGTTCAAACGATGGACCCTGAGTCCATGGACCACTCTATGGAGCCCCCTTGTGGACCCCCCCCCCCCCCCTAATCGTTAAAAATAGATACCTTTGAATGGCAGCTTGAACTTTAGTCCTCGTGTAATTTTTTTTCCACCCTTCTTACCTTCCCTTGCCAGCCCTTTCCATGTTGGTTACTCTTCACCCTTAATAATTAGTATATGTAATCTTATAGGCCTGAGGGCAATTAAGGATTAATTTCATGCGTATTTTCAAAGTTTTCACCAAGCAATTTGGAAAACTTTGAAAGTACAAGTGAAATTAATCCTTAATTGGAGGAGGGCACATTGCGATTACATGTTTATCACATAAAGGGCAAAATTATTGAGAAGCCCGTTCACTAATGCCGCGGCGACTTGACAAGCTTTCATTCGGCTAAAGTTCAATTCAATAAATCTTTGCTGTCAACAGAAATGGCGCTTAAATGTGTTTTATATGTGAAAAAAAAAGCATCAGAGTCAGAATCTGGAAGAAAATTGTCTCTTAACTTCGCTTGATCTGGATAAGTAACTGTTAACCAATCAGGATCAAGTAATCATGCCCTTTTGATTACCAAAAGTGCCCTCGTGATTAAGAACACTAAGCCCTCCGTCTCAGCCAATCAGCATTCAGTAATTTTGCCATGTTGGTGGACGAAAACAAAAGATTTCTCGTTAGCTCCTTTTGTTCGTCCACCAGCAATTGTACATTACATCATTGTTATATGTTTCTCTAGAGATTGGCTTCAAACCACCTATATATACATGCAAGTAAGTAACTGACAAAATTGATCACCAATATACAGTTCTAAAAAGATAAGTCTTAAGTCTCTTCTTTTGGAAGAGAGTTCTAGAGTGTTGGCGCTGCTACCATAAAAGCTCTGTCACTTAACGTAATCTTCGATCGAACAGCTGGCATAGAAAGTAAAATTATACCTGAAGATCTAAGGTTATATGAAGACGATTTAAATGTTAGTAAATCACATAGATATTTAGGGGCAGGTCCGTCAATTGTTTTGAACGTAATAAGCAGTATCTTAAATTGTATCCTGGCTCTAACAGGTAACCAATGCAGAAGGCGTGAGATGTATAATCACACACCGGGGCAAAAATATCTTTTAATTAGTAGGCACAGCCCTTAAAATGGGCCTTGGTGATAACTGGCAATAGAACATCCAGCAACTTGAGAACAATCAGAGCCTTCCTCAAATACTGCTGTCTTGCAGATTGCATTTTCAGGAAATGCGATGTATTCTCTATTTTTGTATTCCACATAATACACAATACATAATATATGCAGTTCCCCCAAGAGCAATCGAAAACAATGGTTTATGCAAAATTGGAGGGGCAAACAAAGTGTATTATGGGGAATGCGAAAATGGAGTCGACCGCATCCTCACCCGAGCAAGTCAAACATTCAGTGGGTGTTGAAGAGTAATTTTAATAAATATTATTTTAAACTTTAACATTGTATAGTGCCTAGAATTTGTTTTAGTTATATGCTCTAGGTCTTGATTGATATGCTTTTAGATTTTAATAGTCATTATGTATTGTAATATATTTATAGTAATTGATTTTATTTCTTAATTTTTTTATTTATGTTGTGACTAGACCTGCAAAGTAGCTTTTTTATGTAGCTTAGTGTCAGTCACTTTAATGATAATAATGAAGTCTTACTTAAAGACTCTGTCTACCGAGATGCACTGCGCGAAGACACGGAGGTTTCGTATGATATGAAACCCTCATTTCTCCGTCGGTGCGTATTTCGTTCTTTAAATCATTCGTTATCGTAGACATCCATCGGGGTTTGTTCTTACTCCGTGCTTTTTATTACAGCTACATTATCATAGTTTATTGGGGACGAGATATTTTGTCGTTAAGTGCAATTCGCAAGCGTTTTAACGTGGGTTCGAGGACTGAGCAGTTGGACCGACAATCAATTCAAGAAAATGCCACGACCTGAGCCGCTAAAGGCAGTATATTTACGGAAATTTGAGTTCGAGATCACTGAGAGCCCAAATCGATTCATTGAGATACCACAAACTTTTAAATAAAACTGAGTTTGCTGATGTCCTTTCGTGGTAAGCCGAGTGACATTTGTAATCTCTTTATGAATTAATAGTTGGATATTTATTTATTTTATTTCTTATAACATTTTGATGAGATGCTTTTGTTTGGTTGGCAGTTAAAAGCATTCCTGAAAATATTCCCGAATTGAACGGTACCCAATTTGTGGTGTGACTGTTAACGGCAACGTTTGCAGCAGAGCCTTAATGAACACATTTGCCAGGAAGAGTCTATTCAATGAATAGCATATATGTGTTTTTTTTTATTTTATTGTCAAAGACAAGACAAACGAGTACTTTTACCAACAATGGTGATCAGTATTGAACGTACTTTATTGAAATTTGTTTCGTACAAATTTATTGCGACGTGAGCCGCGTAAGGTGACAAAATCAATCCGAAACTGACCCGATAAGATGTTATAAGTCTAAGAGCAGCAGCGGCACTTTATTCGTTGCAAATATATTTTTTATTCGACTGGCCAGCTTTTCTAGTATTCCTTTGTAGCTTTTTGTCGCTCATTTCTTTCCCACTCGTTACGGATAAGGACGATAAGCCGGAGGTCCCGTCTCACAAATAACTTCCATGTTCATTAGTTCCCCGTGGGACGTTAAAGAACCCACACACTATTCGAGAAGAGTAGGGGATGAAGTTCCCGGTGTTGTGGCTATCCACTGTGTGTATATGGGTGGGTGGGTATAGCAGGTCCACATCAGCTGAATAGCTGCCAAAACTTCAACCTGCTTAAACAAATAAATAACAAATAAACAAAACTTTACCCTGAATGGAAACATAAACAGAGGCGCACAAAGCATCTCGGTAGACAGAGAGTCTTAATAAGTGCAATAGGCCTTATTCACGATGGCCGCCATGTTGGTTTTCAAACTGTCATGCAAATTAGCCATGTGTTATGCTGGAGGGCAAACCTTGGAAAAAAGCAAACTGCTTAAAATCGGCTCGTCGAAATATTGAAATAACATTGCAAAAAGTCTATTCTAGTATTTAGAGCTAAGTACCTTTTATAATAGTTTATATCTTTTGATTGCCTTTGACATTTTGACTTTCTACTTCATTATCTGCTCATTTTTCACTTAAAAAAACGTCGAAGTAACTTGTGTAGTGATTGTATTTTACTGCTTAGGTGATAAACATTCAATGAACGTGAAACAAATCATCAGTGTAGCTAAGATGTTCGCTATAATCTCTCAAACTTGGGTTGTTTGCCCCCTCAGAAGTGTGTCGCTAATTTGCATGATAATAGAAAAACCAACATGGCGGCTATCGTGAATAAGGTCTATTTAGATGGTTTTTTTGGCTTAGGCATCATGGTATATGAACTAATATACCATTCTCTACAAATGTGGTAAGCATAAGCATCACATCACGGATTTAAAAAAGGTAAAAAAGCTTCACTGAAGAAACATGCAATGGCAGCCGGTTAAAATCACTTTGCACCGGAGTTAAATGAAATTTAATAAAAATTTAATAAATCAGTCCTCAAACTGTTACAAAATGTAACACCAGAGAGCACAAAGAAAGCCGCAAATTAAAGTATGTCATGAAAATAATTTTATTCCAAGGTAGCAGCTTGAAAACTATTTTGACAAGTAAAGCACCTGTGTTAGTTCAATAACGCTAGTCAAAACAATGCAAAATTAAGTCGGAAATATTTGTCTATATTTTGGGAGCGTTTTGATAAAACAATTATTCTACACGTGCTTGTGCATATGAGATGATTATAACGCTCGTGGTATTGATTTTCTCCCAGGGATTTTGGGGAACAAAGGAACGTAGCTAATTTTAACTGGGGAAAAGGTGAACAAGGACAAAGAATCTTGGGAACAAGGCGACAAAACATTTTTAGGGATCAAAAAGCTGAAAACAATTGTAACAGTAATTTCGGGAGCGAGGGAACAAGGCACGTGTGACCCTTCCCCATTCATATCCTTCCATTTTTTATTGTCCTACATTTAATTTCGGTCAAATTTTGTCTGGTATTTTTGGTCACGTGATGTTTATGTTGTTAAGCGCGCTGGGTATTTCCTGTAATCTTCTCGTTCTGCCAGCATGGGCAAGGATTCGCGAGTAACTGACCGTGGAAAATGCTCTTGTGGCAAATGCCAGAAGTTCGAAAGAGATTCACCTGGTCTCCCATTAGGCTTTACCAGTGGTGAAATGACAATAATTATTGGCTTGGCTGTAAATCGGCGATTCAACTTCGAAAGTTTGGCGTGGACTAAGGGAGCCATCTGAAACACCAACGACTTTCGGAACCCCGTTGGCAAGTTTAAAAAACAGCCTCTCTTGAGATGAAAGCTTTAAGAGCATTCATCTGTTTGGGGAAAAGTTTCTCCACACCAAAGATTTCGCAAACTTTCTCAACAGCACCCTGAAATCCTTTCAGGTCTTCCGCCATTTTGATTACAAGAATTTTGCATTCGTTAAATTCCTGTCTTTTCAGAAAATGATCAGTTCGATTGGAATGGTGTTAAAAAAACAGTAGAACCATGTCGTCAGGAACAGGACCTCGAGTGAAGTCCATCAGGCAGGAAAAGGGAGTAGAGTGCGTGACATGAGCGACCTGGAACGTCTGAGAATCGGGTTACCTCCGAGCAACTCGCGCGGGATTTGCGCCCGAAAATATTGCCGCTTGGCGGCTTGGTAAATATCCACCACTTGCCACATCATCCACTTCGGGGATTAGTTGTTAACGATAATGACATGGAGAAGAAATGTGGAAATGCTGAATATAAATGACAGAGAGCCATAACCCAGAGTTAAATAGCGCTCAACAACACTTTTTGGCTGACTTTAGCGGACTACTCTGGTGGCTACCAATGTAGTTCCCAAACATTTGAAATAGGAATTTCGGAGGATAACATTGGATTCAGCCACCGAAACTTCCGATGAAAGTGTAGGAAGTAAACTGGTTTCTATCTGATAAGTGAGTGTAAAGAACAAGGTAATGAAAAGATCCAGAGGAATGAGCGACTGCTATACCTTTAGGCCCTATCGCCCCATTTATTAACCTCCTCATTTTCCATTAACAGCTTTTGAGCCTCATGATGGAAGAAATAGCTAATATCATGCCTGTTTGCTTGTCTCTGCAGACCGCGATGTTGCTTTTGCGTATTGATGACATCGTTTCGGGAACAAAGAAAGCCAGTGGCAAAGAAGGATCACAGTCCGGAGCAGCGCCTACCACACCCGCTGAGGATTAATCCAAATCCATCCTGTGGGAGGAGCAC
The DNA here is from genome assembly GCA_949126865.1 of Montipora capitata. Taxonomy (NCBI): domain Eukaryota; kingdom Metazoa; phylum Cnidaria; class Anthozoa; order Scleractinia; family Acroporidae; genus Montipora; species Montipora capitata. The sequence goes on along the minus strand of OX421448.1, from coordinate 41,722,196 downwards.
TTTCAACGTTTATTTTCTTTTCCCAATTTCGGCAACGATTAGCGGGGGAAATGGAGTTGTTGCTATCTCATTAGAACCGACAGGACTCAAATACATGAGAACGAAAGCTTTCGCGTTCAAAACATGCTGATTGGTGTGTCAGAATTCACAGCCAGTTTCGATCTATTCTTTATTCTTTACTGAGGCACTGACGTCTTCTTTTTGTATCGTCTCAAAAGTCGCAACTCCCGTGAGGGTGCCTTTTTGCTCGTGTTGCATATTTCTGTGTCATTTGCCTGAATATTAGGGTTGAGAACAAACGTTTAACTCCACTCCTCCATAAGCTGAAAGTGTACAATCAGAATTTAGCGACGAACATCATGATGAAAAAGTGAAATAAAAGGAAATGTACTCCAAGCACCATGATGAGCCACTTGAATGTGTTTTATGGCAACCTAGCAGTGTTGTCGATGAAGAGGCAGTCGTACGGCAACACAGGAAACGTATGGTCGAAATTCCAAACACAGGATAAGTTATAAATGCATATGAAATACGTCGGTCGTTTAATGCCTGGGTCAAAATGCCTAGGGTAGAAAAGCTATTTGCAATCACTACAATCTATTGTAGGTATATTCTAGAAACATGGTGGCAAGACTGGATAGGACAAATATGGTAATTTGTCTTTTATGTATGACAAGGAAGAATTGTGAATTACAACTGCCTGTCATATTTCGGGGCATTGAAGGAATGCACGCCCGTTTGATTGAAGCAGGTTTGATTATTGCTTCAACTGCTATTTCACTTTATACCTTAATTTAAACGCCATGACAAGCCATTGCTGCTTGCCATTGATAAGTCGTTGATAAGTACATCTCTATCCCATTGTGTTTCCTATCACGTAATGAGTAGACCATGTTAGTGTACAAAACCATTGTATTGGTCCTACAGGTATTGCATAAGAATATAGTCGAATCCTCGAGAGCATTGTTGGGCACACCTGGCCACAGGCAGCCCAAGCTCGTTATACGATTTATAGCCTTTGTATGGGAAAATTAACTGCTAAAATAAGCTGTAAATGTAGAAATAAACTTCACTTACCTCTAAGTACAGTTGTCGTCGTCTTTTCTGTGCAATCGGAGGGCAAACTTGTGTCCGTTTGAGACGGGTTTGTGGCTTTCGAATTTTTACGATGTCGTTAGTTGTCATTTCCCCTCATAAAGAGAGGAAAGGCTGGTAACTCGCGACGATCTCGTCCCACAAATTGTTCTCGTATCATAAAGCAACGGTCCGAATCACCATAAAAACACCACAGCCTTAAGGCCAGATAAATTTCCTATCACATCAACTGAACTGCGGGACCACATAGCGATTTTTGGCGGATAAATTCCAAATAATTTTCGGCTTTCGGCCAAGTGTTTCAAATTATCCAGTGAGAGTGCAGAATGAAATACGATCGCCATCAAGCTCTACTGCCGTAGCCGCACATCTAGCTGCACGCATGGGAAGATTATAGAAAGCCGAACATTATTTGGATGTGATAGGAAATTTATCTGGCCTTAAGGCTGTTGTGTTTTTATGGCGATTCGGACCGTTGCTTTGTGATACGAGAACAATTTGTAAGACGAGATCGCCGCGAGTCACCAGCCTTTCTTCTCTTTATGAGGGGAAATTCGAAAGCCACAAACCCGTCTAAAACGGACACAAGTTTGCCCTCCGATTCCACAGAAAAGACGAGGACAACTGTACCTAGAGGTAAGTGAAGTTTATTTCTACATTTACAGCTTATTTTAGCATTTATAAGCTCAAAGTTAATTTTCCCACACAAAGGCTATAAATCGTATACTGAGCTTGGGCTGCCTGTGACCTGGCCCCATTTGTTCACACGATGGATAGCGCTATCCACCGGATCGCAAAACCAATTGAGTTATCCAGTGGACAGTGATTTATCCAGTGGATAGCGCTATACATTGTTTAAACAACTGGGGCCAGGATGGTAGCTGTGACGTGACGTAGTAGGTTTTGGTTAGAACTCACCTCGATAGAGTTCAGCCCTGGGTGCTTGTTTTGGGCAGGAAACACATTTGGTGATCATAACACATGAAATACGCAGGCCTGCTCCTCTCAAAGCTAACTCGCCGGGGAAAAAAACTAAATCAAATCATCTTTATTTACATTTTTTGGAGGACACAGTAAGAGAGAAATTAACGTCAGTAAACAGAGTTATATTGTCGAAATTAATCACTGTCATCATTTTGCTGCGTTAAAACTTGCCCGAGGATCCCGTAATTAACAGTCATCATACAGATCTTCAAGATGTTTGTTGGTCCTAAGACCATTCCTCCTTAGCGTAAACGACCGAGGCTGTTTGTTCTTTGTTCTTTCCGAACTCAATTGTCTCGATTGAGCCAACTGGTTGGCGGTTGGATAGACTTTGTACGTGAAATGCCGCTCGTATCACGAGTAACAGCTTTTATTAGCGGAGCTCCGCGCGCGCCGAGCACCATAGTTAAGAAAATTAAGAAAATATGGTAACCCATGGATGCGAGAATTTTGGGTTTTATAGCCATGACGTCATCGACCGTCGGTACGTCCACCCCTCCATGTATGCCAATGTGACCAGTATCATGCTAGTTTACAGCATGCATCTCAATCTCGACCCCAGAGCTCCTCTTGACTGAGGGAGAGAAGAGCTCTGGGGAACCCTGACGCAAATTGTCTTCTAATGGGTTTTCGTGAAGAACAATCAAAATCGTCTCTAATTGGTGCATTCATGTTAGCACGAGGAGTGAGCAGGCGCCGTAAGATTCAAATAGCCAATTTTTGTCTATGAGAACCCTACGGCGCATGTTCTCCTACATAGAGTTTCCCAGAGCCTTGGGTCGATCCGAGGCTCTGGTGACGAGAATACATGCATCTGATATTGACTTCCATGTTTTGGTCAAGTGACACCTGTCAAGACAAGGTATCCGCTGACTAGTATCATGTGACCATATCGCTGGTTCAAGCTTGGAGCTCACCGAAGTCAGATTTTTTTTACAGTTGACCGCTGACCATGTACTGGTTTTCGATTGGATTGCAGGCTCAACCCAGGTTAACTCACCTAAACATAAGCGAGGCTTCATTTTTCGCGCGCTTTCTGTGGCTCGACGCGGCTACACGGCCATACTACATCAACTATAGTTCTTACACAGTCAACGCTTTTCGTGTTCTGGTGGAAAACGGTTTGGAAAATGTTTTCTTTCTGCATTTTTCGCTGGTTTCAATCTAGTTTGACTCTAATAGCTGTGGTCCACATTGGCGGCTACGCAGTTATTCAAGTCAAGCATCGGAGGGATATAAACTTAAAGCTGAGTGTTTATTTGCTTAGAGCTGCTTTTTCCTCTGTACTGCAATTTTTGGCATAACTTTAGAAGCTCTAATAAGGTTGCATGGTGCCTGGAGGACCTATGTCTAGAGAGCGAAAGAGAACGACAACGATAAAACAGAATACCAGTATTATTAAAATAGCTCATACTTAGTGGAAGAAGTTACTTCACAAATTCTTTCCTTGGGCACTTAACCGTTTGTTATTTTCAAAAAGTGGTTTAATCGGTTTTCCTTTGTTCAGGAATGAAAATCGGATTTTTATTGTCAACCAGAATTAAATAACAACTATCTGTACTCTTTTGGACATAAAGAAAAAGTTGATTTGTTTGTTTGTTTTGCTCTAAAATGCGAGCGAACCGCGCTTTTTAATCCGTTTGCCCAACTGGTTTTCGATGTGCCTCGACAGTGACAAAAAAATTTTGCTCTTGTGCTATAAACACGTAATCGCAATGAGTTCTCGTAAAATTAGGGGGAAATTTCACTAGCTTGTGTAATGCACCTAAACGTTGTTTAAGTGTTGGAGCGGATCTTGTTTGAAGTTCGTCCTTTCTTGGTTGCATTGCCGTATTTTGCCCGACTCTTGTTCCAAGCCAACCTAGCGTGTTTCAATGAAATACATCAAAATGTGAATGATCTCGTTTTCAGAGATAAAGTGGAATAAAGTACATCAGTAACACTCTTTTTTGACCTTGAACTGACAAAGCCTTTTTTTATGGCTTCTTATTTTAGCGTGATTCCTATTCGCTGGCTATTGACAGTTGACTCTGAAATGTTTTTTTTCCTTTTCCATTCGCTCGCTTAGGGTGTGCTTGTTACTGGGTTGCCATGTCCAGTTAGAAAATGCGTTTTGTTTGTTTTTTTGTTTTTTTTTTTTTCGTGTCATGAAAAGTCTTGCCTGTCACTTCCCTGCTAAGTGGTGTCTTTGTGCATAGAGTCTTCTGTGCGTCTTTGTTAGGTTTGAGGGGGCAGGGGTAATGCGTATATTTCTCTGGTGCACACAGGAGAACATTTAATTATTAACCTGCAATGGCGTTGAAA
>OX421448.1:41697813-41712813 GCA_949126865.1 Montipora capitata | reverse complement strand
CCAAATTCCCGGAAATATTTCCTTTCTTACATGATTTTCTGGAAATAATAACAGCAACTATTCGACTGGAGTAGCAAGTGATTGCTTATAATTAGGATTGCAGGCCAACTTCAGATTTTTCGATCACCGAAACGAGCTATCGCTCATATGCGATATATGGTTAAATAAAATTACTTACTTACTTACATGTCATTCTGGTTTACTGTGAAACAGTTATATCCTTACGGTTGCGCTTTTGCAGAGCAAAGTGGTTAATGATTTGGAAACCGGGAACTATAGGGAGAACGAATAAGGTAGTTCTTTTACAGTAGTTGTCGAGGGGTTGGTATGTTAGTGAATGCTTTTTACTGAGGAACTCAGGGAACTGTTACGTAAGGTATTGTATTTCGGAACGGTGAAATTTTCTTTACTAAAGCCATGTTTGTTGTAATTTCGATGTGATCATTGTATACGTTGTTTTTTTTGGAGCGGTCGCTTCGTTGGTTTCTTTCCTGTTGTTATAATCTTCCCAATGCTTTTTGCTGAAAATAAGAAAAAGAGAAAGTCTTGACATGTTTAAAAGTTCTGCCTTGCATCTTAGATCTTAGATGAACTCCGTAATAACTTTACTAGGGCCAACGCTCGGATGGGATAACTTGGGAATTTCTCCGCAATATTTCCGTAGCAATGTTAAAATCCTACTTAGGTCATTTTTTAATAACCTACTGTAGCTCATTTTTCTTGTAACATTTCATTGAATGATGTAATTTCATAACACTCAAAATTCGCAAAAAGCGTGAGTTTCATGTAAACAATCTTCGCACTAGCAAGTCGTAGCAATAAACTGGATTAACCAGGAAGTGAAAAAAATATTGTTGGCTTCCCAAATAAATTTCATTTTACACTACAGTGGCAAAATCATTTGACAGAGAAATAAAATTCCTGTCTCTTCGCGTATCACATTTCAACGCAAGTATGCAAATTTGTTAACTCATTTTCACCGCGTCCCGATTGCCGCGAAATTTTTCTTCTTTCAAATATTAACAAAAATAATATTTCTCGTCAAGCGTTGCATCTTTTATGTTCAAATAACCCCTAAAAATATGTTATTTCTGGCGTATGAGCCTGCGAAGAAGCCAGAAATAAATATTTCGACGGCACGAGATACAACAGGGCCTGGGTTCTAGGCCGGGTGCACCATGGGTAGCCATATCGGGGGTATATAAAGCTGCGTATAACACGTGTACGTCATCTAGGCTTCTGAACCAACCTCTCCTTGGTTTTTTCTTTTACGTTCCTGTCGTTTGTCTTCTGCGTTATGTCCGTCAGCAAAGACGAAGTGTCCGATCTCATTCGCGAGAATAACAAGCAGTTAATGGACTCGTTCAAAGATTTGTTAGCACAAAGCGTTGGTCAAATTAAGCGCTCCAACGAAGATTCGGCCGAGCAGCAGATGAAAGCAATCAATAAATTCAAGTATGACGAACCACATAAGTTCAAGAAGAAGGCCAATGAAGACCATTTTAACTTTAACCGTAAGCTAGCGGAAAATATTGGTACCGCCAAGTCTGCTGCGGAGATTAGTCAGCTAGAGAAAGTAAAGTCGGATCTCGCGGAAGATCCTCGTCCGTTGGAACCCCGCCGTCGACCTCAAGTTCGCAGTTTCAACATCAACCTCTTATGTTGAATGTTCCTGGTTTCCCTTCTTGTCGACCCAATACCGGCACCTGTTTTGCCTGTGGAAAGCCAGGTCATTGGCGCTCCTGTTGCCCGACGATGGCCAAGCAAACTTCACATACTCCTAAATGACTAGCCGACCAAGGACAACAATCAGGTGCAATCTTTTCCAATTTTCTTTGTAGTTATATGTTTTTTGAGGCGGAAAGCCGTAATTCAGATCAGGAGTGTCTCGATGTCACATCAGTTTTTTCTGACGTCACCCCGCTAGTTTTAGCAGCGGTTAAGGACTCTGAGAGTACTGTTGATATTTTTATTCATCCTTCAGTTCGGGGAAGACTTTTTCAACTGTATCGATTTTCGGCGTACTTTGCCAGCTTCGCAGTTCATTTTGAATGTTATTAGCCAAGGTTACAAAATTCCGTTCTTCCAGCTACCCACGCCCTTTTACAAAGTCAACAATGCTTCCGCACGTAGTAACAATTCTTTTGTTACCATAGCTCTTAATGAGCTTCTTAGTCTCAACCTCATCGAAGAAATTTTTTGTGCTCCAGATATTATTAACCCGCTTTCTGTTTCGATCCAACGCTCCGGAAAACAAAGGCTTATCCTGGATCTTAGGCACTTTAACACTTTTATCTTCAAACAGAAATTCAACTGCGAGGACTTGTCTGTGGCTACTCAAGTTTTTGACAAGGGTTTTTATTTATTCAAATTTGATTGCAAGTCCGGGTACCACCACATCGAGATTTTCCCCGATCACCGGTAATTCCTTGCGTTCGCCTGGGATTTCGGCACAGGGATTTTTAGGTATTTTCAATTTTGTGTTTCAGAGCCACGGCCGCTGGAAGTCGGTTCAAGCCAAAGACACCTATGTGGATGATGACCTTGATCAAAGGCTTTCAGTTTTCAAGTCTCTCGGGCTGTAGGAGTTTCCATTCGTTATTTCGCCCAATACTTTGTCTCTCTACGTACTTTTAAGGTTGGTTCTCGCCAAGCCGTCCCAAAATAAACTTATTTGCCTTTACATTTTGTCTGTTGATGTTGTGTAGTGGAGTCTAAATATGTTATTTCTGGCGTATGAGCCTGCGAAGAAGCCAGAAATAAATATTTCGACGGCACGAGATACAACAGGGCCTGGGTTCTAGGCCGGGTGCACCATGGGTACCCATATCGGGGGTATATAAAGCTGCGTATAACACGTGTACGTCATCTAGGTTTCTGAACCAACCTCTCCTTGGTTTTTTCTTTAATTTTTGTTTTTTGCTTTTGTTTTATGTCCTCCTTAGGAGCAGGCTATTCTCGATTACATTGTAAAGTCCCGTAGGAAGGGCTTTGAGCTTGAGCCTTGGTTCCTACCCAGATTTCCTGCACATTTTTCCCCACATGGGTTTTTTTCTGGCAGGTTTTTTCTGGCCTCCGTTCAAACCGCATTTGCTTTGTTAGCGGTTGCTCAACTCTAATAGTTTTTTGTACTTTAGGTTTATATTGTATTTTACTTATATTGTACGTCGGAGTTGAAGATCCCCAGCCTAACTGGCAGCCTGACTGGCACAAAGCTTGAGAGCTTATATGGGGACGTAGGCCAAGATGGCCTGTTTATATTATCACGGTTTAATGTAACGTCGGAATTGATGTTCCCCAGCCTAACTGGCACAAAGCTTATAATGTGAGCTTATATGGGGATGTAGGCCAAGATGCCCTGTTTATATTATCACGGTTTAATGTTATGTCGGAATTGATGTTCCCCAGCCTAACTCGCAGCCTATCTGGCACAAAGCTTATAATGTAGAGCTTATCTGGGGAAGTAGGCCAATATGGCCTGTTTATCTTATAGTCAAATGTAATGACGGAGCTGTTGTTCCCCAGCCTAACTGGTACCAAGACTGATTGCTTATTCGGAGAAGAAGCCTATATGTTTTGTGTATTAATTAAAGTGTTGTGGCTCACCAACCCTACTGGCACTAGCAAACGGCTTGTACGTGCGGAGATAGCTTTATCCTTGGTTTCTTTTCTAGGATTTGTCACGTAGATTGTGAATTGTTTGTGTTAAATAGTGTTCGGGTTGGTTCTTTCCAGGCCCTCCGTCTTACCGCATTTGTTTTAGTTTTAAGCGGTAGCTCAGCTCTACTAGTTTTTTGTACTTTGGGTTTATATTGTATTTTACTTATATTGTACGTCGGATTTGAAGATCCCCAGCCTAACTGGCAGCCTGACTGGCACAAAGCTTGAGAGCTTATATGGGGATGTAGGCCAAGATGGCCTGTTTATACTATCACGGTTTAATGTAACGTCGGAATTGATGTTCCCCAGCCTAACTGGCAGCCTAACTGGCACAAAGCTTATAATGTGAGCTTATATGGGGATGTAGGCCAATATGGCCTGTTTATCTTATAGTCAAATGTAATGACGGAGCTGTTGTTCCCCAGCCTAACTGGTACCAAGACTGATTGCTTATTCGGAGAAGTAGCCTATATGTTTTGTGTTCGGGTTAGTTCTTGCCAGGCCCTCCGTCTTACCGCATTTGTTTTAGTTGTAAGCGGTAGCTCAGCTCTGCTAGTTTTCTTATCTTATGTACTTGTTTGGTTTTTCACAGTTGTCTAGATGTTCCTTTACTTAATATATTTACGTTAGATGTATATGAAATTAATCACTTGATGTTTTATATGCTTGTTTTCTATGTCTGATTAGTTCAGCTGTCCTGTGACCGCTCTTCATTGCCAGAAATCGGCGACATTTTGCGCCCGCGAAGTATTTGGCACGCGGTTTCAAATTGTCAAGATGGCGGCATAAAGAAAGCAGTACATAGAAAAAACAAGGACTGAAATAACACTCTATCAAAGGATCTGAATCAATTTAATTTCTTTTTTGAGGTTGTCAATACAAGGGAGAATGAAAAAGGGGAAACTAGAGTCTGGGCTCCTGTTCGAATGACGATTTTAGAGAGAAGAAACAACTTCGTTTCATGCGTGTGACTTGGCAGAGTAAAAATATTTTTCAAAAATCAGGGCCCACAGTACACCTAGCCAGCGATATTCTGTATAATAATTATCATATATGAAGTACCCACCTGCAAAGATGGCGATCAAAACAAACTGGAGACAGAAACCCTACTTTTCACAAGGAATGATAAGCGCAGTGGTGCGTTTTGTGCCGCTTTTATCGCAGAAATGGATGTATTTTTACCTCTTTTATCGCAATTTGGGCGGCTATTTGGGGAATGGATAAAGGCTGACTTTTATCACGTTTTAAAGTTTGAACATCAATCGACGATTAGAGAGGTCGGCACCAAGGATTCACATCAACGAAATGTTCTAAAATGTGGAGGGAAGGTAGGCACCTCTGAGCTTTTTTTGAAAGAATTAGAGAGCTTAAGGAACTGTAACAGCCGTTCGTAAAATGTGTTGTTGGCGGCACGTTGGCGAACTTTCGAGAGACCAAAACTACTGTAAATAATGATATGGTACGTACACTTTACATTTAGAGGTCGGCAAATGTCGTGTATGCCACTATAGATTTGAAATTTCCACTTCTTCAATTTTCTCCATACATTTCTCTATAACGATCGGTGGCCATTCTTAGAGACCGGAAGGTCTGGATCGAGTCTGGGCGTCCGCCATTTTGTCTTAAATTTCTGGTAATGTTAAGTGGCGAGATATGTCTAGCTTTACATAGTTTGATTGCTTACAATGTGACAGACGTCTTGTAAGGGGTGTTAGGCATTTGTTTACCCTTGTTTTCGTACCCTAGCCTTTTCTGGTAGCCTAACTGGCAATTGGCCTACATGCCTTGTTGGGTACGTTAGTGAACGATTTTCGGTTTTTTCCCGGCGCTCAGCCTCTTCGGTCCTTCAGTGTTCCCTGTCCCAGTTATTCGTTGATCAGAGTTTTATTTAGTTTCCCCAGTCTAACTGGCAGCCTAACTGGCAGCTTTACTGGCAGTCTAACTGACACTAAGCCTGTGTGCTTAAATGGGGGATTCAGGTCGATATCGACCAGATGTAGGAGTTCTTTCAAGTTCTTTTGGTGAAAGCTAGTTTATTTACGAGTGTTGTACACTAGTTATTTACCTACTGCTGTATTTTATACGTACTTTTAAGGTTGGTTCTCGCCAAGCCGTCCCAAAATAAACTTATTTGCCTTTACATTTTGTCTGTTGATGTTGTGTAGTGGAGTCTAAATAAAGACTTTTTAACGATTTATCCGTATATATTTTTTCATAATTTAATATTCTCTGTCAAAATTTGCACAACAATCAAATCACAAAATAGCAACGCACGCAACAAATTCAGTCGCATTTACCTCTTCGTCGAATTCTCATACTTAACACAGGAATTTTTATTTATTGTGAAAATCTTTCTGTATTCGTTAGCAATCATGTCAAAAGGCCAAGTGGATGTTATGCATAATAGGGCAACATCGGGCAACAAAACAAGCTGCCAACACGCTCCGTGTCAAAAACGCAACTAAATAAATTTCCCACCAGTGTTTAGCATCAAACTCTTTACTTGAATTATCAAGCAAAAAATACGCAACAAGCTTTCTTTCAAATAATTTTTGACTAAAAAAGCGGTCAGCGGTCAGCCAAGATGGCTGCAAAGTTTTTAAGTCCGCTCTCTGTAGTCAGAAAATTTATTATACCCCTAGACTTACAAGAGGAATTAATGGCTATGGTTTAAACTCCACCTTGATAAATAGCGAACCTGCTCCAACTGGTCTTGAAGCAATTTATAGCCATAACAGATTCGCGAGAGCGTTGAGCACTTGGTCGTATTCAACAGTGACCAAGAAGTATCTCCTTATCGTATTACTCTTGGGAGGCGATATCCACCTTAATCCTGGGCCTAACTGGAAATATCCTTGCGGGTCATGCAACAAACCGGTCAAAAGAAACCAGAAGGGAATCCAGTGCGACCATTGTGATTTATGGTATCACACTAAATGTTGTTCTATCGAAGATGAAATGTATCACATCCTTGCTAGTTCATCTTGTGTTTGGTTGTGCCTGTCTTGTGGATTACCCAACTTCTCCGATTCACTATTTGAGGCTCCACTGGATATACAGAATTCATTTTCTTCGTTGGAGTCATTGTCACCGGAGTTGTTCTTCCCTACATCTTTTAGCAATGGAACTAACAATGGAACTAGCAATAGATCTAAAGAGAAGTCCTGTAAATCTAGTTCACATCATCGACAATCTCCATCTTTTAAGTCCAAAAAGGCGTCACGACGGAAGAATAAAATCCATGGTATGACTTTAAATTGCAATGGCCTCAAAGGATCTGACCATATTGCAAAATCCCAAGCCCTCCTGGACCTTCAAAATCCTGACTTTGTTCTGGGGACTGGATCCAAGTTGTGTCCTGATATTTTAAGTGATTCCATCTTTCCCCCAAATTATACAGTATTTAGAAAGGATAGAGATCGTTTTGGTGGCGGCGTTTTTCAAGCTATAAAATCTGATCTGACTTGTGTACAAGAGTTCGACTTTGCCGTAGACGACTGTGAAATTATATGGACCTCGCTTAATTTAGCCAATTGCAAGACCCTACTTTTATCATCTTATTATAGGCCACCAAACTCATCCCTTGATTCTCTTGATCATCTGAGTGAGTCTATAAGACGTGTGTTTGCCAAAGTTCCAAATCATCCTAATATCATCATGGGGGGCCACTTCAATCTTGGTGACATTGATTGGGATACAGATGTCCCAACTCCAAATAATCCCTCTACGGCATCTCGACACCAGAAATTTCTCCAGATTATTGATGACTATTCATTTTCTCAGCATGTGAAAACCTCTACTAGACCCACATCTGGGAAGGTCCTGGATTTGTTATTGTCAACCTATCCAAATGCTGTTGGTGACACATCGAATTTCTCTGGGCTGAACGATCACCTCGCTGTTATTTTCGAAGTTAATCTGAAGTTTACTAGATCCGTTAAGCATCCACACAAGGTGTACTTATATAACAAAGCTAACTTTGATGGCCTACGAGAATTCATGTCAGATTCGTCATCTGCATTTTTTGCTTCAAAACCTGAAGAGAGGTCAGTTGAAGAGAATTGGAACATGTTTAAAACATCTCTGATAGCTGGTATGAGTCAATTTATTCCACAAAAGCCATCTCGATCGAAATTCAAGTTACCTGGAATTGATATCAACCTCAAAAGAGAAATGCGCAAGAAAGATCGCCTGCATACTAAGGCTATTCACTCTAAAAACAACCAACATTGGGAAGCATTTAAGTATCAACGCAACCTTGTTTCAAAACTTATAAAGGAAGCTCACAATCACTATCTTAATGATGTTATTGGCAATAGTGTAACAGACAACCCAAAGAAGTTCTGGTCATATGTAAGGAATAGCAAATCCGAGAACCTTGTTATTCCCCCTCTAAAGAACAGTGACTCATCAGTATGTGTAACTGATAAGGATAAAGCCGAGTCTCTAAATTCTTACTTCCATTCTATCTTTACTCGGGGGCAGATGCCAGTTCCTAATATTGGTATATCACCTTTTTCATCAATTTGAGACTTACAGATTTCACCTGCAGGGGTTTTTAAACAACTGTCTCAATTGAATCCCAAGAAAGCATGTGGGCCTGATGAAATTCCAGCAAGAGTCCTAAAGGAGGTTTCGCAATCAGTTTCGTGTTGGCTCTCTTTCATCTTCCAACAATCATATGATTGTAACACCGTTCCATCGGATTTGTCCAATGCCTTAGTTACAGCAATTTTTAAGAAAGGTAACAAGTCTAACCCAGCAAATTATCGCCCAATTTCATTAACTTGTATCTGCTGCAAGATAATGGAGCACATTATTCTTAGTGATATGTCCAAACACCTCTCACTGAATAACATTCTTATAGATCAACAACATGGTTTTAGAGAGACATTTTCTTGCGAGACACAGCTTATCTCTGCAGTACACGACTGGGCGAAAGGCATCAATCTTCGTCGTCAAACTGATGTGATCTTGTTGGATTTTTCCAAGGCATTTGACTTTGTGCCCCATGAACGTTTGCTTGCCAAACTTGATTTTTATGGAATTAGAGGTCAAATGCTTAGTTGGATTAAAGCTTTTCTGTCTAACCGCACACAGAATGTTTCAGTCAATGGAGTTCTCTCCTCATCGAGACCTGTGGTATCTGGAGTCCCCCTGGGGTGCTGTTCATTTTGTTTATCAATGATATTTCATGCTCTGTTCAATCAAATCTACGTCTATTTGCAGATGACTGTGTATTATACAGAGAGGTAGTTACCCATCAGGACTGTCTAGTTCTCCAGCAAGATCTTCACCGTCTTTTCCTTTGGTCAAAGACTTGGCAACTTACCTTCAACGTAACTAAGTGCTACCATCTAGGGATCACCTGCAAGAGGATACCTGTCAATTTTAATTATACCTTGGATGATAAGTTTATCTCAAGGGTCTCTTCTGCAACTTACCTGGGGATATCTATTTCTGATAATTTATCCTGGAACAATCATTGTGATATTATTTGTAAGAAAGCGAATTCAACCCTTGGTCTTCTAAGATGAATCTTATCTGGTTGTACTCCAGAGGTTAAGAGCACAGCGTATCTTACACTTGTACGCCCTAAACTGGAGTATGCCAGTTGCGTATGGAACCCTCACACGCAGTGTAACATCGATAAGATAGAGATGGTCCAACGTCGCGCAGTCAGATTTGTTTACAACGATTATTCGCGTTTCAGCCATGTCTCTCCATTAATCAAAGCCCAGGGATGGGACTCCTTGGAACATCGTAGACTGACTAACCAAGTGCTTATGTTTTATAAGATTTACGTAGGGCTTGTTGTATTTCCTTACCACCTGAAGTATCTTGTAATACAAGAGCCTCTAGACTTCCTAATTGTGCACCATTTTGCCAACTTGCGACACTAAATGATACTGATAAATATTCTTTTTACCCTAGAACTATAAGAACCTGGAACAGTTTACCTTTAGCTTTAATTCCTAATTAGATGAATTTAAGGCCATAATTTCAAGCATGTAGATTCCTTTATTTTTATTTTGTTATTTTAAATTGTTTAATTCTAATAAGCAAATTTTATTGCAGGTTTATATGTACTGATATCTTATAAGTATTTATATATTCAGCTTTTGTTTTAAAACTCCTAGTATAGTTATTCTGTTTTAGGAGTATACTTATTAAAGACTGGTTTAAAAAGAGAATCCAGGGCCGCATTTTGTACAGCGGCATTTCTTTTTAATGAATTTATCTTTAAATATTATGTATTTAGTATGTATCTGGTAAAGACTAAGAAGAATTAGTGAAATTTCCTATTGTTACCGGAAGACTGTTGTTCAATTCCCTCTGTCTTTGATAAACCCATAAGTTACCAGAGGATTTTCAATTTGATTTCGTGTCGTACAAAACACCACACTTGGTACAATATTAGAACTACAGCTCACTTTGATTACGGCTCGAAGGGCGAAAGATTGGGGTCGAAGTCCATTACTGGTCGTTTTTAAGATTCCAGACATTCACTTTTCCCCGCCTGGCTTGTTTATCCAATTTGCGTTCCATTCTTTAAATCCATAAGGGTAAATTTTCTTTAACGATCCTCCAAAACGCCATTTGCGTTTCAATCTTCGACCCATAAGTTACCAGAAGTGCCATACTGGCAACCCAGTAATAAGTCACGACATCCATTTCTTTGTGGCACCGGCTCTTAGATAGCTAAGGATAAGGACTGTAAACCAAAGGTCCCATCTCACAAATGTCTTGCATGTTCATAACCTCCCTTTGGGACGTTAAAGAACCCACACACTAATCGAGAAGAGTAGAGGATGAAATGTGGCTGTCCTTTGTGAGAGCATGGGTGGGTGGGTATAGCAGATCCACATCAGCTGAATAGCTGCCAAACCTTCAACCTGTTTAAACAATAAATAACAAACAAACAAACGATTTAACCTTGTCTATTGATAATAATGATAATCAAATGACTTTTGTCGGGGAAATAGTTTATTTGTGTCCCTCGAAGCATCATTAGCACCCTCGCTCCGCTCGGGCGCCAATGATGCTACTAAGGCCACAAATCAACTATACGCCCTCCAAAAGTCATGTGATTGTCCTATTAAAGGGGCCCCAGGAGCCCATCAGTAGGAGCCTCCAACTGGCTTCTCAAGGTGAGGTAGCGTTTTTCCTGGCCTATCTTTTTTTTGAAATATTTTTTTGGAATTTGCCGCGTTAATTAAAGGTGTTCCCTAAGTGGTCCCCATGAAGGGGCGATCCAAGATGGCGGCCGAATGCAGGAAACAAGATTCAAAGTTTTGATCTCTTATCCTCATTATTGACATTTACCATGACATTGCATTGCGCACAAGTGGTTCTTAAAATAGATAGTTCAGGAAAAACGCTACTTCATAGAAACACAGTGGGATATGGAGGCTCCTACTGAAGGGCTCCTGGCGGCCCTCTTTTAAGCGGTTGAATTTTGACACTAAAAACGCACCATACTGTTAAGCGGTCACCGATAAATTTCCCGAAATTTGTCTTAATGTCTGTGCACACAATTGATTTCCAGATTGTTATTGTTATTGTTTTATTTTAAAAAGCTTTCGTTTAGTTTGTGATCGATCTTGATCCCCGATCCTCGACCCCCGATCCCCGATCCCCAGACTGTGAACTACGCGAATTTTCTAGGGGTTTATTTAGACGCCAAAATTTCCACTTCTCGGTCCTCCTGTCCCTACGGGTTTTAAGATATTGCTTCCAAGTTTTCAGTTCTAATAGATGATTGTACCGAGTCAAACATCTATTAAGTGGTCACTCTCGCGAAATAGCCAGGTGACCGCTTAATAGAGGTTTCCTAAAATCCAAACCGTGTGTCAGAAATTGACTGGGGGCCCGTTTCTGGAAGGTCCCGAAAAGCCGTAGCAAAACTTCAAACCTTTCGTATCAGTTTTACGTGCATTCATAGGCGTATACACTTCTCTGTCTCTGTCTTAAAATACCGATCAACTAATTTACATTTTTATTGTTCAAAACAACCGTAACGCAAAATATGATAAGACTATTTGCATGCGAGTATCAGTTTGAAGGTGACAGTTTTTCTTTTGGTTGGCTGCAAAGGAAACTGATAAAAGAGGAATTCGGACGTATACAAAACATGGACCACCACGGTGGACCCGGTCCATGGACCCCTTCATGGACCCGGTCCATGGACTACCCCTGTGGACCACAGGGAGAGAGAAGTCATCCTGGCACTTATCTGGACAATTTAAGCAATAATTATTGTCTCTCACAGAGACATGAAAAATTCAGGACGCTTCAACGGGATTCGAATACATGACATCTGCGATGCCGATGCAATGCTCTACCAACTGAACTATGAAGCCACTCAGTTGGGAGAAAGTCATGTTTTGCATACGTCGTCCTCTTGGGGCCTTAACATGCTGGTAGGTCTGGACTCAGCCGACCGGTTGGCTCTGGTGGTTGAGCATCGGTCCACTATGCAAGAGGTCGCGGGATCAAAACCCCGGCCGGTCCAACGCTCACGATCTTTAAATAACTGAGGAGAAAATGCTACCTTTGTAATGACAATTACAAATGGGTAGACTCTCTGTTCTTCTCGGATAAGGACGATAAACGGTAGGTTCCTGTAATTGCCGAAGAAATATTCCGTCATTTGTTTTTTTCTTAATTAACCGCGCAGGGTTGCGCGAGATCTTCGTGCGTAAGCGAGGATTGCGTGTACATATCATGCGAGCATTTGCCATGTAGCCTGTAGGTATATGTGCAAAAGCAGTGTGGCAAAGTTCCCCACAAAGTGTTGTTCTTTGACCCTGAAAAGCCACTAGGGGAGTGGTCAACTACATATTAGGTGGCATAGGTGTCTATAAGAGAAAATTGCTTAAATCAGTAGCCCATACCTAGGAGCGACGTTTTTAGAGACCGCGATTTATTCATAGCGTCACCGAACGGGAACTTACTTTGTTTCTTGCGGAAAAGGTAATCTTTAAGTAGACTTGTCCGCAAAACTGCCTTGACATAGGCTTAATATGGGAGTTGTTCGCTCCTAGTCATGGGCTACTGCTTAAATTATCCAGATAAGTGCGACAATCACTTCTCTCTTTCGTCTAAAGATTTTTCTGCTTGTAACTTTACAAAATAAGGGGTGGTCCACAGGGGTGGTCCATGGACCGGGTCCATGAAGGGGTCCATGGACTGGGTCCACAGGTGTGGTCCATGGACCTGGGGTCCATGTTTTGTATACGTCCTTATAGAGGGCGGCTTTTAATGGGCCATTTCTGAGTTGCTGTTTGTCTCGGTTTTGAAGTGAGTCTTGGTGCTCAACTATTGTAAGGGAAATGAGTTTGATTTGCATAAGAATGCGCAACTCATTTCCATTTGAATGGTTGTGCACCAGGTCTCGCTTTGAAACTGAGGCATGCAGCAACTCGGAAATGGGCTATTAATAGAGGTTTGCCTGTACTATCTCAAATGCCGTGTGAGGAAATTTTCGTTTGTCTTCGGAGACTGATTTTATAGCACTTTATCTGCCCGAATTAATTATGAGATGACAGTTTCGACCTCGATGCGTGATTTTTCCTACAATTCTTAACATTTCAAAAATTCGTCACACGGTATTTGAGTGCATTCATCTGTGACTAAGATGCAACAAAGTGCGGTTGTTCTCGCAATAAAGCGAATCGAAAGCGAAGGTGCAGGAGCTTCTGCAGCAGACACGGTCGTTCTGAGTTTGAGGCCTCAAAACTAAAAGGTATTAAATAGCAAAAAACTAAAACTTTATTCAAATAATTCAATCTATTAGCTTTAATATGATCTATAGTTTGACCCTATACAGAAAATAGCGGCCCGACAATCAATCGCGTGTATTTCCCAGGTGAACACAGTGAAAATGTTCACTGCAGGCGACTGAACCCAAACCGAAGAAAACCTGTTTCCTACGTTTATGGGTTCGTTTTCTCGACAGACTGAAAAAAAAAAAAGCAGCCAAAGACTGTTTATAACCTCTCTTTAAAAAAAAAGACAAAAAAAAAATACGAGGAACTCGGGGAAATAACCACGAACAACATTGTGGATCGCGGATCGAGGATCCCCGATCCCCGGTCCTCGGTCCTCGGTCCTCGGTCCTCGATCTTCGATCCTCGATCCTCGATCCTCGATCCTGCTTTTCCAGTAAACCGCACAATGGTCTATTGTTAACCGAGATTTAACAGCATGGACGATGATACCTTAGTTGATCTTCCGGAGACTCAGTCGGCATCTCGAAGTTCTACTTGATCTTTCTTTAAAGGGTTAATGCTTGAACCTCTGTTCTTCTCAGTTTTCACCGATGGTCTTGCAGACGTTTATTTAAATATAACAACAATAAAAGCACACACTGGGTTGGTGTTAGCGTGAGTCACCTTGCTTTTATTCTTGTATTTAATTTACGTCACACACCGATCTCTTAATGTGATTCACCTTCCCACAAGCTTGTCGTGGGAGAACAGTTTTGCTCTTCCCAACCCGGCTTACCACATGTATGGCATGTGAAGCTGCCAATTTAAAGGGTGCTAAAAACACTCGCTTAGTATGTTAGCTACGCCATACTGATGAGGCCCCAAAGGCCGAAACAGTTGTCCATGGCTGCTCATTGACCGGGTGAAATGGTTGTGGCTGTGCGCATGCGTGATGTGTTGGCCACACCGGTTTGGTGTTAGCGTGTGTCACCTTGCTTTTATTGTTGATATTAAAATAGACCATGTTACGATATATAATTCGACTCCGTTTGCACCCCGATACGATCTGTAGATTTTACGGAGGCCCGAATCGGAAAATGCCAACAGAGTGAATATTGAATAAGAATAAATGATTACCCTCACTTAAAGTACTGATGTTAAGTGATTTATGCAAGAAACAAGAGGGTGCCCTATACTTTTTACGTGAAGCGTGATGGGGTGATTTATTTTCTCGTGAATCGTGATTTTAAATTTTTTTTAATGGTGATTCGTGATTAAAGATGGTAAGATCTTTTCATGTCCACGTGAACGATTTTTTTTTAATTAAACATGACCCGTGAATGAAGGTTTGAATTACACGTGATTCGTGAATCACTGTATTGTGCGTGATTAATTTCCGGCCATTTTATTGTTTTAAAAATGTACGTATTGTTTTCGAACGGCTTTGGTTGGGTTTTGATAGGACATGGATTTCACATGGACCAATAAAAGTCATAAATAGACCACCAATGGTTTTTGAACAAATATTCGTGATTCGTGCCGTAATGCACTAGTCATTTGTTTCCCCCACCCCTTGACCCCCGGGGATGGGTAGGGAAATTACATTTGAATGGTTGTAAAGTAGGTG
>OX421448.1:41690313-41695313 GCA_949126865.1 Montipora capitata | reverse complement strand
ATGAATTCAAAAGAATATTATAATATGAGGCCATGAGGGCTCATTAACATAAATATAAGAGAATAAGATTGATGCTGGAATAAGATGTACCAGTATACATGTATGTTGTCAATCAGTTTTTGCCAAGGTTCAAGTTTTATTTTGCTTTGTTTTAAACTGATTATTATAAATTATCATACTCAAACACAAAGGAAAATGAATTCAGCTGGGACCACCAGTCGCCCTTTGCTCTTTGCTAAATGACATGCTAACAACCATGCCAGCGGTGAGATACATGAAAATTGAGCTTGCAATCATTTCATGGAAAATACCGCGTGGTCAAAGATGACACTTGACGCCTTGAGAGTTTAAGTGCTGGAAGTTTCCATTGGATGGAAAGCAATAAGAACGAAAGTACATTCTATATTATAGCATTTGGTGAAATTCACGAAAAGACATCAATTAAAACTTCACTGTCCAACGGACAACCTTTGGAGATTTTATAGTCGTCGGGACGGGTTTTAAGTTGTCTGGGGGGACCCGACGACTGCAAATGGGGATCCCTGAAATACAGTAAATACTTAGCAGTGTAGTGCTCCAGATAACTAGAGTACCATTGATTGCTGAAACAAAGAGGGCTTTAATCATTCTGTTGGTCATATATTCCTCTTTAAACAATTTCACGCCATACATACATACATGTATGTATATAAATTACGAATTTTGACTCCAGAGCATTATGTTATTTGCACCGTGGAAACCCGCATTTTATTTTACACTCTCATCAGAAATTATGTTATTTGCACTTTAAACAATTTCACACCATACATACATACATGTATGTATGTTGATCTATGATCTAATATTTATGTTTGCATGCCCTGATATACATGTAAACAGCAGAAGGGCTGGGAAAATGCAAGACAAATTTGACCCAAACAAGGTCAAGGGATTAAATAACTTTCAAACATTATCCAAAAACCCCAAATGTTAA
The DNA here is from genome assembly GCA_949126865.1 of Montipora capitata. Classification (NCBI taxonomy): domain Eukaryota; kingdom Metazoa; phylum Cnidaria; class Anthozoa; order Scleractinia; family Acroporidae; genus Montipora; species Montipora capitata. The sequence goes on along the minus strand of OX421448.1, from coordinate 41,694,340 downwards.
CATGCTGTCATTCAAACATGCCTCTAAGCCAATCAGAGTGTATGTAGTATGTTAGTTTATTAGTCTTTTGTTGTTTTACTTTTCAGTCACTGAATTTGCCCCCCAACCCCAGCTGAACTTCAAGGTGCCTTAGTAACACTAAGTACTTTGCAAAACAGTCACAAAATCAGTTTGGTGTGATTTTGTTCAAAACAGTCTGACCCACAATCTGAAACTTACGATCTTTCCAACAGGTTGCCGTAACTCTTTGCTATCTCAAGGATACAGGGAGTGCTGTGATGACTTCTAATACATTTGGGGTTGCATTCCCAACAGTGACGGTTACAGAATGTACAGTGTGTTATGCTAACAGTGAACACCTCTTACCTGAATATATCCATATGCCTAAAGAAATACCTTCCCTTGAGAGGCTAATTGCAGGCTGGGACAAAAGACAGTGTTTCCAATGGTTGTTGGTGCAGTGGATGGAATGCACATCCTCATCATGCAACCATACCTCAACTCACAAGATTACTATTCTTACAAAATGAAATATACAATAAATGTGTAGGGTGTGTGTGACTTCAGTGGCAAATTCATTGATGTTAACATAAGATGGCCAGGTGGAACACATGATGGAAAAGTATTTTCATGCAGTTCAATCAACAAGCTTCTCATCGAGCAAAACCAGCCATTTTTATGAAGAACATTACTTCCCGGCAGAGACAAGTTTGGTTTGATATTGCTTGGGGATCCTGCTTATTCTCCATTACCTCATGTGATGAAAGAGTTTGCCACATGTTCAACTGATGCCCAGGTTGTATTCAACCATATGTTGTGAGATGCCAGGAATGTGATAGAATGCTCTTATGGGAGGCTGAAAGCAAGATGGCCAATACTATCAGTGTCTCTGACCTTTAAGCTCCAGGAAGTACCAGTAATAATTATTACGTGATTGGGTTGTACAGTTGGTACAAGGAGCATAATGTTGCAATCAATGGCACTGCTGTCAATGACCACATACAAAGGGATCATGAGATCCAGCCATCAGGAACAACTGACAGGAGGTATACATTCACCTCTTCAGAAGGAAAAAAAGATCAGAGACATTATTAAAGACTTCTTTAGTGACACTCCTCCTAAGGCATTTTGTGCTATGAATGCTTGTCAAAATAAATGGTGTCTTGTACAGCTTCATTCAAAGCAGTTAGTTTACAATATGAGCAAAATATACCCTGCAAAGTTGTATTTGATAAAATTAATATTTGGTCATCGTCAACTTAAATGATGTGGACATTTTACAGGCAATGGTACATCCAGTTTCTCTATCAGCAAGGCCAAACATAAAACAAATGTTGCTGTTGTTTTTCTATACAATACAATACACTGTATTTGGACATTATGCAAAAAGAAAAAAGGCAGTTTTAATCTTCCTGTAAAAAAAATAACTGATTAAAAAAAAGCCTGCTCAGGACTGGAGCAACCATAATAAAAAAATTGGTTGAAACAGTAATATTTTTTAAAGATATCAACTACAGTAAGAGAAACAACAGCACTGGTTTATTTTTTTTATCCAGGGCTCAGTTGTTTGAAGGCCAATTACCACAAACCTGGGATCTCTTCTTCAGAAGCATTTTCTCTGATAATTTTCTTTATTCTTTTAAGAGCATACAATCATTAAATTGTACACAAAAAGAGTTACACTGTAAACTGAATTTGCATTTTAAGCTTCCACTTCTACATTCAAATTTCACACTAACCCTGGGTTATCTTAACCTTGCTAATTGAACAATCCAGCCCTGGCTAGCAAATTGACCAAACTAGTAAAATCCCAACTCTTCATGAAACTGTCTTCAAAATTGTTACCTAGGTGTTTTTTGAAACCCATGACATTAAATAAACACTGAACATTTTTTTTTTATACAGAAAGCACTTATTGTATGAGATACAGCAACAACAACACTTTATTCACTCTTGTACAAGTTTAAATATATATAAATATGAAAAAAAAAAAAAAAGAAACTAGAATAGTGCACAAATATTGAGTCTGGAGGCTAATTAACTGGGTAGTTTTCAAGTTAGCTCCCAGTTACTTTACGTTACCTATAACAAAAGATGGAGAACAGAATAAATAAATAAATAAATAAATGTAAAACAGAAGAGTGGAAGATTTTAGGACAAAGTTTCAGAATGTTGCTCTGACAGCAGATAATGTTTTAATTTTTTTGAGAATTTGAAGGCATTTAGGTTTTTTAAGTCTTAGTACCTGGGATATCATCCCAGAGAACAGATGCTGCAAAGGCAGCTGTTTGTTTTCCAGAGTTAGTTCGCTCTTTAGGTTTATATAAATTTTGTTTGGAAGCATATCTGGTATTATACCCATGAATACATTTTCAAACGCGGACTCTAACTCGTTTAACTTTCGTGACTGCTGCATGTATTTTTCATTAGCCAGCCGAAGCTGTGAGAGAACGTCTTCGTACTTTTGATCCAAAAACTCCACTGACTTCTTGAGTTCAGCAACGTTTGTTGTCATAATATCAATTTTCCTCTCTAAGGGCTTGATCGCTTCATTGAGAAGTGTCTGAATCTCCTGTTTAGTGACCATAGCGTCGTTTTGTTCAGGGGGCTCGATAAACGTGGCCGCCCGCCATTACGACATATGCTAATTCAACAGAGCTGAGTTTTCAACAATAGATCATAACACAACTTTTAACACAACTTCAACTTTTAGCACTGAACAGGCAGAACTGATATTACACGTACATGTAACTTGTTAAACTCTGTATAAGTGACATCACTGCCGTGCCCACGTTTTCTTCATCGACAGCATCACTGAACAATTCTCGTTTCTCTGGCCAAGGTCTCCACCCCAAAGTCAAGGGGTTCTGTTCCAGCAGACCCCCACCCCACAAAGTTCATGACATTCATGCCAGTATTTCTTGTTTAGTTGACCAGAACCAGATCTGAGGTCTTTACTATTACAATACTTTTGAGCATACTAACTTACCGGTATTTAGTGCATGTCGATTAAAGCAGGTATTCAAGTGAGTTAATTTTCTGGGGGCATTCTAAGCTCTAATTCTAAAGGGTACCTGAATGAAAGACAAAATTTGTCTTCAGGAATGAGACCTTAGGAAAAGTACGCATGTGCTATCCATTCCAGCACACCGTCGACCACACCGTCGCGTTGATGCAACGGGCAACAACCTTATTTCATTAGCTATAAAAGTGTGCATAACAGGAAGAAATTATTGAAGCTTGGAGGCTGCACATAGGGATGCAGACCAGGCGTAGCCTCTTAGTCCTCAAGGCCATCTGTTGACCAACTACCTCGACCCCTCAACCTTGAGAGGAGCGTCCTTCACAAATAATACGCAACCACGTAACTTCTATTTAAAGAATTGAGCTTCTAAAGGAAACCTCTCGGCGATGGTGAACCACAAGGTGGAGTTCCTCTCCCTCATTAACCCAAATCCTTTTTTTCTGATGGATTATCATTCTCAATGCAGGGCCGTATGAGGCCCTGAAAAACTGAGGGGGCACAAAGATTTTAAGCAACTTTGAAAACGAAACACCAGAAAGTGTACGTCCCAGCATTTCGGGCTTTTAAATTTTAAGTGCTTGATTGAGGAAAACTCTTAAACAAAAGCACAGTGCATTTAAATGATCCAAGAGGCTTAGTAAAAGTAATTCTATTCCGTCACCGCACTGAGGGCTCACGTGAGATAGTACTGCGCCTGCGCGAACTCAGTGTGTTGCCGCCTTTGAAAGCGAACTGAAGTCAGCACCTAATTCGATTTCTAAAGATTGTTGTTGTTGTTGTCTGGAAAGCGATAATTCGCAAACAATGCCTGAAAGTTCGGCTAATGTTGAGCCTAAGGGCAAGAAAGACAACTTAAAACGGAGAAATGTGGCTTCTACAGCCGAACATATCGAAGCGAATGTTGAAGTTGTTGATGGCCCCGTTGGCGCCAAAACTGACCTACAAGAGTTGACCGCTTCGTTGAAACAAGGATTTGCCCTGATGTCTCACGATTTACCTAAG
>OX421448.1:41667813-41685313 GCA_949126865.1 Montipora capitata | reverse complement strand
CGAATAAAAAAAGGAAAAATACGAACTGGGGAGATGGTATTGTAAAAATGTAAAGTTCATCAGGAATGATTCTATCTGGAATTAGAGCATCCGAACTATTAATCGGAAGGTCGTCGTAGTTTCGACTCCTGCAACGAAGCACACGGATTTTGTCCGAGTATCCCCAAGTCACCATCGAAGAACTCTATCAACTCCTTGCACTGTGACCACGCCTTCTAGCTAATGATTTCTTCCTCCTGCCCAGATCGATCTTCTTTGGTCTTGATCTTCCTCAAAGGTTGCCCAATTAAGTGGCTCTATGCAACATATTTGCAATTCAGCCAGTAAATTCAACACCATTTGATCGAAGTATGCAAATCACATCTCTAATAACCTTAAATTTAATCTAGTTAATACTGTTGAACCACCAAGACGTGAAATTCTCTCCAACAATAGCACTATTGATCTCAGCAACAATATGAAACATCATCACAAGAATAATCACTACGAATTTATAATCAATATGTACCCAATTTTTCATTGTGGCTCTATGCGAAATATTTGCAATTCAGCCAGTAAATTCAACACCATTTGATCGAAGTATGCAAATCACATCTCTGATAACTTTAAATTTATTCTGGTTAATGCTGTTGAGCCACCAAGTGAAGACAGGAAATTCTTTCAAACAACATCCACTATTGATCTCAGCAACGATATGAAACATTAACACAAGAATAATCACTAAGGATTTATAATCAGGAAGTACCCAAATTTTCCTTGAAATGATTTAATGGCTTCCATACAAGCGCCTTCGTACACAGCTGCGAGCAAAACGTGGCCCATTGCGACGATATCCAGTGCGGTCCTTTCATTCCGAGAAGCTTTTACACCGGTTGTCAAACCGCGAATCAACACAACCAACAGAGGGATTAACCTTTATGAGAGAATAAAGAGCGGCGGCGAAGTACTCATAGATTTGCAGTACATTCGCAATCCATAATGTCGACTGCATAATAAATCAAAATTCCACTGCAAGCCGTTGAGTTTACCAACCAAGAGTCATTCTTTTCAGTTGCGATTTAGATTTTTATAAAATGTCTGTGCTTGTTCTTACCAATTTCCTCCAAGGGATTTTTACTGGGAAAAATAAAAAGAAGCATTCTTATTGGTTTTGTGAAAACACGCCACATCCAAACCTCCAAACCTCCCACAAGGATTTTAAGATTCCTTATTGGTCGGTTTTGACACGCCACTTTCAAACAAGTACAAAACGTTCTCCTAGCAACAAAATTGCTCCTTGATTTAAAATTATGATAGAGAAAGAACTATATCAATAATTTAAATGTTTGTTTGTGTTCCAAGGGAAAGCTCTTCCCTCTTTCATTCCGGTGCTATGTACAGTTTAAAGAATCCGGTAGCAACACCAGTTGACAGCTTTGATATCTTTTAATAATGAGCCAATTTTGCTGAAATGCTTTGCGGCCATGGATGTTATTTCCTAGCATAAAGGTTGCGCTCATTTTTAGGGCGAGTGGAAAGACAAAATTATTATGAACTCCTTTCATATACTTATCAAGGTTCCGCGCTATTGAATTCAAATGCCCTTGGTCTTTTTCGGTTGGTGGCGTTGCTATGGTTGAGTTTCATTCGACCGATTTAAAACCTTTATAAGTAAACAATATATGCATGGGGCAGTGAAATGGTTTCGTTTAAATGTTCCCTTTATTGAAAACTTGCGGAATTTTCTCAGCTCACTTGCAGTTTTTCTCAATTTGACGTCAGCTTGGGATCATACAAAACAGAGCTGTGGAAAAAGGGATGTATTACCTCTGAAACCTTCGATTTTATCATTAAAATAATTATATATGTATATTTTTAATTAAATGGAAGGTTAATATTTCATTCTTTTCAAGGAAATTAACAAAGAAACCTGCGTACGACGGAGAAAAGAGCGGGGAAGCCTTTAAAGTTATCTCGCTTTGCTCAGTTGTAACAATGTTTTTAATTAGCACCAAAAATGACAAGAAATCAGTTGTAAGTTGGTGTGAGATGAAAAAAGCATACTGGGGGGCCCACGACAGATTGACCATTTGTCTCGTATGTTAATTAAGCACTTCAAAAAGCACTCGTGAGCTTCGAATCTAGCAGTTCTACGCTTCTCTTGTCCTGTCAAAATCCTTCATGTTTTCAGAAGGAAGATGTATCTTTCCATCTTGACGCCATTGATACCAGTAAATTCCTAAACAGATCCTGGGCAATTTAATCCCTACTTGGACAATAAAGCGCACTCAATAATACCCTCAAATGTCTTTCGTTTAGCCCTCGTCGTGGCCATAACATGCTTTCGTTCCACTGAACCAAAAGCACTTCACGCAACCGTCATAGTTCGACGTGCATTTACCTATCTCTTAACGAACGAATGCTGAAATCACGTGCTTGGCATGCGTTAAAGCCTCATTTACACTAGCAAGTTTTCCTTAACATACCCACTTGCCAAGGAAAACTTGCCGACTGTACACACTGGCAAGTTCTCCTTGTAAAGTTTAGCCTTGAAAAGTTTTCCTTGGTAATGTAAATGGAAAATATGACAAGTTTTCCTTGACAAGTGCACTTGACGAGTAATTTACACCAGCAAATATCGTCCTTCACTTTTTCCTTGACAAGTGTCCTTGTTCAAAAACTAGCATGCCAGTTTTTGAACAAGGACACTTGTCAAGGAAAAAATTGTCATATTTTCCATTTACAAGTTGTCAAGGAAACTTGCTAGTGTAAATGAGGCTTACAAAATAAATAACGTGCTATGTTAAATTACTGAAACCGTTTAGATATGCCGCGGAGTGTCAAACAAATACAAAGGGTTTTTTGTTCTTTTTACGAGTTTTTTTTTAAGGTTTTTGATTTTGCATTTTTAGGTCTTTATCAGTTGCTCGAACACCTGCCCAGCGAGAATCTTTTTTCTCTTGTTTATGGCCATTAAGTCTTTTTATAACCAACAGATGTGGGTATGAAGCACTTCTCTACAAGAGAAAACTCAAATTTGCTTCAGAGATTGTACAATGATAATGGTGCAAAGGCCTTGTCGTTGACGGCCCAGATCATCGAGAAACGAAGCAAAACTGAAACCACAGGCAGCCCAGGGTCGGAGTTAATTATAAGGATTTGTAAAGGAATAGGAGATAACATACACTCAAAAAGATATTTACACGCAAAAGTTTTCAATGAAAAAAGCCGTACTTTATTGTCCTGGTGACTTTCTCGCTTTCTGCGCGATTATTTGCCTGATTTAAGCGACTTTTCAGCTTCCCGGTTTGTCACTCGTACATAAACTAAAGGAAAGGCTGGAAAGTAATTTCTAGCTTACCTCTCATCTCACCGATAAAATTACATTTTTCCGGCACCAGTCGCGCTCAAACTCCGGTGATAGCCACACCGATAAATTTACTTCTCTTTGGCCAAGTTTCAAGGTCCAGCGAGTATCCATTGCTGAGTAACAGCGATGAATATTCAAATATTCAAAATTCTTCGAGGCTCGTTCACTTGAGCCGCAATACAGTGAGAGCAAATAAAGTGACGGTTAGTTTTTACCCTCCGAGCCTGGGCCGATTATGATGAAACTGCGATTGAAAAACACCCAGTTTCCCGACTTTGTAAACATGCGAAAATAAAGAAATAAATTGTCAAGACCATAGGCAGAGACACTGTCAAAATAAGAAAAATCGAGCTCTTTCCAAATAAGAAAAAAGATCTAGGCAAATTTCTCGGAGAAAATCGAACCTATCTTAAGTGGAAACCTTCCAACACTGAGCTTCATTTTACTGAAAAATCGTAGAACGTTTTCCCTGCATTTGTAAAATCTCCGATCAAATGCTTCTATCCAACAAACACCACATTTAAGCCGATAATAACCAAACATTTTAACAACATGAAATCAATGAACTCTACCCAAAGGATGAACTCAATTTATATCGATCACTCATGTATCAATTTGCAGATAAAATGGAGGGATATCACTGATCTCTTCGGTTACATCCAAAAGCTCTTGGAATGTGATTTACAACACAATTCACTTCATGAGTGACTTGCGCGACAGAAGAACCATCAATTGTCCGGCAAACGGTGGAGTAGTGCCTTATGTAAATTTGCATTTGGGGAGTTTTAAACCTCTCTCCTTTATAAGGGCAGTTTCCAGTGAGTTACATCAAAGTAACTGTTCCCTAAACAGGATAGCTGGGCTACGTAGGAAACAGGTTCAAGTCATTAACGCCTTCTAGCGCCGTTTTCTTCTTCTTCTTCTTCTTCTTCTTCTTCTTCTCCTTTCACAAAGCTGTCTACAAGTTGCAATTTAAATAACAGATCTTCCCGTAAAATGAGAATTGCGCAGCGAAAAAGTCCACACTGTTTGGTTCTAATTGAATCAATATGTTTCCTTTATTTTCGCACCTGGATGTCAGTGGCACGTTTATATATAAGTATTGTTCGTGAGAAATTTTACAATCAGAAAAAATACCATAAGACATACGCAACGAAAAAATAAGTAAACCGAACAAGAGACTTTCATGACGAGCAACGGCGTACAGTTTCCGTTGCGCAGGTGAAAATCTCTCTCATGATCATCCAGTAAAACTGATTACAACTCAAAAGGCAAAAGTCTATAGGGTGCCAAAAGCGGGATACAGCACGCGTAGAAGAAGTCCTTTCAAGCTTCCGACTGGAAGAAAAAATGACGATTTTTGACCAATCACAAAGTCATGCAAAACCATAATTATTTTCTATTCTTGCTTAAATATCAGTTAATAAGAGTGGAAATACATATTTACAAAACAAGCTTTTATACTATATATAAGGACGAAAGAGTCTTTCATCATCCGTAATACCGGTTGGTCACAGAAGGTTATAAGATAAAGATGCCATGATGTAAATTCTACTTGGTATTAAATCGGTTATATACCAACAACAGGCTTTTGGTGGATTCCATTGTTTCAGTTCTAGTATGAAAGTACAAAATACAAAATGTGTTTTGAGACGCCTCAATACAAAGTTTATTTCAAAATTCTAGACCTACTTCCCATTATAGAGGTAGTTCCAGCTAGAATGTGTCTGATTAATCGATACTTTTTACAAAGCGGAAGTTTCTGCTTGAAATCCTCTGTTACTGAAACCTCCATTCGCAGTATCCTTTCCTTTCTCTCCATCAACTTCCACGTGTTGTAGCTCTTGGCTTCGCCTTTCAATATTTTCCATCATTCGCTGGCCAGCGTAGGCTATGACACCGAAGAACGCGAATCCGAAGACTAATATACCCACGGACATCCCGATCAGATCTGGGCCAAGTGGGAGGATAACAAAGGCGGTGACAAGAGAAATTGTGTCCAAGATGTAGATTAAGGCAGCAAGAACTTGGCGGTGAAAATGAGTGCCAAGAATGGAACCTAAAGGAGCCATAAACATAACGATTGGGGCGGTGACAATGATGTAATTCCAGGCCTGAAGGCTGACAGATTCTTGGATGACACGGCGCCAGAATAGACCCACTAGAGAAGTCCATGCCATCATGACAACTGATGTCGGCGTGGCCGTCTTCTCAGTTACACGGAACAGAAGCGTCAAGACGCTGAAGCTGCAGATATCGACTCCACCACCGACAACGGCAGTAAATACGCCACCGATAAATCCACACAAAAGAAGAACTATTATCTTCCAGGGCTTGACGTCAGGAATGGTAGGGTAGGTCTTGCGCTTGTGATAGCGATTGAGAAGGAAAAGGGCAAATGCGAAGGCAAACCAGACGCACACAAAGATCATTTTCTTCACCTTTGCACTGACATAAGGATCGACAAACTCCAGCCCAAGTATCACTCCTAAGACCCCACCGGAAAAACAAAAGACTATGGAGTGCATCTCTACCTGCACCCGCATCCAAAAGATGACAAACGTCGCTGCTGACATGCCACAGGACTGTACCATGAGGGCTACGTCACGTGCAACTGATGGTGCCACATCGAAAGCCAGAGTCAACACGGGAAAAGCGACAGCGCCTCCACCCTCACTGGTCATTCCTATGAAAGAAAAATTACTTTGTTATTGTCAGTATTACTCCTACAAGTCTATGGGACTCATCAGCATTCCAAATTGGATCGTTCCGTTCTGCAATTTAAAATTAAACAATCTTAGTCTTCTTTACGCTTTTAATATTTGCCGGACGGTCGTCCGCGTCTTCAACAGATTCTGAAGTTAAAATAAAACAACTTTGCCAACAGATTTCTATGGCAATAAAAACATTCTTTCTGTGAAATGTTGACTACATTGTTTTCAGTTGCACTTTGTTTTACTGCCCCTTTTTGCGGCTCACAGCCCGGGAAGGGGGGGGGGGGGGTATTCCCTTATAAGGGCTTAATGGGGACGTGCGGCCAGCCAGGGTACGCTTTTCGGGATTTTTGTCTTGAACAGGGTATCGAATTTATCATTTTTTGTCTCAATCAGGGTATCGATTTATCAATTTTTGTCTTAAACTGGGTTAAATGTCTTGAACAGGGTATCAAAAATCGGAATTCTGTCTTTAAATGGGTAGGAAAATCAGCGATATTTGTCTTAAACAGGGTCAGGGTATGAGGGGCCGCGTCGCACCTCCCCAACCAGGGATACATCGAGTACCCCCCCCCCGGGGATCAAAGCTAAAACGTGCAAAAATCCGTTTCATTTGCCATTTCGTTTGTCTGCAAAACACCTTTCTACTTCCATAAGCAGTGCTTTTAGTACTCGGTAACTGTGCAACGGATTGTAAAATATTACGAATAGTGGCGGTAAATATAGGAATAGTCTTTACCTGCAACACAACCGCCAAGAATCATTGTCAACGTCATGTAATATCTGTCAGGAAACAGTGCAAACCAGTTGTATTTGATGGCGCAAGTCCACCAAACAACGTGACAGAGTCCAGACGCGATTGCAATTCCAACGAAAAGGCGGTACTTTACCATAAGCTTCTTATGCCATGGTGCATTAGGGTCTAGCTCCGCCAATGCCTTATTTTGGGTCTTATTCAGAGTCTGACCTAAAAGGAAATAAAGAAAATTTAACCCAATACACTTAAGTCATCGAGGAAACAACGAAGCACGACATTATCTAACATCTAATATAAACAGAGCTTTCCAATGTGGATCTTGTTGAAGACGCCAGGTTTTTGCTTTCACATCTCGCCACTAATATGGTTATGTGCTTTAAAGCGAGTGGCAACTTCTTACTTAATATTTTGATGCCAGCATGAGTAATAGTTTGTTGCCATGTAGGCCTGCACAGAGAGCAGCGTCTGGTATGATTCCGATATCATGACAAAAGCATATAAGTTGGAAATTCCAAGAAAATGATGACCTTAAAGAAATGACTGCATGAGAAAAACGAAAACAATCCAAAATGTGTTGATTGTTAGCCCTTTTATCAAATTTTAAAAAGTTAAAAACGAATATCCAATCATTAACATCTAACTATGATCTTTCTTCAACTATTTCTTTCTGATTAATTATGTCTCTTGTCAGGGTTATTGTCCCGGCAACCACAAATGCTTGTGATTCAGGAAAGTAGAGTATTGCATCACTTTCCAAGTTTTATTACTTTTTTTTTCAGTTAGGTTGCAATTGACGTGTAGAAATCTCAAAGCAAAGCTAAATATTTTGTCATGTATTTAAAGTAAGATGCAATAGAAACAGGTGAGAGCAATAAACAGAGCTACGAAGTGTCCTTGTAGGTTGATAAGTACCTTCCCAAAAATACTTCTTGAACCATTGCCCTACAGTCCTTCGCCCTCTTCGAGGTTCTTCGCCAGACTGTTTCTGAAACACACAAAACTAATTGTTGAATCAATTCCTGTAACTGTAAGTAAAAAGTAAAGGTTTGTCTGCGCATTTTGTAAAGGAACTGGACAAAACGCTCAGGCCCCTGTACACATCTGGCGCTACCTAAAAGTATATGATTGCTCTCAATGAGTCAAATTTATAGATATCCTTTCTAACCGCTTTAAATTATTCATTAAAAGGTCTAAAACAAAAAAATTGCGAAAAAAGCCTGTAAACATAAATACGGAGCCTGAGATTCAGAAGAGCACATGAAGACTTTCGAATCAAAAGAGATAGCAAGACATGGTTTTTGCAGTGTGAGTGTATCAAGGAGTTTTCCAAAGTTGGGCAGCTAATAACAGTTTTGAGCTTTGATCATTGACGAAAGCATAAACCAGAGAAAACGTAATTTTCAAGATCATTTAGGACGCACTAGTGTTTCAGTGGTTACTGAGTGGCCTTTTTGCCGGCGGATAATGGATATTCAAATAGCCAAATGGTCTTTCCATTCAGCTGAGTATCTTAATCCCCACACACGGCCCCACAAGCTACTAGGTTTCATTAATACCTTGTACAGATGAAGGTTATGGACTTTTTTCAAGGAAAAAAACACTTCAGCAGCTAATATGTAAACTGAAATAGTGAATCTTGAGTCTACGATATTGAATAGCTGTGAGCAGCAAATCCAAATTTTATTTTGAAACCAAATGAAATATTGTTGTTCGTAGTGAACCCTGTTAGAATGAAGAATGATATGCTCGAATTTCAGGCACGATTAAAAGATGCCGACAATCGTGACTTAAACCCAGCATTAAACTTTGCTGAGGATTCCGTAAGGTCTTATGCAATAGCGCTAGAGTCGATGTACACTATTCTCCGAGTTTCAAGCCCACCTATTACTGATTGTTGACGCACTGAAACTCCATAGGAATGCATACGCACATGCATTTTGATTCACTTGAGATGTGATATTGGGTGATATCTCATATATTGGGGGATATGGGTGATATGGCACCTGTAAGTTTCAAGTATATCAACAAGAACACCTTGAAGCCACGAATGCTATTCTATTTGTCATGCTAACGTCAACCATCGTCTGTAAACTGAAGTATCGCAGAAGGAGAAAGGTAACCCTTTAAAACTCGTGTTTACGCGGAAGGCCGTGATTTAGGGGTGGAATGGTTTTTGGCCATTTGTCATTGTTTGGTTACGATTCTCTCTGATTTTAAAACAACGAACCATGAACACCTTTACCAAACTGTAAAGGAGGTAGTGAATTACTTAATGCCTTTTGGTTTTTTTGGCTTATATCCAATTCAATTGTTCAATTGCAAAAATAGACTTTTTTGAAAAAAATTCAGTCGATAATTGTACACTCGGGCCGTCATGGATCAGTCGCGCTTGCGCATGCACGCATTGCCTTTCACGTGTCCTCGAAGGGAGAAAGGGACGTTACACAAGCTCTTATCACGTGTTTGGCGTAGATGAAATTGAACTTTGGCTTTGTTTGTGAACGGAATTTGTGTTATGTGGTGCTTCATTGGAACAAGCCAGGCGGTCTATCTTGATGACTCAGGCTATTAACTGGAAGGTGGAACTGCAGTCGTCTCATTAGTGACTATTTTGTAGGGCTATTTCTTTTCTAGTTAGACAGAATTTAAACAGTGCTTAGAAATGCCGCGCTCTAATCCAAGTCGTTTTCATTTTAGCTGCAACTAGTTTGTTAAGGTCACTCGTTGTCGAAAACGGTGTCGAGGAAGCAGGATTATATGGCAACTCGCTTCTAGAATGTTTTGGGGTAAGCGGCGACGGTCGTAATCACGTGACCGGCCTATTGTGTTTTCAAGTGCACGGAAAAGGTGCGCCGCAAGCCATTGATAACTTTTGAAAGTGAACCAAAAACGCAGACATTGACGATAATGTGTTCAACAAGTCTGATGCCAAAATAGCTTTACCAAACAACGAACGAAAAATTCACGTTTGTTTTCTCTCATTTGTTTAAAAACTAGTTTTAATAATCCAGTTTTGGCCAACCCCTATGAAACAGTGTGGACTCGGAACCCTTGCGAGTTGATACAACTTTGAGCTGGGAGTCAAGAGAGAGATTTGGCACCGCTTATGATACGGCAAACGGCAGACACCAGGCTGACATTTGGGTTTTGCCAAAATCAAAGACTTGCTTGATTTTAATTAATTTCCTCCCGTTTAGCTATAGATATCGAGAAAATTCTCCAAACAAAATAACAAGTTAAAATAAGAGAGCTTTTCATGCCTTTACCGAAGCCAGCTTTCTGTCGATTGTCATTTCACGTACACGCAAAGCTTAAATCTCCGAATTTAAGCAGCCTTAATGGGAAAATTTAATACCTTCGTTTGTTTTGAAGCACAAACGCAGTCCAACGCCGAAACGTCCGAAAAAAGGTTCAAAAACTTGCCGTGAGTGTAATAACACATAACACATTGGTTTATTGGGGCGGCTCTCTTTGAAATGAAATGAAAAGCGCACTAAGGTCATTAAAAAACAAACTCATTAACTTACTTGATTACTTGAGGCTTGCTCATGGTTTCGTGAAGGGTTGATAGTTGGAGAGTGTGGTGGTCTAGCTTTGTAAGTCCCGTTCTCGAGCGGCAAATTGACGGCAACTTCTCCACTCATGCTTTTTTCCTCTCAGGTTCAATTTAGCAGTCTGTCTTCTACAAGGAAGCTATTATAATAGAGTAAAAAATATCAACAATCTTAAAAATCAGAAACAATATTACTATACTTCGTTGATAACCAAGAGGATTCTATTTAATGAAGCCAATACTCTCACCTATATACCAAACGACTCGCAAGGAAGCTGTCGTGAAATGAGCTGTCCTTTTGAATGTACGCTGGTTTTATAGTAATATGTGTCAAGTGAGACGTCCTTTGTCAGCAACAACTACTGCGCACAATATCTGAATATATACATAATTTCAGGGTTCACCAATGATGTGCTTATTCCAATACCCTTCATTTAAATATAGAGTGTTCCATACTGTTCAGCTATTCAAAACATCAAGTCTGTCATTAGTTAAAAGAAAAAAGGAAAGGAAAACCAATAGACAAGGAGAACGCAGTCCAGAACTGTTATAAAAACAAAAGAAAGATTGACATATTAAGTAATTATAACAATTCTAATCTTTACGTTGTCAGAAAGCCGAGAGTACATAATTATTCATGATTATTGCACGGATTTTTCTTCAAGTTCTAAAGGCAACGCAACTGCCCTAAAACGATTATTTAGTTCATGGATAGTATGTATCATGTTGGTAAAACTGTATTTCAGATTTACACGAGTTTAATTAAGCTTGTGTCAAACCATTTCCGACAACCCGAGGGCCGCCTTTACAATGAGAAAATCATTGTTTTGATAGGCCCTGCGAAGTTGCATCCAGTCTTGCTTCACTAGTTCCAAATAACGCTACGGAGATATTTTTGGATCACTTTAACAAAGGCAATGTAAAATGGTATTATGTTGTTTTATGATGTTGAAGATGACAAGAAGGAAAGAGTTCGTAACTTCGCTATAATAAATATGCGCTTAACCTTACAGTTCTTTAGGAAAAAGGGAATTCTTTGTTTGAGGATTTAATAGGGATCCATTGTAGTTAAATGCGTCTTTACTAGACCTAACAGGCCAGATAACAATGGAGGCCAATATTTCTCGGGTAAGGGCAAGGAAAGTGAATGAACATCACTGGATTGTATCACTTAACCTGTACAGCGAACAGTGTAAAACACTGAAAATGAACACAATCAAAGCCAGTTTTTTTACTTTCAAAACACCGGCCGGTATTTTCCGGTTCGCTGGGAATTATCTCTTTCGATTGCGTAACAGGTCAGAGTTTGAGTTAGCATCATCTCTGGTTTGATCGAAGGCCAGCATTTCACAGCGGCCAGTTTCGCTTCATCGGTTGGTCATCATGAAAAACAAAACCAACTTAACTCGGTGTGTGGCTTTAATTAATATAATGCGATAAATACTGGCGTTGGTGGTGTATACAAAATGGAAATTGCAGTCATAGATGAAGGAAGGGTAAAGAGTGCAGAAGCTCAGCTCACTTCACATCGGTTGAAAGAGAAATAAACAAATCAGTGCGAAACACGGAAAACACGTGGCAATACACGTGATCGAACCGTTAACTCCTCCCCTTTCCCTCCCTGCTGGGCCTGCAAGTAATTCCAGCATAATTTTTATTACGACAATAGCAACAAGAATAAACAAAGTATTATTGTAAAAAGGGTTCAAAAGTTTCATATTTTCTTAACTTAAGAATGAAAATAAGAGATTGTCATACGGGACGATGTCTCGAAGGTTCTATGCCATTATTCACCAAGGTTCAACGTACAAGGCAGAACATTTTGTCTGCATATTAGTAAAGTGAAGCGTGAAAATATTTAGGGAATCACTGTACTTTGAACTTCATGGTTACGGCATGGAGCCGTTAAAAAGTCGTTCGGTTTTATTATCGTTTATTTTCTTTTCGTGTTTCACGAAACCTTACTTATTATTATCAAGAATATTACCCCAAACAAATAAAACCACAACTTTTTGTCATGGGATTAGCTATCACGTTAACGACAAAAACGTAGTTAAATTAGTTACAGCCGAAAAGTGTGACTTATCGATATCTCGGAAGACGTCTTTTCCAAGAAATGCTGTACTTTACTCTATCGGCTGGTGTAAGCCGGCTTAATAATACTTCGCGTATTAAGTGAGCATCTCTTTTGCCATGATCGTTTTATTGCGTGCAATATTCATAAGTCCGGTATTCTTACAGCACGCATTGGCCGGATATACCATCAGCTTTTTATAGCATTACCTTTAATTTCTCGTTGCCGTCTGACAAGAAGAAAACTGATAAATACACAAACAGGAAGAATTCAAATCAAAACCAGCAACTGTAAACTGACAAACGAAGAGAGTCAGGCATGCTGAACTGGTCGACGGACGTTTACATAACAATAGCAAAGATTAATCATCGCCGTGTTTACGTGAAACGGAGTGAGTACAGTCTGCTAATTGTCATAAAAGCATGAAAAATCACTTGTTTTAACTTTTCTCTTGCTTTTTAGAAGTTGTTTGATATCTGCAAATAACAGGCAGAACTGAAACGACCAAAACAATTTTCTACGACCTTCGGCAAAACGCAAATTTTGCCCTGCCTCGCCTTTTGCCTATAACGCGATGCTAAATCTCCCAAATTTCTCAAAATTTTCTTTCAAAGTCAATTTTTTGCATTCCAAGTTCAAAACAGCGCCTTGCTCTAAGAATCTTTTATTAATTTCGATGCTTAAAATTGTTAAGAATGCATAAGACTCCATTGACACTTCCTCGGTTAAATGATCGTGTTGCCTAAAGCTATTTTTCACACCCAGTGCTTTTAAAGTTCTATTATCTGGGAATCGTCACGATATTTTTACACAATAAAATACCCTTGCATCAGTAAAAACAGTGTTCGGCACTGCTAACTCACTTTTGACTCCTTAGCCATGAATTGTAATAAACTTTTAGCTGAAACTAATTTAACTTCTCAAGATACGGTTCTTCAGACTTAATGTGTGGAAATATACTGTAATTGAAAGAGCAGTGTTATGGTTAAACCATCTGAAAATCCGCTGAAAACAAAAGAGTTTTTCATTGAGCAGGAGGAAAAAACAACCCCATTTTTTAAGAGCGCGAATACTGTTATCCAGGCTTAGGAACCGCAATACTTTCTGTTCATATTTGCTCCAAGTTCATTTTTTCCATCCCAAATAGCTGTAACAACATATTGTTCTCCTGTGCAAATGCTAAGTATGAGGTTCTCAAATATGGCAAGCGGTCACCTTTCACGTAGCCATCTATTACACAGTGTTTCTTATCCCAGGTTATCCAGTAAATTTACAAAGTAGGAATCCTAAAATCTATTCCAAATACTTATCCTGGAACGTCCGACGCATCAATAGACAGCATATTTACTCGCACCGTTCTTCATCGTACATCAGTGGTAGCCATCTTGGTTTTTGTGCCAACGACAAGAGTCTCTAAATTCAAGAAGTCACTAAATCTACGTCGTCTCCTCCAATTACTACCTACCAGATCTGAAGCTATCGTTCAGTCAATACGGAAAATTCTCCTGTCAGTCAACATTTACTCAAATCCTTGCAGCTCCTCTTTGCAGACGATTTGCTTGCCTCACGGCAAGCATAGCAACCATCATGATGCAATTACAGATGGTCATTCAAATATCCGTGGGCTTTTTGGTTATAAAAATCAGGTAAAGGTCCTTCTCAAGTCATAGGTCTTAACTAGACATGCTCACATTCACCGAAAACTCGTTTACAAAGTTTCATTGATCAAGTCTTAGATGATTGTGACCGTCAGAAAAAAAAGCGAGCTTCTCTTCTTTATCACTTTAAGCTCTTCAAGTTCAGATCCCTTCACAATGAAATGCTGTGACTGAGAGATGTCAAAAGGTGTACAATTTTTCATATGTGACGAGTATTTGACTTGTACTTCTGCTGTTTTAACAGTGTAAACAAAGATAAATAACCGTCAAAGATCAGACCTGTCTCTTGACCCACTAAATTTGGCATCCCAAAATTGTCTAGTTGGTTATGTACAATGTATTTAATTGTTGGTTTCCTTCAGTGAAAATACCTATGTATTAAAAACTCAGTCGTAGTGGAAAGCTAAGTAAGTAGCTGAAGTATAGGTATTTACAGAAAAAAGTGAGAAATTAACTGTAACAACAGATAATAATAACATGCAAACTAGCGGCCGTGAGAAAAGGGGGCACATCTACATTGTAACTAATATTGTGCTCGTTAAAGTTACGTACGCTATAATAAAAGGCAACTGAAGGTAAATATTATCTACAAATTTATATAAGGAATACGAGAGAGAAAACAGAGTTAAAGAGCAAGCTGATTAACTAAAAGCGTTGTCGCAAGAGTTATTGTGCGTGATATACCAATGTGAAAATACCTTTTCTCGAACTTTTTGAGATTCGATTTTCCTCTGATGGATTAAGGAATGCTATTGCAAAAATCGTCCTAAAACGGTTGAGGAAAATCTCCTTAGCTTTGTCAGCAAGGAAGGCATGACTGGTCGATTAGAGGACGCACTATGGGTATTGCAGTCCTTCATGACGTTCAGGTACTAATAAAACAGGTCAGTATATAAGCTGGGAAACTTTTCATTGCTTAAATAGTCTTTAAAAAGTATACATATCCTGAGTTTATACTGTAATGACATTAATTTCAGAAAACTGAAGGATATATGGTGTGGATTCCACACCATAAATGAGTTATCGGTTTCATTGCTAATACGAGCTGCTTTGTTTTGCAAAAATTTTGTGATTTAGAAAGATGGACATGATAATTATTAGGGAGCCACGGCTACGACAACGCCACAGAACAAGAATATTGTTGGTTAAAATAGGACAAATAATCGTGTTGCACGTAAGGCACCGGCATTTCAATTAGTACATAGTTTTGCGATACTCTGTGTTAGAACGACTTGAAATCACGAAATTTGAAATTAGACGACAGTGTAAGTGAGCATACAGGAAGTTAACTATCAATAGAGTTATTTCAGTAGAGTTGTGACTTAGAGTTAGAGTTAACGACTGCCAAAATCCTTAATTCAAGATTTTGGACTGTCAAATTCCTGAATTCAGGATTTTGGAAACTTAACTCAACTCTACGACATAACTCTATGAAAATAACTCTACTGATAGCTGTCCCCAGCATACAGATAAGAACCTTGCAATTCTATATTTTCACTCTGAAACCGCTTGTGTTAACTTAGGATTCTTCGCCCACATTGCATGACTTGAACGAGATTAAATAATCGCAAAAGACTTATACATCATACTTTCAGATGACGTTTTCGTCTTCGTCGCCGTCGTAGATCGTAAAGTCCCTATTTCTCCACAATGTACGCCTACAAATAAGATAAGAATATATATAGGAATATATATAGGAGGATACTAAATAGTAATAAGTATCGTGGTTGAAACATGTTGCTTTTACTGGGCCAAAATATTTAGATTTTTAATTAATTTTGTCACAAATATAGTCGCCCGGTGAGATGGCAGTCGATGTACATGTTGCCGGTAAAATCCGTTCTCAGGTTGAGATCGTGTTTACCTTGGTTAAATTGCTGATCCTCGTTTTACCTAAGTTGAATAAATTAAGCGTCGAGAAAAATCAGAGTCAGATAAGAATTAGTTTTGGTTTTTATACATGGATATCAATTAACTTATTAAGTAATTAATGAAAGGAACTTTGCTGGGTTGAGTATGTTTGTCTTTGTAGTGCAGTGGTGAAGACACGGGACAATATATCTGGAGGGTCCGAGATCGAGTATCATTTAGTGCATAGTACAGTTCTCTGTTCCATTACTATGTTGTAATGCTGAGACTGAATGGATAAGTCAGTGTGGGGGTAAGATGATACGAAACACGAAGAAAGTGTGTTGAGGCTTGAGGGAACGGTATGGGTGTTTTCAGTACTTTTCGGTTGGTTGATAGTTGATTTAAACTATGTAAAGTGCATATTCAACCTAGGTGAAATAAGGATCACCAATTTAACCAACTGCAGGTAAAAACGGATTCAACCTGAGACTTAATTTGACCGACAACATACACACCAAGATATTTAATGCAAGAAGATTTCTCCAAACAAACGTTTAATTGAAGCAATTAATGGCCATGGCAGCAGATACAATTAGCAAATCGAAAGTGGTTTAGCGTTGTCTATACTCTTATCGACAACGATATTCGTCATCACAGTGCTCAAAATGTTGTTGACTCAAGAAGCGCAGCCAAGTGAGTCTACAAACTACACTGAACCACTTTCGATTTGTTTTTACCACAATATTCAACGTCAAAGAAAGTGTTTATTTCAGAGCGGGACACAAAGAAAGAGCAAGCGTTGCCTATAGCTTTCTCGCAATATGATTGGTTTATTTCCAAAAATGAGCGTTCCTGATTGGCTATTACATTGCGTGACAAATTGACGCGAGCAGCGCTGTCCAGACCCTTATCGACAACGCCAAATGAGCCAATCAGATTCCGTAATTACAAGCAATTGTGGTAAAAATTATAATTTTCCGCTTACGAGGCATAAAAATAAGATACTTCGCTTTGGCCAAATTTAAAGTTAACTTATTGCTGCACAACCATTTGTAGACAGCTGGCAAATACTTAATGATAATTAAAATGATCAATGATAGTGATAGACTTAATGGTTAATTTCACCCAATAATCTGTCGAAATCGCTTCAGATCAAGAGGCTGTGAAAGATGTATCGCCCCAATGTAATCTAGTTGAAAAAGACTTGGGGTAATCATTAACGAAAACGATAAATAAGAGCCGACCACTGTGCATCACATTGCCGTGCTGGATTTCATCTGCGGCCGAAGCAAAAAAATTTGCTGCCTTTGTAATTATTTCATCCGCAAATGGTTGGACTTTCAAGTCTTCTCAGATAAGGAATATAAACTGCAAACCCCGTCTCACAATCCGTGTTCAGTTTGTTCAGAAATTCTGTAGGACGTCAAAGATCCCGCACACTATTCGAAAAGAGCAGGGTAAAGAGTTCTTGGTGTTGTGGTCTGGTCTGATCGGTCACAAGTCAGTATTAGCCTTTGGCTATTAAGTGCAACCCTTGTAAAATA
>OX421448.1:41657813-41660313 GCA_949126865.1 Montipora capitata | reverse complement strand
AAACGAAATTATTTACTTTTCTTGTTTCATTTATATTTTATACAGAATGCCCCAGCTTCGCCTCCCAAGAAAAAGAAGCCGACTGATGACTATGAAAATATCATGCCCAGTTAAGAATCCGATCCCACCAACGCGTCGGCCAACACGTCGGCCAATGCGCCGGTCGACTGTCGGTCGACTGTTGGTCGACTGTCGGTCGACTGTCGGTCGACTGTTGGTCGACTGTCGGTCGACTGTCGGCCGACTGTTGGTCGACTGTCGGCCGACGCGTTGGCCGCTGTTTAATCTTATAACGTATGAGATGCGTCGGTGGTGCGTTGGTGGTGCGTCGGTGGCGTGTCGGTGACTCATTTAGGCCTTATTGAACTGTTGAAAACCTAAACGTACCTTTTTCAAACTGAACGGAAATGTCTTCGACGGAAAACTTTCACTACGATATGAAAATAAGAAATTTACTTTTGACCGCCATCTTGTATTTCGTGATATTAGAACCCAGTTCGCATTACGACAAGTGTTATTAGAACCCAGTTTGCGTTGCCCGAGACTTCATCTTTATCAGCTATTTATATATATTATTACAGGGCTTCTAAGAGGCTGCGAAAAAAATTTGGACATGCGGGACCTTGAAGTATCATTATGCGGCAAGGAAGCTCTATTATGCGGCAATCAATCAAGAACATATTTGAGCACAAGGGACCAACATGATGCAATTGAATTGGACATAGACTTTTGCAAACTTGGTGGCTCCTAAAGGAGCCGGTTTTTTTTAGTTGACAAAGCCCTCTAGGAATAGAAGGCATCGTCCAACGCCATCGGCAACAGCCTCTTCGCGATGCGAAGTCGTTTCACAAACGGCAACAGATCGCCCAGCTGCCTTCGGCACTCCTGCTCGATCCTTTTAACTGACAGTTTCGGGTCTCCCAGCCTCTCCAGGGTGCTTTGGTATGTCATTTCGTTTACAATTCGCAGCTCCGCTATGCCGAGAAAGTCTCTAATCGTGCTGCGTGCTGTGCCTGCGAGTCTGTACGCGTTGTTCAGGCTACACTTCCTCTCATTCAGGGTAGAGAGCACTGCCGCGTATCGTTGATGGATTTCGGTAAGGTCATTGCGGTCGACCTTCGCAGCAGTTTCATGGTTTGTTGCAGCTGGTGGTTCTGAGTTTTGCAAGGTTCGCAGCTGCCGCTCCAGGGTCTTAATGCGGTCATCTTTGGCTTTCAACTGCTCTTTGTAGGTGGCCATTTCCTGTTCATTTTGCCGGACCAAGTCTGCCATCTCGTCGGCGTCCTGTTGAGCCTGAGCTAGCTGTTCTTCCCTCTCTTGGTAATGATCTTCGAGCTCATCAAACTGGGCCTTCAGATCTTGATAGGCTTTGCCAAGTTACTGATGTTTCTGCTGCAGCTGCCGACAAATTGATTTATACTTAGGCTCAGCTTCTGGAGATCGTGCGGCTACCTGCAGCTGCTCCTTTTCTGCTGCCCTCCTTCCCATTTTAGTCTTCTGGTTTTTAGCTGGTGGCTGCTCACAATCACATTTACGATTGTCGCCACTACAAGAACCGCACATTTCGGGAAGCAAAATCGCGCGACTTACCAGCCTTTCAAAGCCTACCGTGGTCCGTGCGCTGGGTGAGCTAAGAACAATCTGTTCAACAAAGTCCCGATTGCCGGAATTAAGCTTGGAGGCTTAGGGAAGACCGTGGAAATAGACGAGTCGAATTTTTGTGCCAAGAGAAAGTATAAGAGAGAGAGAGTATCGGAAGGTCCGTGGGTCTTTGGCGTAGTGGAGCGAGGATCGCAGAAGGTGCTGCTCTTCCGCGTTCCCGACCGAACTAGAGAGACCCTTGTTCATCGTCTCACTACTACACATATCCAACCTGGAACTGTTGTCGTCTCCTTTACTGTTATTTTACTCGGGACAGTTGTTAGATTAGGTATTCAAAATTATGCCTCGAAATAACTTTGCCCAAACATTCCACGTTGTATGCATTTCACTGTGATATAAGCAGTGAAAATTCCTTCCTCTTTGCCCCGCGTTTCGCACAATCGCCCGCCATTTTGAATTTTCACGCAGTTGCTTTTCAATAATGTCACGTGGACGCGAATTTGAGCAGTGATTGGCTAATGGTTTGTTTTGGTATTTGTTATCAAAATTGATAACGATCCTGGACTGATAGCTAATATGTTGTTTGTTTCAATAGAATGTTTCGCTGGAAAAGGTTTTTGTGAGATTTTCCGGCCTTTGTGGATTCATTGTGTTGTGTGATATTCGAGCTCAGTAACTTATTTGCTTAGGTGGGTTGAAATTTGATATACGCGAGCAGTTTTCGTAAAGATGACAGGAATTTTTAGTCGTGTTCTTTCTGGCAAATGATTAATAGGTAGCCATAGTTTTTGACGTCAGAAAAAGATTTGTTTTGAAGTTTATTTGGGAAGCCAACAATATTTCTTTGACTGGTTCCTGGTTAACACAATTTATTGCTACGACTTACTAGTGCGAAAAT
>OX421448.1:41645313-41652813 GCA_949126865.1 Montipora capitata | reverse complement strand
TTTACCATCGATTCTCAAATTTAGAGTTCTTTCGCTGTTATTGAAATTTGGTAAAACGGTCCCTCTGGGGATTGGTTCAAAGGATTATGTTCAGAAAAATATGTCGAGGAGAATATGTTCTCTTGTTTTGCCATTATTATTAGCTCGCACTCCACTGTTACAATCGCGGCGGCCACAAGCTCTTAGGCAGTACGTAACAGTGAGGTTTCCGTAATGAAAAAAAAAAGGCCGAGTTAACAGCCAAATTCGTCCGTTAAAAATTCTTACCACTTCAACATCTGATGGAATGCGCGATAAGAAGTCCATAAGCTCGTTGTTATCCACAGCATTTGGTTTACGGATTTTCTTTGTGAACTTGTTTATTCCTATTCAACAGTTACCAGGAACACTGTATTAGAACTGAATATTACGAAAAAATGTACATTTGATTTTACATTTGAAGCTACTATGAGGAGATTCAAATGGGCACGATTTATACTAGTAACGGATGAACATCAAGACAAATCCCCCTTTTTGAGAAGAACATAGGAAATCATTTTTAGCGCGCATTAGATCTCGTGCATGCATAAACACGCACAAAGGGAAGGATCGTCCGTTCAAGCGAACTGTACTCGGCAGTTCGTCTGTTATGACTGCCAACCGCAGAAGTTTCTCTGGATGGAGTAGTGCGCATTTACACGAATGCAAATCAGCCCAAGTCCGTCGGTAGCAGGCTGACGACCCGTCTCTTGTACAATTTCTTCCAATATCGCGGACTGTCGCAGTACAGTACTGCAAACTAATAATGAGGTAACAAATCCGTCGTTCGTTATTTGTGCCGTCGAGTTTCTTAAACCGTTATTCTTCGCGTCTGCAAAGAATTAAAGCATTGGGATCGCTTGAAGTTTGCGGCGCGTGTGCCTTTGCGTCGGCAAGCGGTGATGTAATAAGTACACACGACAATATATTTAACTGTTACATTAATCCAGTTTGTAAACAAGACCGCCGAAGGCAATGTTCATTGAGTGAAAGACATGAAACTGAAATCCTGGAAAATAAATTTTCGGACAGTCTTTGCTTGTAAAATGAGGGTAATAAAAATGACTGGCACGCAGTACAAACAATTTTTACCCCAGGCAAGCAGCAAGAACTTCAAAGGGACAAGGTAAAGGACAACTGTTCCCAGCGTGAAGATAACACACATCAAATACGAACAGAACGGAACAGTCCAATTGAATGTGCTGAAAGAAAAATATATTGACGGTAAGTCCTTGCTTGACAAGAAAGGTGAGAGGGGAATGGATTATCGAGCTAGAAGTAATTAAGATTAAAGGGGTCTTGGCTTAAACGCAGTTTGGTCTCTATCTCCATGTAAAGCCGCATCAAACTAGACTGATATTTGCCCAACACATTTTCCCCTTGAATTACAACTTTTTAGAATTTATCTGATTGGGTCAAGTCGCAAAGATAAAGTTCGCACTTTTTTCCTCACCAAAATGTTCGAACCACATTATTTGTCAGATCATTCACTTGTGGTAAGTTTTAATAAGAACTAAAACTCTAAGAAGGCGAATCAACGTGAACCATTAGTTGTAGGAAAAATCTCTAAGTACCAAGAAGAAACAAGCCTCTCGTAGGAGAGTGGAGAGGGAACAAACACAACTAACATGACGTCACGTATAGGAATCGAACTCGGGCCACATCGTTGGGAAGCGACTCAAATGAACACTACAAAACCCTGCTCTTCAATATTAGAAGTTAGAGGAGAAGTGCTTATAATTACACTTGTTTTACTCTCGAACAAATTCTGAAGTGAAGTTTACTGTAATTCAAACTTACTTTTTAACTCTTTCTCCCATGGAAGCCACCATGTCCAGGGCGTTTTGCACCGTCTGACAAATGGACGTTAGCGCTGCAATCTTCTCTTTAAAACTTTTACCTTTGTCCTAAAACAACAAACATCAGAGTCTTTATGTTAACACCTTTTTAAGTACGGCATTTCATCGTTACGTGGTTTGAGCTTTCGATGAAACTAATTTGAATGAAAAAATCACTGCTTCCCTACAATGAAATGCACGTTCACGAAGTGCCCTGTTAAGTCTTTTAAGTTACTACTGTTAATGTTTCTATGCTTTTGAGGAGAAAAGTCAGAGGGTCACTTTGATAAAGATAATGATCTCGAATCTAGAAACTCATCAAAATAGGGGTGCATATTAGGCAGCGTTTACACGAACGCTGTGCGTTCTGTTTACACGACACCGATCGAGACCGTTGGCGAAACCCGGTCGATTTGAAAACGTTTCCAAAAGTGAAGCGTTTTCAAAACGATGCGGTTTCATCTATCGTGTAAACAGCGAAACCGCATCGATTTGAATAGTTACTATTTTGGCGCGAGATTTGCATTGTTCGATTCAAAACGGTGAATTTAGCACGTAGTGGAGCGCTCGCTTATACCATCACGACTTTGATTTTCTGGCGAAAACGATTCCGTGCAAACACTTCCAAACTGAATCGATTCTGACGCGATTTCGAAGTAACGAAACCGTGTCGATGTGAAACCGCCGATCCGTGTAAACGCTGCCTTATTTGTTTCGTTTTAGGAAATAAGCCGGGTTTACCGTTGGTCTTTTTATCTTTTATGCAAGTTATTCACAAAAAAAATTATTTGTCACTAACCCCTTTTTTCCCTTTATCTTCCTCCTCATCTTCTAAGTCGTCATCGTCATCCACTGGAGCTCCTTCCTATAATATTCTCAAACTCATTAATAATACATACGGTTTTAGCCAATTGGAGTACCCCATTTTGGTCAGGTTCATATACCTTGATACCCAGTGAAACTACAGATCAAGAAACGCCCGCGTTAGTACAAAAACTCATCAAGACACTTGAATTTCAAAAACCTTTATGCTAATAAGCCTTGGGGGAAAAAATTACAATTAACTACCCGCACACAATGCATTTTAAATTTCCCGAATATTCAACATAAAACTTTCGCAGTACCTTTTATCTTTAGTGTCCAGGGACCGGTTCCTCGAAAGCCGATTAACGCTAATCTAAGATTAAAAATTAACCAAGCAGTTTATTTCTCTACTCCCAAATGCTGTTCAACGCAGCTTTTTGGCAGAACTTTACATGAGAAGACGTCAATCTTGAAAAACAAAAATAAGCAAAAGAAACTTTCACCACAAAGTTGAAAACGTGAAACAAAAGTTTACGCTAATCCTGGATTAAGTTAATCGGCTTTCGACGAACCGGGCCCAGAGGATTAAGACGAATTTGGAGACTCAATTGTTCACCGAAGATGTCTGCACTCAGGCTTGAACCTTGTGTAGTCTGTAGTCTTTGAAAAGTCCGCCGCAATCTTAAACCGACACTTGTACCTCTCTTAACTTCAGCCATTCGGCGAAAATGTTCACAGCCCAATTATTTTTATATTAAGTTGAAACTGGAACGGCCTCGTTAACCGAATCACTAGGGAGCCTTAGCAACGGCAACGGTGAGGGCAACGAGAACGTCACACATTTGTATATTTTGTACGCAAAAACAATAGCTTTACACCCTCTGCACGTGCATTTTTCATTTTTGTCCCTTTCTTTGCCGTCGTCTGCAAAACAACATGAAATTGCCAAATTTATGGCTTTATGGACAAAGTCAGCACTTGGAGATAAATTTTCATTTTCTCCCCTAAATACCCCTTATTCACGGTAGCCGCCATGTTGGTTTTCAAATTGTCATGACAATTGGCTTTGTGTTATGCTGGGGGGCAAACATCGGAATGAAGGCAAATTGCGAAAAATCGGCCCGTCGAAATATTAAATTAACATTGCTAAAAGTGCATTTCAGAATTTAGAATTAAGTACCTTTTATAATAAATTTATATCTTTTGATTGCCTCCGACATTTTGACTTTCTACTTCGTTATCTGCCCATTTTTCACTAAAAAAACATCGAAGTAACTTGTGTAATCATTCTATTTTACTACTTAGGTGATAAACATTGAGTGAATGTGAAACACATCATCTGTGTAGCTAAGATGTTCGTTATAACCTCTCGAACTTGTGCTGTGCATGTAATTTGCATGATGAAGGCAAATCCAACATGGCCGCTATCGTGAATAAGGTCTATTAAACGCCGCTCATGACGGTTTCACTCCTGAGGGACTGCGACACCTTTGTCATATTAAAAAGATTGGAATAGTCTCGAAGTGATTGCAATAACGCGAATTTATGTTTTTAGATGACGTTCTCGTTGTCGTTCCCGTCGTCGTTGCTAAAGCTCCCTACTTTCTTGGGAAGACGATTTTGGCAGGCGAAAACGACGTGATTTCTGTCTCGCTCTCCATCACGCGCCATCATGTAAATTCATTCAAAAGTTATACTTTTTAAAGTCATCCAAATATTGAATATTCATTTCCTTTACAAACTACGAAGCGCACTACTCTTGTTAAATTGTATTGCGGGGGGGGGGGGGGGGGGGAATTCTACAGTACAAGCCAAAGTTCTTCCCCGCCCAATATGTAATATTCACCTTTCTTATTTTGTTTTGGCACATACTGTTAGCTTATGCACCTAAAACGAAGTCGGTTAAGAGTCGTTTCCTAGGTACTGCTCTTAAGGTAATCCCCATAATAATTAACCAGTAAGGGTCTGGTAACAACGAGTTGAAAAATGAAATATTGAAAGAAACAGCGAAGCTCAACAACGTACTTCAAAATCCGAAAATTTAGTTCAGTGTTTATTAGGAAGGAAGCATGTGTGTTTCCGGTAAACAAGAGCCTTGAAGACTGTTTTTAGCTGGTAGAAATTGCCGAAAATCAACTTACCTGTTCCTCTGGGTTCACGTTTTTGTCAGCAAGCAGCATGCACATCACATACTGCTTGAGAAATGTCAGCAGCAGTGTCAAAGGTATGATGTAGAAGTCAAAATTCAGGCATAACATTATGTAAATCTGAAAGGCAATGTAAACAACAACAACAACAACAAGCTTTATTTCCCTAAATATGTATTGTGGCTACCTAAAATAACTGGAGAAATTAAAAAGGAAGGCAATCCTACGAAAATAAAGTCCTAAGGGTATCAGCAATGCACAGCTACTTAGTGCATCCATGGTATCAATTTGCGATTTACTGAGCCAACTTTTATATCTTCACTTATTGGCCAGTTGTGCAATGCTATCGCTTATTGTCTTATGTCAATGTCTTGAAGACAAATCTGGAAAATCCTTCTTTTGTCGACCCGCACCGAGACCATGAATTGTTTTGCAGTTAAAAATGACGGGTTTTTCTCGGCAATTGTTTACGCAGAAAAGGGATCCGATGTTGTTGGCATGTAAAAACATTTGTACCATCTGCATTTGAAAAGTAATCAAAGTGAAATCCTTTTTTTTTCTTGACTTCTGAAATAAATCGTTTCTCCGAAATGAATATCACAGGAAGGTTCCGAAAGTATTTTTGGTTTGAGTGATGCCATGCATGTTGCAGACGTGTAATCTTTGCATTTTACGAAATTCATTTCAATGTTTCATGACCTAATATAACTAATTTGTGTTTCACCCCTGTACCTACACATCTCTTAATGCACGCCAGCGAAAAAATTGAACGATTTGAACGAGTCGCGAGAGTTGTTCAACGCTTAAATCATCCGCCATTTTGACACACCATTCGCCTTGGTCATGGCTCCGTCAATCTCAGTAAACCCTCCTGTCATTTTCACTCCGTAGCAAAAGGGGTGTACCAGAAATGAGCAGCGTTAGCGCAGTGGTGGAGAACTCGTCTTCAAGTCCGGAGGTTTTTTTTTTCCAAGGTTGTTCGAAGTGTGCTGCTTTGATCATTATTCGATTTAGTTAAGAAAAAATAAGACGCGGGCATTTGAAGGACATGACAAGATACTCACAGCAAAAGCAAAAGCGCTCCTGAACTTGTACTGCCAAGTGAACAGCGATTGGACAAATGCCCCAGTCGATACCAGACTTGCAACAAGCTTATTCACACGATCAATGTTACGCTGCAGTAACTGTATATGAAAATAAAGCACACAGGTCACATTGCCGCACACAGAAGTAACTACGTTTATCATACAGTTATTTTTCAATTTTTACTTCCCTTCCAACCCCACCCACCCCTTGGTCAACATAGCTCTAAAACGGAGCAGTGAAGTACCACAAATACACGTATTAAGACAAATTTAATTAACAGTACATGCAAAGGTGGGGGTAAAATATATTTTCTGTCGCCTTATTGCGTGAAGATTGCGTAACTGTCAGGTAGTTTTCTACGCCAAAGTTAGTCGAAAAGGTCAACTTAAGTTCTCCCAAAGATAATAAACTGACGAAAGATTGAAGCACTTAAGTACATACAGCAAATAAAAATAATGTCTCTTGTACTGTAGTTTTATTAACTCATTATTTTCTTACCGCTCTCTTAAACTTCGCGGGTTCAAACATGATCTTGGGGTCCCTGGGGTTGACAGTCCTAACAGCAGCTCGTATTGGATTATACTCCACATCAAGAGTCAGGATAAGGTGACCTTTAGCCCTTCGTTCCAGGCTCTTGTCTTTCAACTGGTACAAGCGCTTCTCACCGGGGGTAACCTAAGAGGGAATGTGACAAATACTCTAGCGGTTTAAGCTGACATGATCAAAGATCTCGCTCCGCCTAAAGGACAAAACTATTAAATATTACTAGTAGTAATCTCAGATTATTGAAGTCCGTTCGACAGTCCGAGCGCTTTCGAAGGAAATGAGAAGGGTAGGGGAGGGAAAGAAACAAGTGAGTTAGTCTGCCAAGTCATTTTCGTAAATCCTCCTAACCAAGGCCAAACTCTTTTTGATGTCATAATAATAATAATCATTATAATTACAATAATAGTTGTTCAAGAGTCATTTAGGTGAGATCTTGTGCATATTTCAGTGATGTTTAATTTCTATTAGTTAGAATGTGGTAAGCCGGGGAATGAGTTCAAGTTTCAAGTTTATTTTTTTGCCTCAGTACAGAGCATAGTATTTAAAGTATTTAAAAAGTTAATGGGGAGGAAGCTCAAAGAAAACCACTGGGCTTATAAGAGATAGGCAAAAGGGTACAAAATGCAAGATCTCCTGTATCAAATAACACTGTGCGAAGTATATAGTACGTGTCTGGATTTTCACACAACACAACACAACACAAATTCTCGGAAGACTTATCGCGCCTCATTCGAAGCGACTCGAAAGTCTAACTGTATTCGAAAATGTCATTTCAAAGGAAGCACTTTCTCCACTGTTATTCCAAAACCGTGTGACTCCATCCGGATATGAACCTACGAAATCCCGCTCGGTAGACCGATGCTCAACCAAATGTACATGTAGCTCCTGAATAACTTACAAAATGTTAAATAGCCCACTCTCTTCTTAGGATCCGTAACACCGAAACACCCCTACAGTTAGCACATAACAACCATGGCGTAAATTCTCTTATCGATGAAAGAAACAAACCAAAACGCATGATCCTGTTTATACCTGCAGCAGCGGAATGACAACTCGACCTA
>OX421448.1:41635313-41640313 GCA_949126865.1 Montipora capitata | reverse complement strand
CTTGTCCGTTAATTACAAATTGGACGTTCTCAAGGTGTGATTTTTAAAATGTCCAGGGAGTTAAAAAGAGCTTAAAAATTTAAACAGCCAAGAGAACATCGTCTTAAAATATAAGCTCGCGTTATTTCACTTTCGGAACTTGTCGAACTGAAATAATAGGGAACGGTAGAGCAGCGGTGATCTAACCCGAAGGTCGTGGGTTCAATCCCCACCCTGGTCAGAGTTTGTCTCTGTCCTTGTGTGGTCCCTTTTCCATTAGTAGGGCTAACGCTCACATGTTTCATATGGGGTAGAAACCTAGCACTTCACATTACACTATAATCACTTAAGTTTGTTCAAATATAAGTGCTACAAGGCCAACGTTTGCAAAAACGTAATCCTTCCTTGTACTTGTACATGTTCATTGCCGTGTCAGTTCCCACGGCCTGCTCCCGTCTGGCCTTGTAGCTCAGTCGGTAGAGCAGCGTTGATCTAACCCGAAGGTCGTGGGTTCAATTCCCACCCTGGTCAGAGTTTTTCGCTGTCCTTGTGTGGGCCCATTTCCATTAGTAGGGCTAACGCTCACATGGTTCATATGGGGTAGAAACCTAGCACTTCACATTACACTCTAATCGGTTAAGTCTGTTCAAATGTAAGTGCTACACGGCCAACGTTTGCAAAAACGTAATCCTTCCTTGAAATAACAGGGCTTGGGCCCACAGACGGATTTTTCGCGCGTTGCTATGGAAGTGAAATGTTACATCCGGTGACTGACGTCATCATATCGTGAGCTGACCAGAAAACCCACTCACAATCAAAAGTCACCACACGAACAGTTGTTTGCATCGAAAGTTTTTCCTCGCCCTTCCTCGCGCTCGTTCTCAGATCGACTGCGCATGCGTACACGAACTGACTTCCGGTTTGAGAAAAAGCGGTCTTTAAATTGAATTTTTTTTTATATGGCACGTTTCACCCCCAAATACAGAATATAACTAAGCACTGATTTTTTCAAATCATCTTTTTTGAAAATGTTATGGGCATTTCAGTATCGTTTATCTCTTTAAAAAGAATAATTTTCAAGATAAAAGGAAAACCATGCTTGGCTGGATGCAAAAACGAATACAAATTATCAAACCAGTGATTAAATACCCAAATTGTGTAGCACATAGACAAATTTAGAGTTTTCTTTGATTGGTCACGTGACCATGGGCGTGGCATGATGACGTCATGTTTAGGCTCATTGGTTTACAAAAGTTGGAAACTGACAAAAATAATGCCAAATTCTCTCAAGTTACTTAACCATTATATCCTTGGCAACGCATCCCAAAAAACACGTCAGTAGGCCCTTAATTAAGGAGAGAGAATCGAAGAGAATGAGGAGGACTTTCGGCACAAAACCAAAAATTCGTTTTTTTTTTCTTCGTGGTGGTTTTCAAAGAGATGTCGAATGCAGGTATAATCTAGAACAAACAATCGGTATTCCTCATCAAATATGCAAGTTTCTGGATTTTTTTTAATGACGTTGGGATTGCCGCCATCGCATGAGTTCCCTATCCTATTTTTTACTCATGACTCGTTACACTAGCGTTCAAATCTACCACCACCAATAGTTCGAAATATTCCTCTCAATGGGTACCCCTTATTGTTGAAAACACAGATTTAGTTATTATGAGATAGATTGTCTGATTGAAGAGTAGCATCAGGAACATTCCCCAGCGACCAGCACCAGCATTACAAACTGTAGCAAGTGTGTCCAGTTATCAAAAAGTGTAATATACACTAGTAACCAGCCAATAAAGATGACACTAGGATTGTCCTCACAAAATTAACAGTATGCAGTGAGATACATTTTGAACCAAGGGAGTGGTATTATAGAGCCACCAGGTTTCAGTGCTTTAACTGATATGAGTGAATATGTGGGTATCATATTTACCATTTCAATTTTCAATTCATTTTCCACAGTGATGACACCTACAAATTCCAATTTGGAGGGCCACCTGAATAGTGTAAGCCAGCGGTTACTTACTTAAGGCCACTTTCACAATAATAGCCCTACACTGTACAACACTTCCCACACTACATCATGTACAAACTGTGTCTCTCCCAATAAACTTTCCACAATGTGTACAACATTAGTGAAATTCCCAGACCACACTCCTCCATGCAAACCCTAAAAAGTTGGCGCAAACAAAATCCACATACCTCTTGCCTGTCCTCAAAGTTCTTTGGCTGGACAGTGAACACAGCACAGATTTGACCCAACTTGTCACTTCCACCATCAGGGTCTTGAAGATCAAGAATCATTTCTGTTGGCCTGGATTGAAAGTGAAATAAATTGCAATCCAGCTTAAAAATGAAAACATACTCAACTTCACATTTAACAATACATGTAATTATCATTGGCCCATGCTTTAGTATGCATGTATCAAGTTTAACAAATGGAGGAAATTTTGAGAATGCAAGTGCAAGCATAGCTTCAAGTCCAGTATAGTTTCTCAAATGTTCATTACAAATATAATTATTCTCAAGTACACAATAACTCGCTCTATGCACGGTTCAATGAAATTATTGGTTAACAATGTTATCTGTGCATTGTCTGAAGAGCAGGAAATGAGATGAATTTGCTTATTAAATCATCAGCATGTAGTCACACTACATGGGATTGCACCTCTGCATAGTACATCAGTTGAGAACTTTTACCTACAGCATTAATGCTAGTGAAATTTTCACACATCAGGGAAGCCGGTTGCATGCATCTCTGCTAGCATTAAATTAAGTTCCATAATTTGATTTACATGTAAATTCATTTATAATTATACATTTACATCAGGACAAGGACCCATTTATAGCTCTGTGAGACAAAAAGTAAAATTCCCATGTTCTGCAAGCAAGGCTTGCAGGCCAGCTTTACAGAATAAAGAGACATTATGCCAGCTTTACAGAATAAAGAGACATTGCCGTATTTACCCGTGTATAAGTCGAGCCCATGTATAAGTGTATAAGTCGCCCCCCCCCCCCCCCCCCCCATTTTTGATGGCAAAAAAAGCAATTTCTTAATTTCTTTGCTAAATGTTACTGGGACACTAATCTTGTATTCTTCGATTTCTGGAAATGTGGATACACAAAAAAATCAGGGCCTCAAGTGCTTAATAGTTTTGTGGTTCAGCAGTTGTTGTATATGCGGGCACTTTGTCCTTGAGTTTCGAAAAAGTTCTCAGAAAATCGAACATGTAAACCTCAAATAAGGATAAGCACAACATCACAGAAGCAGGAGTCAATCTTTGAAAATAACTTGCGAACGATGCGAAAATGTGCAAGGTTTAATTGGTCCTTGACTTGTAATTTCTCACATGACAAACAAAACAAAACTCATAAACCAAACAATATGAAGTTTGCAAAAGCACTTAAATCAGCCAGGTTTGTATAAAGAATAAAAAACAATCATTACCAACCAGCATTTTCAGGTAACACGAGTGACAGCAAACACGAGGTATTGCACCAGGTTACTAAGCCATTGAACGATCGCATTTATTTGAAGAAACAAAAATGCCTTTTAGAGCTTTCCGCCTTTGGAAATCGAAAATTTCCAGTGTCTATTTAATATTTGTGCTTGTGAGTATCTAACATTTAGATTTGGACAAATCCTTTTTCATTTCAACTGGAATTGCTTACATTCATTTTGAAGTCTTTTGTCATTCATTTTGAAGTCTTTTGTTGGCTTTTGTCCACTGCGTTCGTTATGCCCAAGACAACATTATTATGTTAATTTTGAATAAATTACTTAGCTGGAACTTGGCTCAAAATCTTTGACCCGTGTATAAGTCGAGGGCGATTTTTCGAGCTTCTTTTGAGGCCATAAAGGGTCGACTTATACACGGGTAAATACGGTAATTATTTTCTTTCACATAAGCAGCGTACTGAAAGAGTTAAGAATTTTAAAACTTACTTCTCCACTTCAAGCTGTGACAGGTCCACAACAGCTCGTCCCATAGGATCATCATTGCCAATATGATCAAAGTCCAGCACTTTCAAGATCAGAGGAACGGTTATATCCTCAATAGGGACACAGAATTTCTCATTCCATTGAGGGTTCAAGTTCTTAGGCACTGTTTTGCTCTTATAAATCTGCTTTCCATCAGATTTAAATTTCACATAGGGGTCACTAGTGCCTAAAATTGAAAGACCAAAAAATGTGTGTCATGGTTAGTTAAGTGGCGGGTTGGATGGCAACATTTAATCTCATCAAATATTCCAGACATATAGCATATCAAGACTCTTATAAAACTCTTTTCATGACATTCACTTTTATTTGTTAATTATTGTTTAAATCCAGACATGACGTACTTGCCCTACCACTGTGCAAGTAAAATTTTAGAATTTGTAAGTTACAATGTAAATTTAACTTGATGTTATCACAAAAACATTATCAGTCATTTTTTTCAAAAAAAGTAACATTTTATAATGATCATCTCTTTAAATATTTTTATCATCATTTTATTTTTCACTACAACATATTTTGTTATAAATTTATTGTTTTAGTTGGTTTAAAATACTTTGTACTTAGCTTTTTTAACCAAAGCCATTCAAAATCTTGTACATCTGAGCTTTTGTCAGACCATGACCATCAAATTTTGCAACCTGTTCAATTTTTTTGTTTTCAAACTTTGGTTCTGACAAGAAGCAAATTAAAATGGTTGCTCAATAATTACAATGGAGAGAAGAATGATGTACTGTATCATCATGGCTAATGGTATTTGAAGGTACATGAAAGTGGACATGACATTTCCTCAGTTTATTCTTTGTATTCATTTAGAAAGTAAACAAAAGATATTAAGGTCTTCAAAATCATTTAAACCTTGTTTAACAGTTTAATCAAACCTGGTGCCCTGGTGATGGGTTTAGTAACAGGCTTTTCATGAAGAAATTCCACGCTAAAAGAATCTAATAAAATGATGACATATCTACAGTTAAAGACTCAAGATTACAATACTTCAGGACCTCGCTACTGCTTTACAGTTACA